>VZTA01006304.1:214876-330147 GCA_013398855.1 Mohoua ochrocephala | reverse complement strand
TAAAAACCCCCACAAACAACCCAAACAAAACAACAACAGAACAAACCCTCAACAAAATGCCATACTCCAAGAACAGATGTAAATAGCTTTCTGTCAAAGTAGATTAATGTTTTTGGAACAATTTTAGAAAAGGCTGGTTTAGGACTACAGCTAAGTGTTTTCATTATTGACATGAATGGTAGAATACAAAACATATTTTAAAAATTCCCTGAGAATGTCAGTCTGAAAGAACCTGCTATAGCATACCTTTAGGATTAAAAATTCCCTTGATGAGTGGGAGACTGAACAGAATGCAATTTAGAGCAAATTAAAAGGTCTACACTTAAAAATATTTACCTGTGAACATGTAAATGCATCATGACTGCACAGTAATGTTCTGTACAGTGATTTTGTTTTCTAGTAAATCAAAAGTTGGACATATTAAAGATATTCTCCTATTGCAAAAAAGGCATGTGCGTGCCATATTTTTTTCATAGAAAAAACAGAGTAAACATCAGTAAGGCCTCTGCAATAGTACTCTTGAAAAAAATGGCACTTGCAAGGCTTCAACTGCAAGGCAAAATTCTGGGAATGCTTCAAGAACAAAGTGGCTGAATCAGTGGAGGTACTGGGGAGAGCAATACAAAGCATGAGAACTCCGGAAAAGGTGACCTACAGGGAAAAGCTGGGGAAGAGAAGCCTGAACAAGGACTTGATAATAGTCCTCATGTACATAAAAAGAAGCTGCAAGAAAGTAGTCAAGTTTTTCTCTGTATTCCCTGTGCAGTGGGCTCACTTTGCAGCAGGAAAAACTTTCTAATGGAAAAGCATTTGAGAACTGGAAGAATTTCTGTAGGAAGACAGTGAAATCTCTAGGGCTAAAAGTGTACAGAAAGTTTCAACAGAAGCTGTAGGTGCAGCCCGTCTTGGGAGCTGGAGGAAGGCGTGGAGAAGTGAGGGCGCAGCCAAACTATCAGTCCAAATCAGTTATTCTTCTCTATTATTTCCTTACCTATCTCACACACACTGGGGACAGTGATGATTTTTACATGTTTTTGAAAAAGTATTCACCTCTGCTTGATTACCTTGCTTTATTTTGTCTATTGCTAACATGTTTTAGAATAAATAAAAATAACTTGAAGCGATCAGTTTTCGAATATAGCAGCATTTATTTGCTTTGTTACATGTGTTTCTTTTGCTTTAGAAACTAAAAGGTAAAAAGCTTGTTTAGGGGTCTGGTTATTTAATACAGTATATTAATTGATTAATAACTACTGAAGCAAGGAGATAAATGAGGTTTTGGCACCAGAATCAGAATCCCAACTTGGAAGCAGCGTGTCATAGGCATTCACTGCTTAGTCCCCAGGGCACACTTGCAGATGCTCTTTATTCATTTAGCACTTCCTGTTGGCTCACTCCCAAAATCCAGAGGACTTTGCTCTCTTTCCCTCCAAGTTGGAAATAAAATTTTATGATCATAGTTGAGGAAGGGATATGGCACAGTGCAGCTTAGTGCACATATGTCCAAATGCAGGGTATTGCTCTGGGCTTTTAGACCTGTGGGGGCCCAACAGAGCGTGCCAGATGCATCCCAGTTATGTGCCATTGAAGACATCATTTGGAAGGAAAACAGGCATGGATGTAAGAAGAGAGGAAGAAGTGATCTGTGCAATTTAAAATGTGTAATGCTAGCACAATAATTCAAATGTCCTAGAAGCAACGTTCTTTTCCTAGTGTTGATGTCCATGTAGCACTCGTCTTTCCCAAATATTGAACAGAGTATGTCTTAGTCTTTAAACCCTTTTTCATATCGGTAGGAAGGAGAACTGTTTTAGGCCTGTTGTGCATGAACCTGAATGGCTGCATGTTAATTACTGAGGCTATGCTCTCGCTCAGCCTTGGTGGATCTGCAGCTCTGCTCTGGGTTTGATTCCAGCCCGCTGCTTCCTGATGCGATCAGTATGAACCAAGTCTGAGAAGTGAGTCCTTTCCAGCTGTACAATACCACCAGCTCTGCTTCATTCCTGACTGGGATGTGGAGGGTCTGTGTCCAGTGCTGGCCCGTGGAACTGGGGCAGTGTGAGCAACACTTTGTGTCTCTGACCAAGACAAAAACATAACCCAGCAGACTGAAGCTTGGAGATAGAAAGAGCCTAGAAGGGGAAATGTCAAAATGACTGAGGCATAAGAAACTGATCACTTGACAAACTGCCTGCAAGCAGGTCATTTGTATTAACAATTATAATTGAAAACCGGATATGTGGCAAAAAAGAATACAGTCCATTAATGGGAGCTTTTGCCATTTCACTGGAGCCATGAATTGGGTCCAGAAGGGATGATGCAGGTTTTGGATATTTAAGCAACTGACTTAGCTAGAGCTGTTTTATTCAGACCTCTTGACTTCTGTTGGGCAGCGTGTCCAGCCCTCACACAATGAAAGCTCAGGAATGTTTATAAACTGCAAAGGCAGAGAAACTCCATGTAAATGACCAGCAGGTTGGGAAATGTACTGACCAGTGAAAGATGTAGAGACTCCATAGGACTTCAAGAAAGCAATTAGACCGACATGCTCAGAGCTCATAAGTGGTGATTGTTCTCAAGTGATACACATTTCCTGAGGGAGATAACGAGTTGACAGAGGTTTCTTCAGTTGAAGCAGCAAAAATCTAACAGCCAACACCCAGGCACCAGCTCTAGACAAAGTGATGTTGCAATATTTTGGTACTGAAAGAAATGAGCCATCGGTACAACTTTCTGGAGAGCTACTTCTGCATTTCTGAGAATTTGAGAGTTTGGGGTTTTTTTCCCAAAGCATATGCTCTATTTTGAACAACAGTTGATTCAGAAATATCTTTTTTTTTCTTCTTCTTCTTTTTTTTTTTTTTTTTTTTTTTTTTTTTTTTTTTAATATGTGAAATCAACGGATTTATTTTTTTTGTCTTACAAGGTCTGGAGAATACAGTTGTGGATGTTTAGTGCCACTATATATGTCACCGAAAAAAGTTTGGTAATGCTGATGGTATGTGGGAATAGGTAATCTCTACTGAATTACTTTTTTTTGGGTTGTTTTTGTTTGGTTTAAGTTGGGATAGAAGATAAGGAAACAAAGCTCAACCCTGTAGAACTGAAAAGCATAGAAATGCAGTAACTGCATGAGAATACTTATGTGCCAGCTGCTGAACATAAAACATCGTCACTGAAGTATAAAATCTGACAGGGAAGTGTAGCTGCTGACAAAGAGCATTTTATCTGTGTGACAGAGAAAAAATAATACATATGGAAGAGAAAAAAAAAATCAATTAGCTACCTATGGTATATAAGCTTTCATTTTTGATGAATATTGGCTAAAATGATCATAAATCTGTTTTTTAAAGATTTCTCCTTTGCCTCACACATGCTTTCTATTAGGTATGCAATTCTTAAACTTCAATGTAATTTTTGCAGCTTCTAATTAATATCAACCTAGACAATTATCCAAGAAATTCTAAATACCTGTTT
Source organism: Mohoua ochrocephala (assembly GCA_013398855.1). Taxonomy (NCBI): domain Eukaryota; kingdom Metazoa; phylum Chordata; class Aves; order Passeriformes; family Acanthizidae; genus Mohoua; species Mohoua ochrocephala. The sequence continues at coordinate 326,670 of VZTA01006304.1, read as the reverse complement.
TTTTAATTCAGTATTTTATACAAAAATAGCAAGTAAGAACTGCACAGGAAATTCAAGAGGAATAGCTAACACTGTACAATACACTCCTGATAGATCGGCTGCTTCTAGGGAGAAATAGGAAAAAGTGCCATGTTTTAGGACCTATTTTCAAAACTCGTTCCTAAAATGATATTGAGGCAACGAGCTACCACAGAAGAAATGCAGGTAGGGTGAACAATTCTCCGGAGTATTTCTTTTAGTCTTGTTTCAGTTGCAGAATGGCTGTTCAATTGTGTTCTTATAGTCCAAGGTTAATTTCTGGGTGTCTTTGCAGAACTACTTCCTGATGAAGATAAGGAGTAATAATGTAGAAAATATTTCATGATGTAACCTTGTCATAGCTTTTCCAAACTGTCTGGGAGCAAGGAGTTTAATTTAGAGTAGAATAAACATAAAATTTCAGTGCAGGTTTTCTGGCAGTAAGAGCAAAGAAACATGGTGTTTATAAATTACTTAGGAGCTCACAGAGGAGAGGAACTTAGCAAGGAGACAGGAAGGGAAGAAGAAATGCCTAGAGACAGGTTTGTTGGGAACAGGAGACCACAGACCTGTCCAGCAGTGAAGCATCTGGAGCACTGAGCAGGATCCAAGTGAAAAGAGAAAAGGGATCCTGAGAGGGTTGAATTGGAGGAGGAGAAGGAGAATTGAAGCCAGGAATAAGTTTAAGAGACTTTATGGGTATGAGAGAAGTCAGCTAAAGCTTGCTGAAAGGGGAGTGAAAAATTAAGAGGAACTGAGTGAGAAAACAATGACAGCAGGGAATTTGTGATGCTCAGAGAGTGCTGCTACAAGAAGGAAAGATGAAGAGGTCAAACATGTAAAGGAGGAGAAAATGGAGAGTAAGAAAGAATACATATATGAAAACTTAATCTGTTAGTCCAGTGAGGCTCCACTAATTCATTCATACAAGCAAACAGTAGGTTTGTTTCATGTTTTATAGTAATTCTGAGGACACTTAAGTACAGAAGGAGCTACATAAAGAAATGTCTGTGTTAATAGTATGAATGCATTGTGGGTTTGGAGTGTCCTGTAGTGCTGAGCCATGTAAATGCACAGGAAGATGCAGTCTGTGTACTGGTTTACTTCTAGCCTGAGAAAAATAACATAATAGATATTGGTAAAGTAGAATAGGAAAGTAGAAACAAACAAACAAAAAAATGGCACCTGCAATTCTTCTGCACCTGGGTGATAGGTCTGCTGACTCGAACTTGGCTTCTTCCATCAGGGGCAAAAGCCTCTAACAGGAAATGGACCGTGAGGTCTGTGCTTCCCTAGAGTCCCTCTCATCTCTCACCCTGGCTACAATCACTTGAAGGATAAATGCTTTCAATGTACAGATAAATTTCTTTGTTTGTTGTTTTAGGGTTTAAGCTTAGGAAACATTTCTTTCAATGGTTTTTCCTCTTTTTATTACTTGATCTCACTGCAAAGAATTAGTTTAAAGGCATATAGGGAGAGAAGTACAGAATGAAAGGGCCTAGATCATAGATTGGAATGTACATTCGTTTGTGAGGGTTTTGTGGGTTTTTTTGGTTTTGTTAGGGTCTGTTTGGGGTTTCTTTAATCCTTCAAATAGCGGTATTAGCCAGTGACAAACGTGTCTTTTTATCAGTCAGAAGATACCTGGGGTGAGAAACAAGCACTTTTTGTCTATAGCATTTACAACCTCAGTGGAAACATGAAAGCTTCTCTAGGTGTGATTTCCAAGACTGTGAGCTGTAATTCATTGAATGTAAGATGGTAACTTCTCAAGGTATTTCATTTATAGTTTGTAATGCTTTACATCTACAATACAGCGCTGCTCTATTTTAATGCTTTGCATTTCAGATTTTCCAGGAAGAACTGAAGTAGCTTATCACAGACTTTATTCGTTGCTTTAGTCTCTGTCTCCCAGCAGTCTCCCCAGTGTAGTGAAATTTTTTGGTTGGTTGGTTTTGGTTTTGGTGTTCGTTTGTTTGTTTGTTGGTTTTCTGTTTTGTTTTGTTTAATTTTTTTTGGCGGGGGGGCGGGGGGGGGGCAGGGGGGGAGAAAAGCTCAGGTATTCTTTTACCAACACTTGCAGTCAGTAAACAGAAACAGGCTAAAGGCATCCAGAGGAATTTCATATGGACAGTGCCTGGTTTTGCTGTGCCAGTGGTAGTTTTGTCTTTAGACAAAGCCTCAGTGTTTAGTGAGCTATCAAGCAATGAGTGATTTCTATACACTTGATGGGATGAGATCAGTAAATTATCTGTAAATGGTTTTAGGAGCAAAACCATTTCAGCTGGGCTAAAGGTCCTTCTCTCATTCTTTGTGCTCTGTGAAGTTATAGTGTTTCCAGATCCATTATCTGTGCGTTATATGGAGATTTATTTACTTTCAGCCACAAAGTTGATCTTGTTTACTTCACTAAGTGCTTGCTTTAGATGTTTTCTGAAAGGGATAAGGAGGAAAAAAATCTGCTTTTTGAAATAAATGTTATATTCTGGCCACTGCTAGCCTTCATTACCCACTTTTTATAAACTGGAGTTTGCTGGCTTTTTGTCAGCCTCATTGCAAAGCTTTGTTAATACACTGCCATGAAAATGAAAGTTTCATACACATTGACATAATTAATGAAGAGGCAGGCAGCATGCTCTACCAATTAACACCACAGGGAAAAGTAAAATTGGCTTCCTTTTTGCGTGTTGTGCCAAAGTGAAGAACTGTAACACACAGCAAATAAATAGAGATCCTTTTAATGAGCTGCAAGATCGAGCTGAATAACTCTGAAAGGATGTTGTGTAAATATTGCCAACTATTTAGAGTGTTAAGAGTAATTGATGAGCTTAGTTGAAAGTTTTGAGGATTTTTTTGGGGGGGTGGGGGTGGAGAACCTGTCAAAGAATGGAAACACTGCTTGTTAATAAATAAATTGTATTTTCAATGCAGCTGTTAGGCACGTTAAAGAATGTAACAAGCACTTTAGAACAAATATGGAAAAAAAAGAAGCAGTTTACTGCTTGCTACTTGACCAAGTTTGTCAGAACTCATTTTTTCAGCTGAGCATTTCTGTACTTCATATTTACTCTTAATAAAAACTTGACTGATTTCTCTCTGATGCTGATTGCAAGTAGCACAACCATCTGGAAGGATGAGACATCACTCAACCTTGATTTTTTCCAGTTATCCCAGAAGTCCTAGTAGTAACAATAACAGGGAAGTAAACAGGTGAAATTTTTCTGTGCTTTATGTGAAGCATTCTGTTTACCTTGAGATGTGTGTGTAGAAAATTCAGAGCAGTTCAGGTTCAATTTTTTTCAAAAGATTCTGTCATCAAGCAGAATTATCCTAAAAGCCTTCTAAGTAAGACTGAGTTTTTGAAGACTATAAAACTCCAAACCTGCGTAGGCAATTTATAGGTGAAAAGAATTAATAGGCACTGGAAGTTAGAAGGCCAGCATCATTTAGATCAAAGTTTATATGTAATAACAGAAGTGCAATTTTGACTGTTCAGTGGCACCAGCTAGCTTAGAATATCTTTATATAAGAAAATAAGACATCATCTTCACTTTTTGTTCATTCTAAATGATTTGAATTTTGACAATAATCAATTTTTTTAGTATTTTATGTCAGCCCAAGTATTGCATGAGGTTAGATCCAGCTTATCATTTCACATTGTATGCAGACAAATCACCCAGACTTATCTGTGAGCCTCTGCACCTCAGGATCTTAAATAAATCTTAAAATATGTCAGAACTGTAATTAAGGAAGCAAAACGTGGTAAAGCTAAAAGTAATAATTAGAAGTCAATAAAGATTATACTAAACTTGCTGAACAATTGACCTTTGTAATGGTCATGTCTGCTCCGAGTTATCACCACAACAGAGAATTATGTGTCCCTTCACTTGGAATGTTAAAGGTGAAACCAGACGTATCCAATAACTGTACAGCCAAGAATATTAATATGCAAAACCAGCTAGAGACAGTTTATTGTGACTGTGGTGGAGTCCTACTATATGTTCAGAGACATATGTTGCTGAGTAGTTATTTAATCAGTATTTTTTTTTCTTTTTTTTTTATCTTTTTATTGCCTCCCCTCTGCATCTCTGTTTTTTCTCTTTAGCCTGTCACATACCCACCTCTAGTCTTTCTTGGGTATTCTCCTCACACATCTTTATATTGCCTAACCTTTTTCTAACCTAGATTTTGTCCTTCAAAATGTTTAATGGCGTCTATTCTGTCCTCACTAATGGGCCAAGTCTCTGTTGTGGTGGCGTTCAGGACTGCCTGGCTGTTCCCAGTTAATCTGATGGCTGTCATCTTTCCCTCTCAGCCAGCTGGCTCTGCCTCTGCCTCTGCTCTGGCTCTTGCCACCACGAGTGTAACGGTGTCTCTCCTCTCCCAGCTTCCTCCCTTCTGACACCATGTGCTTTTTTCTGCCACCCTTGCTGTGGCCCAAGTGCCTTCTGCTGCAGACCAGTAGAACAGTTTCTGGAAGATCCAGAAGGACAACGACTGAGTTCCAGCAGGGAAGATGCAGTAGGAGAGGGAGAAAGGACAAAATCCTCCATAAGGATTTATAAGAAGAAACTACGTTGTGGCTTACTTTTGTGAGGATTCTGTGTAGAAGTGTATTTTCTCTAACTGACTTCTGCTTCAGAGAAACATTTACTCTCTTCAGTGCTTCATTTCTCCAAGACTGTAAAGAGATGAAATATTACTTGAGGGTTGTGATTTAACCCCAGCCAGTAACTAAGTACCACTAAGTGCCACAGAGCTGCTCACTGCGTGCCCCCACTGCTGCCCACCCTGGGAGGGAGGAGAATTGGTAAAAAAACCCAAAGCCCATGCATTGAGATAAAGACACTTCAATAGGTAAAGCAAAACAAGGAATTCATTCCCACTGCCCTTGGGCAGGCAGGCATTCAGCCACCCCAGGACAGCCAGGCTCCATCACGTGGAACAGCGACTTGGGAAGATAAATGGCGTCACTCCAAACATCCCCCTCTTCCTCCTTCTCCAGCTTTTTATGCTGAGCATGGCTTGAGATATTCTTGAATATCCTCTGGTTCAGCTGGGGTCAGCTGTCCTGGCTGTGTGCACTCCCAGGCCCTTGCTGGTGGGGTGAGGAGCAGAAGCAGCTTTGGCTCAGCAGTGACAGCTCTGCTCAGCAGTGACAAAAACTTCCCTGTCTTATCGGAGATTCTTTGTCACACAAATCCAAATCACAGGCCCATAGTACCTGCTCTGGAGAAAATTAACTCTCTCCCAGCCAAAACCAGCAAACTAAATTAAATAATTTGTCTTCAGGTTGTACAAAGTTCCTTTATTGGATCTGGCCAAGGATAAAATATAATTAATAACTCATTGACTGTTGTCAAGAAAATATAAAGTACAATGAATGTATTGAAGACTGATAATCATAATTTCTGTGATAGAAAACTGGAATGATGTGGAGATCTTTAATGATGAAATCCTTCTTGCATTCATGTTTTGTACAGCAAGCATCTTTCTGGCCACCCATATATCCAATAGGTAGAAAGAGAGAAGGAGAGAAGTACAAAATATCTTCTATTGGGTAAGATCCTAAATAGATTAGGGTTCTTGAGCTGGAATGATGACAGATAAGTGGAAAGAAAGGCCTATACAATCATCAATTCTTCAAAGAAAATGGAATGTTTTGCACTATAAAAGTTAGTACTCAGTGATATTGTCAGCCAGCAAGTTCAATATTAGCATAACAAAGTACTTTTTTCCACGTGGAGCAGAATTGTGGCACGTAGAATTTATTTGGGATCAAGCAGGATGAATCCAGTGGCTGTGTAGAAGTTCTGGCTCAGGAAGCTCAGGAGTCACTGGCTGCAGGGTTATATTTTGCGGACGAGGGCCATGCTCACGTGGCATTTCTCATGTTCCTTCCCTAAATGTTTGCCCCTGTGATTCTGGACTAGATCAGCCTTTTCTCTTGGGCCATGTGGCAATTCATATGTATTAAAGATATGCGTGAACTAGATGTGGTTGTTACAAAACTGCCATAATCAATAAGGGCTAATTAAACAAATTTAATGTTCAAAATCCAATGAAAGAACAGCTTTGTATGTTTTACATTTGTGTGCCTTGAATTATGTTTCTGCAACTAAATATGAGGTGCTTAAGGTGGACAGGTTAGAGCTTATTAATTACCTTGCTCTGTACATATAAGCAATATATGTGCCAGCTCCAATTGCTAATAAATCCATCAGCTCTGGGGTTTTCCTGTTCATTTCCACTGAACTGTGAGTGCATGTGACAGGCCATGGTTCTGTCAGAACGAATTGTCCCCCTTGAAAAGCTGGCAGCACAGGGAAGTGACAACTTAATGGAAGCTAAAGCACTCTAATGGCAGTGCCTGGTGAAAGCCAGGGAAAGTCATCCACAGCATTTGCCCTGGCTCTTGAAAATGTCTCTTTGCATTTCTGGTTATGTGCAAGATATTGGAGCTTTGCTGGAGTCACATTTGCAGGTATTATTCAATGAAATGTGATTCAGTCAAACACTTGTTTGTTGATAGACTTTATTCCACCGGGGTCAGCCCCTCTGACGCTGTGACCTTTTTCCATGTGCTCTGAAGTACTGCAGCATCACTCACTTTCAAATCCCTGATTCTGGGAGTCACATAAACCCATTTCCAGTACCTAAAATGAATAGAAGCACAAACATTTTATCCCATGGTTCACATGAGTACCTAGATATTTTTATTTAGTTACGAATGCAATATGTGTTTCATCAAATGGATGAAAACGTAATGCACTTATTTAAGTATATTTGTTTACAGGTGAATAATACAGAGATTATTTCTCCTGCCTTTTATTAGTATTATGAACAAAAAGTTGTTTTGAGCCAATGGATAAAATTACTGTACTGAGATTATTTCATGTTGTTTTAATATCTTTTTAGATTACATTGGTGTATGTGAACATATTTATTTATAAATAAATAAAACCCCAGTAATTTGCATACATTTGTGAACTGTCTTATAAGTGCCCAGTGATTACATTTAAATATTTTCATTTTAATTACATTTTAATATTTTAATAACTTTTTATATATTAAACTGTGGATATTCCATCTAGATTATTGCCTTTTTATGAGGTTTACATGCAAATAATTACCTTGTTCCTGGTTTTCTTGGTGTGATGGTGCTTTTGGACAAAACCAGAATAGCAATGGCTTTCAATAGGGTAGTATTTCTTCATCTTTTAGTGAAAAGCATGTATGCTTTTCGGGTTGTAATTAGCCAGATAGATTTTTAAAAAGTAAAAAATATTCCTATTAATATAATTTCTAAGATTTAGTGAACTTAATCAGTACCATACCATTTATCCAAGTTCACAGAAAGAGAACAGGCGAGAGCAGACCCAAAAGGACTTCAGAACTGAAAAAGAGAAAGCCAAATGACCATTCTAACTTAAAAAAAACCCCAACCAACCCAAATGAACCAAGCAAAAGCATTTCAGTATGGTTATTTCCATGATTATTTGCTTTACAGTTGGGACTTTGACATTATTTAGCATGTAACAATTATTTTTGTTAAGGAAAGGTGAATGATCTAAACAGACACTATTGTTAATGTTGTTCTTAACATGAATCTGCTTCCTCCTTCCCTTCTCTTCAGCCATCCTAGGAGACAAAGGAAACTCCAAACTGCTCAGTGAACCTTTGAAGGTTCTCTGTGACTTCGGCCTTCCCCCTACCAATGCAACCCTGTAACAAAACATTTCCAGCAGAACCACTCTGCTCACTTTGATTTGGGACAGTGACAACTGCCTGTGTCGCTCCCTTGCTTTGTGTCTGCTTCCATTCAGGAGTTTTGGTAAATTTAAGGATTATCCTAAAGCCGTGGCCTATAGAAACATCAACTAGATAGTTTATAACAACTGATATTAGCATATTTTTGCTATAAAATGGTTTTCAGAATGGCTCATTCTCATATATTCTCATTCTTATGGAGCAAGTCCCACTTCAAGTGCAGAAGCTGCATTTCTCTGTATATGCAGGGACTGTGGGGTTTATGTTATATAATAGTTCCCTTTTCAGGTCCTTAACAGAAACATTCTCTATTAGAAATTGTTTCCCTAACACGCAGAATCAATAGGTACTCACACAATCTTTGCTTCACTTAAATTGGGATTTTGCTCAGGTAAGAATTTGATTTCCCAGTGTGAGAGATGTCTCCCCTCTTTTACGGGGTGCACCAAGCTCCTTTAGGAGCCAGAGCAGAGGTTCCAAATTGTTTCGTCATTTTGATTTTGCAGTTGCTTGAAATATTCGGTTAACTCCTTTTAAGTTCTTCTTTTGAATGACTTTGTGTTATTAGAGAAAATACAGAGTGATTATCACTTTCTTGTCACCTAAACTTAACCAGACTTAACTGCGGATTTACAGAATTATATGTTCATGCTATATGTGTGTATATATATATATATATATTTCTTTGTATATGTGCATATATGGTTTTTTTCCTTTTTAGGCTAATGAAAAATTCACTGTACTGATGAGCGTTATGTTGTCAGATGAAGATTAATTCTTGCTTTTTAACAATATTTTATTTTAATTTCTTTTAACTGGCTAAAGGCAGCAAACCAGGATCTTCACTATTTCACTTTCCTGCAAGCCACTGATTGATGCAAGGGATTTTTTCCTTCATGCAGGTATACATATGTTTGTGTATATATGTATGTAAATACATGTATATGCAAATTATTCTCCGAATTCATGTCCAAATTGCTAATTTCACATTTTTAAATTGACAAAATTGATATTCTGTGAAACAGTGCCAAGCTTACATGCAGTCAAAAATTGAAATATTTGTCTGCATCCTGTGATTCAAGTGAGAGTGGGATTTTTCTGCTCACACTGATAGCTCTTTTCCTCAGACCTCTCTTGCCCCACCTTGAAAAAGTAGCTTGCTTTCAATTTATGCAAAATAAATACTGTGCCTCATGCAGGGAGTACATTGGCACATGTAGGGGACATTTTTTAATTTGGGCAAAGTGTATAATATATCATACATGTTTGCTAAGTTGTAAGAATTTTAGATCACTTTCTTCAAGAAAAATCTGGACTCTGGAATAGTATCAAGTTTTGTTGGAACTGAGACAAAAGTGAAGCGTGCACAATAATTATTTAGTTCATCTCTGGGCTGCTTTTTAGGTGTTGTGAAGGAAAAAAGCAAGAGGAAATATAGTTGCAGTCAGAGGTCAATGTAAAGAAGTCCAGGTAAATCAAACCTATTCTACACTGTAAATAATTTGCTCTTCTCCCTTTACCTTGTCCTTTCCCACCCCACCCCTACTTTTTGTTTGCCCCACCACTCACCTTTTCATACCTCCTTTGCTTCTTTCTAGTGTTGCTGATCTAAGGTAACCCAAGGTAGTTTAACAGGTAGAAATGCTCCAGGCGGGAAAATCTGATGGAAGTTTGTGGTGTTTTGCAGCCTCTTTATTGCCCCCAAAATTCTGAGAGGCGGGTAACCCATCTAAGATCTCTTGGTGGGTCTTGTGCAGGGCGTGCAGGGATTGCTGTCACAGTCTCAGAGGGGCTGTGGTTCCAACTGAACTTGCACATGTGCTCAGGGACTCACCAGTGTCAGTGATGTGCGTCCTTCTGTTTACATGAAACAAATTTGGAATTTACACAGAAAACTAATGGAGTCTCTGGCGTCTCAAGATTTCCTTGGCTTTATCTCCTCTGTATAATTAATGTAACCAAGTGAGTGGATGAGCACTTTTCTGTAGGAGTCAATAGGCAAGGATGTTTGGAAAATGAATGAACTGCTAAGATTAATTGCAAGGCTGCCCACCTGAACAGCCTGGTGAGAGACTCAGAAGGAAGTGCCAACTCCTTTATATCCAAAAGATTTCTTTATTAAAAGTTGTTCATAATCTCAATAACATTAGATATCAGATTGGACTGAAGATAATGCTTTATTGTTAGTGTTCTAGTCTTAACTATTAATTGCAAACTATTAATTGCTGTTAGAGAACAATTCATATGAATATTGATCTCAATCAGATCAGCTGGATTTTTAGTATTCTTCATAATGATGGCCAATTCCAACAATAATTAGAAAAATGTGTTTTCTAAAATGTACAGTGGTTGCCTAGCCAGCAGAAAGATTTAAACCAAAGTTTTGTGTGAACTACTTTTTGGAAAAAAAAGCAAAAAAAACCCCAAAAATCAGATGGTAACAGGATACAGTTAAGGAATTCTGGGTTTGCTTTGCATTTCTTTAATCATTTTAGAGATCTTTGGTCTTTTGAGTCTAGATTTTTTTTTTCTGTTTGTTTTAGCAAAGTGTTGCTTACCTATACTTTGCCAGTCTTTTTAAATAGATTTCCTGAAGGGAATATATAATATATGGTGGGTTTTTTGGGGCTAAGTTTTAGGAATATTTTGAATCTATTGGTTAATTCTGTCTGCAGACCTCTCTTGTTTTGACTGCCACTCATGTAACACCTGACAGTGTGGATCTAAAATGTGCAGCCAGTCTTGTGAATGGCAGATAGGAACATGGAAGTGCAAAGGAGGAAAATCCTGAGTACTCAAAGGAAGGAGCTTGTCAGCAGGTACTGTGTTCAAGTTCAGACAGAGGGGTTTTTTTTCCTCTACCATTTTAGCATGAAATCAATGGGGAATGCATAATTTTTTGGATGTGTCTGAGATTGCACAGCAAATGGTCACCAATGAGACTCTCAGCTGCCACACAATCTGGCACAGCTCCTTTCTGCTCCACAGCTCCCAGTTGCATTCAGCCCACTGTCGATGTGATGCTGCTTTTTGGCTCCTTGCCCATCTGTTTTAGTAATTACTGTCATATAAACTGATATTTCTAGACTAGAAACCATGTTGTTGTGAGATAAGCCTGTTGGAGTTACCTTTTGTGATGTGTTCAAGCAGCTCACTGACTTCTTACTTTAAACTATAAAATTTGCATCGACATTTCCTGCAATATATAGAGAAGGATACTATGATTTTCAGTGGTTTTTTTGAACACAAGGAGTTATAATGAAATGTAATCAGATTTTGATAATGCTTGCTTTTTATCATGGTAATGGTACTTTCACAGTTTTAGCTCTTTTTTTTTTTTTTTTTTTAGGATCACAATAAAAAACAGTGTCCTTGAATAAAGTATTTGTGTTAATTAGTTTTGGCAGACATAATTTTTTAAGTGTAAAATATACAAAGAAGTGGCTTGCCCTGTCCAATTCATCCATTAGCACAACAGGACCATCCAAAATGACATCATTACATATGCCAGCTAAAGCACAAAGATTTCAGGAGGATGAAGAGCAGCTTTACTCTGACAGAAATTGAGTAGAATCAAAGGTGAGTTAAAAGAAAGGATCAGACAACATCCTATCACAAACTTAACCCATTAACAGACCCAGGGGCAATGGCAAAGGAGCCAACACACAGATCAGTGGAGTGTGCCAAGGAGCCAGATGCCATCACTGGAAAATCACTTCCTCAGCTTGGCATCTGTGCCTTCGGCCTGTCAGCCACAAAGGGAGAAAAAGCTGGGCAAGCAGCATTCTTTTGGGGGCTATCGAGAAAGTGTTTCTCTCTCTTCCCTTTGCCTCTCTTCATAGCAGGGTTCTTGGCTGGCTTGCATGGGGAAAGTTGGTAATGAGTGTAGAAAGAACCTGGGCATTTCCATACACACACACACACACACATATATTAGTATTTTATATATATATCTATATCTGTATGTATGTATGTATGTATGCATGCATGTTTCTATGAAAATGTGTATGCTATGTGTATTTGGGCAGATTGGACCAGAAAAAGGGAGAGACCAAGGAAGAAGGCAAAAGAAACCAGAGCAAAGTAAAACCAGAATGACACAGGATAGGACTATGAAAATAAGTGTTTGCTTTCCATACATCTCAAAGTGCTTATTTTAGTGTTTTTCATAGCGCAACTTCAATAATTTCTCCAACTTTTCCCAAGTCACATCTGCTCAGTAGCCAAATTCTTGATGTGTTCCCTTTGCAATGACATTCCACCTAGGCAGGTTCAAAGCATTTGGCAAGTTTAATTTTTAGGATTTAAACCAAATTCTTTCATGTGATTATTGCTATCATTCTGTTACACCTCAATAATATATCTATATACATTCAAATATTGATTGATTGCTTCTTGTTTAATTTAGAATTCTCATTTTAGTAGGAATAATTTCTAGCCATGCTATCAGGCTTCTCATAGTGGGCCTAACCAATCCAAAGCATTAAAAAAGAGGGTGTGCAATAGTTTGAGTGGCCTCCAGTCATGGTGGGGCCACTGGAAACTGCACACTGAACCTAGGAACTGGGAGTCTTTATGGTTAGCCAGTAATTAGCTGTCCATTCATTAAAAGCGTGTTATCCTATGCAAACAGCTGCACGTGTATGGATTGGGGTAGGGGGATAAACACTGACACTGGATAGCTTCCACTTCTTCTGTTTTCAAGAGTGAATATTCAGTAATATGGAAAAATCTGTGTGAAGCAGAGATCTTGTGAACAAAATCTTTTTTTGTTTTTAAGTGAAAGTAGCACAGTAGTAAATATGAAATAAAAGTGCTAATTAATTCAGGGAAAACTCTTTAAATATATATTGATCTGAGAGAGACATTTGAGGTGAGCTGTAGACTTAAAACATTACTTTCCAAAGCTTAAAAAAAGCTCACAGGATATTGTGTTTATGATTCAGCTGTCAAACATGGCTGGAAAGGCCCAATTTAGCGCAGACAATAAAGGGTTTTGATGAGCACATGTTCACTCTGCTACCCCATGGACAGAGCAAGGCTTCTTTTTTGTGTGATAGTGCTGCATTCTGAAATGAAACACAGTGGGTAGGAGGAGGTTGAAAAGACTTCAGAAGCGATCATGTGTCTTGGAACTGAAGGATTTTTCCCTCTTTAAGTTACAGGAGCCTATGTTTGTCATGCATTCAGTACATGCTGAAGCTGTTAAAAAGATACTACTGTCACAGCATGAGGAATTATGAGTAAGAGCAAAGTTGTGTCTAGAGTTGGTCTGGACAAAAGAGGGTTATTGCTCTCTTGAGGTCTTATTAAAAACTTCAGGTCCATTTTTTTAGGTGCAGTAATCATTGCTGAGAACAAGAAATAACAATATTGAATCATAAATGTAATTTACTTTTTAGCAGCAGCAGAGTTTTAAAATTTTTAATAAATTATAAGTATTTTGACAGGAGAGTTGGCATTGTGCAATGTAAGGTTTTTATGTCATAAGAGATCCAAATGCATAGATCTTTATAGTTATTTCAGAGTTAAATCTTCAGATGCCTTATGCTAGAATAAAATCTTTATAATTTGGTTTTGAAATTCCAAGTGTGTCATGACTGAAATATTTTACCTCGGTAGTATTACCTCTGAGTTCATTCTTTCTTTCTTCATTCTCCTTCTCCTTATTATAGATGGTCTAAATTTTTTCACTTCACCTTTTTACACTTCAGTGCTTCAGACTTCACTCCCTAAACCTTGCCACATAAACTCAAAACAGTTTTTCCTTTTATTTTTTCTTGATTCTTTTATATGTTTTTTAATTAATTTGTAACATAAGCAGTCAAAGGTTCTGATTATCAGAGGGAGGAGCTATAACTGAATTTTTAAAGATTTAAAGGCAATATACCACCGAGGCTCGAATAATTTGACATTTGTTTGGTAGTGGATGAAAGGTAAGTGGCTGATTATCCCAACACTCAGTAAAAGACTCAGAGTTTTGATATTATGGAATCACAGAATGACACAGGCTGGAGGGGCCCTCCGGAGATTGCTGAATCCATCCACTGCACAAAGCAGGATCAGCTGCAGAAGAAGGTACCTAGGGACCAGGTTTGGGGTATTTCCGCAAACTCACAACCAGTACGGAACACTGCTCCAATGTTTGATAGGTTCTCCTCCCAGGAGGAAGGTTCTCTGATATTTAAATAGGATGTAACGTTAGTCAGTCTGTGGCCATTGCCTCTTCTAATTTGCCTGGCCAGCACTGAGACGTGTCTGGCTCAGTCTTCTTTCCTCTCTCCCTTCAGGAATTTCTGTATGTTTGTGAGATCCCTCAAGCCTTTTCTTTCTCTGGTTAAACAGCCCCAGCTGTCTCGGCCTCTCCTGTGTGTCCAATCCCCCATTCCCTGATCCGTCCTCCTGGCCCTGTGCTGGACTGGCTGCACCCTGTGCATCTCCCTCATACTGGGGAGCACAGAGCCCCACGTGTGGCCCCACCACTGCTGGATTAGAGGGGGAGGATCACATGCCTTGGGATCTGCTCCCCAGGGCCTTCCTGACACAACCTAGTGCTGCACATGTGCTTTGCTGCCAGGGCACATTGTTATCCCGTGTTCACTTGTCCTCCTGCTCTTCCATGTCCTTTTCCCTAAAACTCCTTCCCGCCAGTTGTTCCCCAGCCTCCTCCCTGGGTGATGTTTTGATCCTCTTCCTTACCAGACTGCATCACTTTGAGTGCATTTTCAGTATTACTAGTTTTTGGTTTTGTATTGCTTTGAGTAATGGTTGAAGTCTGATTTTAAGGTTTTTTCTTCTCCCAACCCCTTGGGAATTTATCACTCCCAGAATGCCCCTGTATTACGTGCGTAATAAATCTTCCTGGTATTTTGTGATTTCAGGTTCATAGGACAAATTATTCAAACAAGTTATTACTGTTTCATTAAACCCCTTTTTATATGCTATATCACAAAGATATTTTGAATTCTAATAGACATTGGTACTTTATAGTATTCATGCTTCATAGTATTCATGTTGTTTCAATGTTTTGTCTTTCCTTTTGCTTTTCATTTCTCTCTTATCTGAGAGATACAATATCCTACAAATTTTTTTATTACTGATTATTTGGAAATCAACACATAATTCATATGGCTCAGATGCTGTCATTGATGTACTCAAATAACAGTTATGGCTATTAAAGAAAATTATTAAGAACTCAATGCCTTGAATTTCAGTGACAGTCTGCTGCCTTATCATTCTTTTGAAACCCCAGTACAAAAACTTTAGGTGGTTATCTTTTAATTGTACATGTGAATGAGTTGGAGGAAGGATGAACCAAGCAGGGGCAAAACTTCTGAGTAATAAAAGAAGTTTTAATGTACTTTAAACTGGGGAAAATGTTAGTGGTCTTTTTTTGGAGTGTGCAGTGCTCTATTTCTGTGGCTGTAGGCTGGAAACAGATTGGATGTCAGACTGATTGTCAGCATTTGTGTTAGTGGCTTTTACATGTGGGTGGTTTCTCAAGTACAGAATTTTGCATTTATTGTAAAAACTAGTAAGGTAATTTTCCTATAGCTGGCTAGGTACGAAAATACATAAGATGCAATTAATGTATAATAAGGATTTGGAAACTTACCTTCTGTTTCAAAAAGAAGAGACTCCTGAAACATAATTCACTATGAGAGTATTTGAACCAACAGACTGAACACAAAATCTCTGATGTGTCCTGAAAGGATTTGATAGGATAAGTTTAAAGTAGCTTCAGATTTTGTCTTTTCTCTCTGTTGCTTCTATCACAATAAAGATTAATTACTGTACGCTTGAATAATCATCTGCTGAATCAATATATGTGCATTTTTACACCTGTTACAAGATGGTGGTGTATAATCTTTGCTGGTTTTGTACTTTATCTTTTTCATCTACCCTATCATCACGCTTTGGAATATGAGTTAATTCAGTTCTGTGTTGTGGCTCACTGGAACATTTTGAGCACCTCATTTCTCACTTCTCAAAGAGAGGAATTCACAAAGTTCTTTTGGGTCAGATGATTAAGAGCTCTGTTTGAGGAGTTCTGTGAAATCTGGTTCAAGGAAAACAGTCCAGTTTTCCTGGACAACTTTGGGGTTGTGTTATTCCCTCTGTACTTACTGCCCTATTCTTGGTCATTAAAAGCCCTTTTCCCATGAACAGAACAACAGCTTGTGAAATGCCTGAGCATCATCTGAAGTCCTGCCAAGAGGTGTGTGACAGCCACCGGCAAACTCCATTCCCCTGTGCCTTAGCGCCAGAAAATCCCCGATACCACACGGGAACAGCCACGGCAGAATCGTTTGATTTGTTCTGTATGTTGAATCAATCTTGGTTATGCAAATCTTACAATATAATTTATATTTGTTTACCTACAAATGTGTTTTAAATCAGAGCCGCTTTGCAGGTAGATGTTTAGTTGATGACAGGCTTTGTTTGTTTTGCTTAAATAGAACATGAAATCATACTTAACTGTAGGTTTATGCTACATTAACAAATGTGATTATAAGGCAAAAGTTTGTTAAATTGGTACAGAGATCATCACGAAAGGAGAAAGATTTGAGCTGGAGCTGTTGATTCTCGGACATTTTGATGGCTTGGTATGTTTAGCTGCTCTGAAGCAAATTAAAAAAGTTGCTATGCAAAAGCTTTGATGGCTATACTCAGAATAGCTGTCTAAACAATAGAGCAAAAGCTAGGGAAAAGTGGAAAATTTCAGGCTGAATAAATATGAAAAGTGTTTCTGTCTTGGTAGATGCAGTAAAGTTTAACAGCAGCATTTTTGCGCTAATGCTGTAAAAATCCCGATAGGAATTCACAGGAAACCCAGAAAGAGCAGCATTGCCCTGATCAAGGAGATAAGCTTGGTGAAGCCTGCGTTTTAAAAGTTAGATGAAAGATCAAATTTTGGTGATTATAGAAAAATTTAATTATTTTAATCTTTTTGTGATGGTGTAATTTATAAAATTTGTCTGAAACACGAGGAAATGTGTTCTTTTACGTGTTTATTTTTATGGTGAAGGTTTATATGTCTTTGTAAAGGAAGAGTAGTGAAAAAAATCTTTCAAAAGACAGTTTATGTCTTACTGTGTGAAATAACTTCCTCTACTGTTGGCTGTTCTATAAGCTACTTGTGTTCTATAACGTGGTTAATTCAGATAAAGATTAAAGGTGTGTAAAGATATTTTGGTCTAAATAGTACAAAACTGAGGGGGGTTTTCTACTATGTTTCTTTGGCTCTTGCTTCTGTTTAGTTTGATGATCGAGGGAGGATAAGTTCTCTCAGCCATATCCAGCTCTGCGTGAATTCAGATTGTTCATCAGATAATAGATAACAAAACAAATGTACCAAACAGTATAAAGCTAAAATGACAAAAAATACAGTCGAAATTGAGAGAAATATAGAGACAGGGCAAAATATGAACTAATAAATCCTGCGTGAAAGCATCTAAATACTTAATATTACTCGTGTAAAGCTTTTGTTTTGCCATGAAAGACCTGAAATATAATAGCTCTTTGGTATGTCTAGAATATAAATAATGTGATGACAGCATCATTCTGAAGTTCATGCATGTTTTTAAGCTGATTTAATGTTCTCCTATAGTTCTCAATTTTATCCAGATACCTTATTCAGTCACACCAAAAGCACATTACTGAACATTTTATTTATCATTCTATGAAGCTTAATTCACTTGCAAGTCAGAACTGCACTGTTTTCAGCTGAGCTGCATTTCACACCTGTTTGGAGAAAGAAAAAGATTGAGGTGGTTTTGAGTTTCAGTCTGAGATTTCTGAGGCTGTTTTTCTTGAAATAGAGTCAACAAAGTAGCAGGCTTCTGCCACAAATCCTGCATGCCATGGACAATTAATGATTAATATTTCCTTTGCCAACTGGATTACCGTTTTTAGTGTATCCGCTTCTCTGATCTATAGATATCAAGGGAATTTGCTCCTAAATTTTATTCATCTAAGCAAAATCTGAAAATAACCTCCAAATTTCTAATGCCTCTGTAACTTTTGTGTATAAGAGTCAGTTATCTTGCTTTGCAAAACCTTCTTCTCTTTACATTCATTGACATGAGGAATTCTTTCAGGAATTCAGTAGGTGGGCCACTTAGATGACATAGTGAGTGTGTGGGTACTGGCTTGTGAAGAATTCTCCCACTCTCTAATCAGTTCTGGCTTAGAATGTTTTCTTAGAGGTAATTATCCCCAGTAAGTCCAGTCATGGTCTTGTTTGAATAATTAAAATATTTTCTTCACAACTATTTGTTTGAAATAGGATGTTTGTTGTTTTCTTTTTTTCATTATTTCAGAGCATTATGACTAATCATTGGGTTAATTTTTGAAAACGCAAGGGCCCCCCATTTCAGTGGAAGAAGAAATTATCTTTGAGTGCATTTTCTAGTGTGTTACAACCTTGTAATGCTTGAAGATGAAAGCAAGGAGTAAGATTACTCATTTAATGAAAGGATATCACATTTCTGAGATCATCTGTACCTGGAGATAACTGCCATTTTTTCATAGGATTTCCTTGCAGCATTATCAGAAGCTGTCATTGACAAACAGATCTTTTTCTCTCCAGTGCCTCTGAATGCAAGTATCAATAACAAATAGCAGCTGTTCACAGCAGAAGCCTCGATGATGTGATCACCGCTGAGTGAATTTTAGTGCTGCTGCACCTGAGGTGTGGCCAGGTGACCCTCTCTTGGTTGCTTCCAGCTGGGCTGGCCTGTTACTTTATCTCCTTTATCCTAAAAAGGATATTTTTGTAATTCCTCTGTAAAGAGTCACTTAAAACCAAATTTTAAGCAAGTTATAAATGACGGATTTTGCCCTCTCTTCAGCTCCTTGTGTCCCTCCAGTTTCACAGTAAATCAGGCAGCTTTAAAAAGTTACCTTCCACATGCAGTTAATGTGACTTTGTGTCTCATCTCACTGTTTTCCTTCTCATGATCATGACCAAGGGTTAGAAGGCCCAGCTTTTAGTCGCATGCTGCAGGAATCAACATTTCATAGCTTACTTTTGGGAAGAAACTATCCATTTGTTTTTTTCAGAATTTCCATTTCTGATGAAGGTAGTGTGGCTTGCCTCACACAGACAGCTGCCATTTGGAATGTTTTTCCCTACTTCTTAAGTATTAATATCAAATCAAATCTTGGTCCGTGTATCTTGCTCCTGTATTGTTTGACTGAATGTCATTTTATACCCTCTTCAAGAATTTTTTTAAGATTTTGACACTTTATCATTAGTAAGAATCTATTAATGGAAGATGACCATTTGGAATTTGCTGTACAAAATCAAGTCAAGTTGCAAGCACTGACATGGAATTCAGCTTGAATTTCTGATTTTTTTTTTTTTCTTCAGTCTCTTTGTATGTCAAGGGAAAAAAAAATGCTGTAACCTTTTCTGAAATACTGTGCCACATGCACACAAAAATATATCATAATTGACATAACTGCAGTTTAGTTGTAAGGATAAAATTCCTATTAGGAATCTACATGTCATATTAGCAAAACAGTATCCATCCTGTAGTATATTATTTTGGTAACACGATAGCTGGATTTGAAATGGAATCCAAAGGTCAGAGTTGGCATCATAATGGGAATTAGGTAATCCCATTGTCCTTCCTGTCACTGACCCCATCCCTCTCCAGTCCCCACTACAACTGTCTATATTGTAGCAAGTGTAGAAACCTTGCTAAAGTATGTTTGCACTACTTAATTTTTTAAACCTCCAGTGAAGAAACTTTGCAGAAGTTTCATAAAAAAACCCAAACATATCAGCTTTTTTTGTGGGGGTGGCACTAAATCAATCAAGCATTTGATTACTTGGGATCAGTAAATTCGTTGTATTAAATGTATCTGTAATTTTCATTTTTCAGATGGTGTCTCTCAGTTACTTAAATTATATTAGCAAATACTACATTTACAATAACAACAGATGAAGAGAATAATAAATTAAAATGTTTGTGCCCCACAAAAGCCCATTATTCCCTGCATTGCACTTCTTCACTGCCAGTAGGAAACCTGTGTTTGTAAACTTACTTTGAGAAAGTCACATAGTCATTATTTAAGAATAAAGCTACATAAAAATTATGTGTGAGGTTGAGGACTTGAGCACTTGAATTTTTCTTCTTCTGAAACCCAGAAATTCCTAAATTTAAACTACTGTTTTTCTCCAGGCATATGATGTGGACAGTTACTGGCACATAAATTAAAATTACATAGGACATAAGTAAAGCTGGGTTTCGTTTGAATAAGACGAAGCAGAAACCAGCATTAACTCATGATAGTGACAGCACACCGAAAATGTTGTGTAACTAAGCACTGGCACACCTTATGAGGTGATGGCTCCTCTGACTGAATCCACATTTGGACACAAGTGAGATGTGCTAAGCATTGGCACAGGAGAGGCAGCAGCCCTTGAGACCCACAGCTGGCCATAGGTGAGCTGGGGTAATGCAGCTGCCTCTTTTTCCCACCACTCAAATAGTGAGGGATTCGCAACACTTTATTAGGTAGTGTCAAGAAATGTGAGGTTCATCCTCAAGGTTAAATTGATACATTTAAACTCTTTGGAATTAAATACTTGAGTTTGTGCCATTTCCCTGTACTTTCTTTTCAAAATGCATGAAAGGCAGTATCCTCAAGAGATTCTAGCAGTCTTTAATCGGTGGCCAGAGAAAGATGGGACTTTTTTCATGAACATGACTTTGGCCCTTTCAAATCAGTCTGAATACCTGCTCAAATTTGACTAAGAACTGTTAAATAACTCTCGGAAGTCAAAGGTTGAAATCTCATGATTTTGCCTCTTCTGAGCATCTCTCCCATCCCAGTACAGACTGGGCTGTGTGTGCAGGTCCTGCAGGAAGAGCTGACTGCTCTGCCCCTGGCTCACAATTCCCTGGCACTGGCAAAGCTGTATCCAGGCTGTCCCCAGAGAACTGGACTCCAGTTGCTCTGCCCTGCACGGGTGTTGGTGTCAGGGATTTGGGGCCAGTGGGAGCAGGGCACTGGGACACAGAGGAGCCTGTTCTCCCTTTGGCTCCCTCCTGCTGGCACTGGAGTTTTGCAGAAGGCAGAAAGTTTTGTTGGAGCAGGGGTGAATGCTGGAGAACAAAAAAGAATGAATGAAAACAAGGAACCAAAGATTTCTTGTTTTGTGACTCAGTCATTCCAGTGTTGTTTTGCCTATGCATATTCTCAATTGACTGAGGGAGGGCCAAGCTATGTATGGGAAACATGTATGGAATAAAAGAGTCAGGATGTTTAAATTCTCATTGCACAGATAAACTTAGTTCTGGTGTTTTGTAGGCTTTGCTATTTAGTTCACAGTCATAGTAAAGGATGTAATTTACTTTTGTCATTATTGAGACATAAAATCATTTAGGAGCGGGTAATATGAAAAGAGTAAAAACAGTAAAAACCTAAAAGTTTCTCGAGTAATTAGGACCGTGTACAACTCCATTTTGTTGATAAAATTTTTGCTTTCAGTTTGCAAGTAACTGAGATCTAGAGCAACCTCAGAACCGAGCAAATACTTCTTTGTGTGTAGTATTTTTCAGTGAAGGTAAATGCTGGGGAGAACCTATGAACTCAGATTTCTGTGTAAAGTATTAGCATTTTTAGTTTGTCTACAACTTCAGGGGTATAAGTTTTCTTTCTATGAATATCATTTGCCATTACAGAGGCCATAGGGTGGGTTTTGCTGTATTGTTTTATCTGTTAGTAATACATCTCATAATTCCCTAACTAACAATGATTTTTCTTAAGCATTGTTTAAAAGCATTTCTGTAGAGAACCTGATATTCATCAACAGGATTAAAATGACTGATGAATTATGCAGCAAGGCTGTCTAGCTCCTTGACTAAGTATTTTATGGCAATTGAATTACTTTGGCAAGATTTAGGTAAATAAGATTGTTAAAGTTTGCTTGTTTCAGATGTATTTCTTTCCATATTATTTCAGTCTTGAAAATCATATTGACTTTTCAGCAATAGGTTCTGAAATACTTAAGTAAGAATGACGAGTACATGAAACCACACCTTAGCTTTGTGTCAAGGTAAATTTTTTGAGGATCAATAATGGTGTGTATCAGGTGTAAATGATTATCCAGTCCCACAACTGCCCTTCTTGTAGTATTATTTTATTGTAGAAAATGATAAAATTAGATACAGTGATAAAATTACAATGGAGTTTAACTTGAAATGCATCACTAAATTCTTGAGAAAAATGTTCCTGCTACCTTCTCTGCAGCACTGCAGGTGTTTTGTGTTCAGAGAGCCCAGGACTGCACTCACCGAGCGTTCAGACTTCCACCAGTTTCAGCAAGTTTGGCTCATGGTTAATGGAGGATGAAACAATGCTACAGATATTTTAGTATTTGTTATTTGCTATTTACTCTTAGCTGCTGGTTTTAGTTAGGCTGGCTTTTGTTTTTCTGCTGTTTTGTTTATCTGTGGGATCCCGAAGTTGCCCTGTCTGGATATTACTGGTGAGTCCCTGCATTTAATTTTGCTCCTATTATTCCAGTGAAGACAGTTCCAAGATTTGATGTTTTAGCTTTTTGTTGATAGGTAAAATTGTAACACCTCAGCAATGTTTCTTATCAGAATTAGGGAATGTAGTTTTGGTACCAATAATACTGGCTTCAAGTAAGAATTCAAGATCCAACAGTAAAACCGCATCTATAACGCACATCATGTAGCCGATACAGTAAGGTCTGCGCGACACCTTAATAAGGGTTGAGATTGTCTCTGGAGCAGGAAGGGATTTATGTGCACAGGGAAGAAGGGCATGAGGCTTTGGGGTTCCCTTTCAAGTAAGAAGGTGGCACTAAATGAGATGTGCAATGAGACGTGGAACCCTTTGTGTGTAGGTGAGGTGGCTTCTGCTGACTGAGGCCTGATGGTGGCGCCTGATGGCTGTTGGGTGGCCTGGCTGAAATTCCCAGCTGATCCCAGTTAGTGTCCTCCAGCCGAGCAATCTCCATCACAGCTGGCACCTGTGGTGGGAGGGTCCATGGGGTCATTGCTGAGGCAGCCCTGGTGGGTCAGAGCTGATATAAAGGTTTGGGAGAGTTAGAACTTGTGTTGTGCTGTGTTCAGTTGCAAGGAACAACGGGTATGTTGGTATTTGAAATGAATAATTTTGCAATTGCAATTTACCTGATTTTAAATGTTGACTTTATCTCTGTAACAATGCACAGAACTTGTACAGAATTGTGCTCTTTATTTAATGTGAATGGTTTACGGATATAGAAGCTGAACTTTAAGGAAAGTAAGTTAAAGTCTTGGCTTTGTATTGCTTTGAACAACCACTACAAAAACATGTTACTTGAAGCTTGTCAGTTCTCTGTCCCTTAACTTAAATACTGTATTTGCTAATGAATAAATTTATCCGTTTGATGTATTTTTTCTACATTTTTTGAACAGAAATTGAGCATAAGTCTTGGAGGTCTACTGATTATTCGTAGAAATGTGTCCAGGCTCTGGCTGAAGAGAAGAGCACATGCTTACCCTTGCTATCTATAACTTACCTGTTTGGCCTAAATGAGTAATGTTTCTGCTCCTTTTGTGCTCTTGGGATGTCCATGGAGAAGCCTTTCACAGAAGATGAGTTGGGTTTGGTGGGGTGAGGCTACAAAATATTGGGTTGGAGAGTTAAGTTAGGCCAAAATGGGTTTTCTGCGTCTAAGAGCAGTTAGACACCATTCTGGGGAGGACTGCAAGCCCCAAGACAATAGTCTGTAGGATTTCATGTTGTGTTTGGCAATGCATTTAGCGCCATATGTTCAGGCACTTTATAAATATGTGTTCTCTGACCTCACTGATATTCTCTGACTCCAAGAGCTGAATTTCATGCATCATTCAGGTTTGCAAAAAAGACCGTATTCACATAAAAGCAATTGTTTAAAATCCCTTTTTAGGTAATTTTCTTTTTTTCTTTTTTTTTTTTTTTTTTTTTAAAGTTTTGGTATTATTCTATGCAGTTTTAATGAATAAATAGTACTATTTCTATTAAAATAAATCACGTTGTATGACTATCATATTGAGGTATGACAAAGGAAGGTATAATTTTCTCACAAAGTATAACAGGTATGAGAGGATCCAGTCTCAATTTTTATATGGTCAGAATTAAGCCAAAACCAAACAACTTTGTTTTGTGTCTTTCAGATTTATGTTTTAATCTGACGATCTTTGGAGGCACTCCATAACTACAAGTTTGAAACTGCAAAACCAATTCAGATGCACTAAAAATAAGCTAAATTTGAAGAGTAATTTATTTTCAATTTTCTGTGACAGTTTCTGTAATTCAAATACTTGTAGCAATTTTTGTTTAATTATAATGTTAAAAATTCTATGTTGCTAAATTTTATCTGGAAATGATTTTAAATTTCATGAACAAATTCTAAGTCTTAAAGGAACAGATACAACCACAGTCTCTTAGCTAGAGAACTAGTTTCAATAGAGCTAATATAATTCAAGAAGAGCAAAGAGAAAGTGTTATTTATGTGCATAAAAAACATTTCAAAGAGAATTTTGCTAATTTTTTTGCTCCCCTTCAAAGTACATGAATATGAATAGGTTTGTGGGGAGGAGAATTTTTGTGAGTATTGAGTGAAAAGGAAAAAGAGGAACTGGCCTCTCTGAGGTTTTGTTACTTGGAATTTGAGGCAAAGAATTCTCTCTTTTAAAGAACCCCACAAAAAAAAATCCTTTTATGACTGGCATGAGCATAGTTGGAATAAACAAGTTTTGAGGCTTTCTTTCTGTTTGTGAGGGTGTTTGTTCTTGTCATGACTGGGAGATTCTTGGAAGTCAGAGGGAAGTTAGCCAGTGTGCAAGTGCTGCTTGTTCTGCTGGTGCTCATGCTGAGGAGCAGCTGTAGCAAACCTGCTTCTCGAGAGTGTGTCCAGCCTATTTCTGGTGCAAAACACTGAGCACAACATTTCATACATTCTGTCATGCACGTGCAGTGTGTGCTGAGCTCTATTTCCTGGAAATCACTTTGCAAGGGAGGTGAAGGCCCCATCCAAAGTGAAATGTTGTTTAATGCTTGAGTAGAGGAGTCTGGTCATAGGTTTGTGACATTGGTTATTGAGAGGGGTCTTAGAGAAACTAAGGAGTGTCAGGCAATCTGTGTGTAAATGTACAACAGGAGAAGATTTTAATGCTGAGTCTTGGATGGTCTGAACCCTGGAGGATGAGAAACTTGAGCTTTCTGCTGAAAGCAGAAGTGTCGATAGTCCCAAAAAGCAGCAGAGGGGAAAAGGAGAGTGAATTCAGCGTTTCCAGTGTGAATTTCATTGCATTACGAAAGGCTAGAGAGGAAGGAATTACAAGTAGGAGAGGACAAGAATGGCCACCATAACAAGGGAGAGTTGATTAATGTTGATGAAAGCAAGCAGCTTCGAAAAAATATTGTAGATGAATTTTCAGACTCTAGTTAGTAGCTGAGGAAAAGGAAGACTCAGTGGTGTGGAGTGTGACACCTTATCAATTGAAGTAAGAAAAGATGAAAAAAATATGACCAATTAGAGTGTGAAAAGAGGAGGGAGCTGATGCTGGGTTCATGAACAGAAAGAGGTTACACTAATGAAACAATTGGAAATGTAGTATGGAAAGGACAGGATCCCTGGAGGATTGAGGGGAAAATGAAGTTAGGAAAAAAAGCAACTGCTTCATTCAAAATTGGTGGATAAAGTTGAATAAAAAGAAAGAAGACAATATTGGCTCTGTATATAATATTGAGCTTTCTCACATGGTACTTCTGTCCCTAACTCAAACTAAACAAGCCTTTATAGGCAGCTTTGTATCAATTTCATGTGCAAAACTCCTTCCGTGCCAAAACTTGTCATTTTGCAAGGGTTAGAGAGAGCCAAAATTCATAAGTTAAAAAAAAATAGAACTAAACCAACCTTCTCTTAGATTCTGGCACAGGAGTGAGATTGGGTCATGGCATCAGATATCCTTCTGGATTGGGATTTTGGAGAGTGCATAGCTGCTTACCTTGGAAAGCCTTGGGAGTGCTTCAGTATAAACTGAAGCTTAAAGCTAAAAACCCCTCAATTTTAGTTCTCCTGAGTCATATCTTTATCTCTTTGGGTGAAGCTGGGTATTTAACTAGAACCTGTCAGGCTTGATCATAAGAGTATGAAGTTTTAGTTAAAATTCAGATTGAAAGCCAAAAGAAAGAACTAGAGATGAAGGAGTCATTGAGCTAAATTTGAATGTGACTTAGCCCATGGTAAGCTGTAGGGCCAAAATGATGAGGAATATTTTGAGTTTTGCTGGTAGCTGATGATAAACAAAGTCCTCGAGGGAGCTGCAGAGGAATCCTTCATTGCACTGGAGGGATCCCACACTCTGGGGAGTGGGCAGACTGTAAGCAAAAGCCAGGGGAAGTGGAGACAGGGAGGATTTCTTGGCTCAATACATGAGTGTGTTAATATTTAGCTGTTATACATTAAAATGAGTCCAGCACTGAGGACTAAGTATGGTGGACCTAGATTCAGTCAGAATATGAGGGATGTCCAGATGTAGACAGAATAACAAAAGAAGTGGTTTCACTGTAGAAGGAAACTGCTGATGTCCAGTTAATTTAATTCCTACAGAAAAAAAAATGCAGCCTTTACATAATGGCATAATTAATCTATCACTTATTCTCCTTCTGAGATTTGACATCCTTTTAATTTTTAAGAGATTAACAATATTTCATAAAAAACCTCCTTGATCAAGGTGTGTTTATGCTGCCCTACCATGTATTCTTACAATTACATTTGATGGTACTTCAGTTATTTTAACTTTTATTACTGTCACATGGAAACAAGCTCTAAAGTTATGTGCTCCTGCAGCTTATTTTGCTTTCCAAGTTAAATTCTTTCCTTGTGAATTTATAACAGCAGCAAAGTGTGAGATGTGGTGGTACAAATTAAGGATAAAAAAAAAAAAAAAAGTGGCGCAAACTTCTGTGGATTAAGGAATTTGTATGAAAAATTTAGTTTAAACTAAGTGTTGTATACGTGAACAAAATAGAGAGTGTAATATTGCAAGTAACTTGTGTCTGTATAAAATAAGAAAACAAAATTTTGTATAAAAAAAAAAAAACTAAGTGAAACATGTGCAGTATGTCCTTATTGTCAAATACTCTCTCTTTCTCCTGTCTGATACTTGACAAACTGCCACAAGTGGCAGCAGAGAAGAGTAGGCTTTGTCACTTCAGGTCCAGCTGTACACTTCTTTTCTGAGTAGTTTGTAGCCCTCCCATTCTATGGACTGAAGCTTATTAAGGTGTACGCAGTTTTCTTTGGTTAATATTCCTTAATTTATTAGAATACTTTAAAAAAAATCCTGAGTTTTTAAATTTCAGTCAGAGGTAATTTTCTAAGGGTCATACTATCATGTCTTCTCGTCTGGAATTGTGGAAAAACCTTATAGGGCAAGACTACACATGGCACACTTGTCGTCTTTCTAAGATTGTGATACGAAGAATAACCTAAATGGTAATTATTAAGCTGGACACCTGCGCTCAAGGGGTTCTTTTGTGGTGCAGGCATGTACCAATATGTCAGACCCAAAGAATTTCTTGTATGTGCCTGTTTGTAAAAGTTGATTTGGTGTTGTGACAGTAATGCATGGGGGGTTGTGAGCACCCTGTGCTTCTCAAAAGGAAATGTAGTGTCTGCGTTACCTTTGTGCTAAAGGGGTGAGAGTGGGATTGACAGAGGATTTTTGCTGCACCAATTTCCATGTCATCTTTTTGGGTCTGCTCATGTCCCCGAGTTTGGAGGTAACAGTTTAGATAAAGCTGTTTGGTTTTTGATTTTTTTTTTTTTTTTTTTTTTTCCCCTGACCATGTAATGGCACATCTTTAAACTTTCCTAAATCAGTGCTGCTGCACCCATTGCCTCCTGCTCTGCCCAGCGTAGCCCTTCTTTTGTCCTGGCCATGGTTCCTGTGCCACCGGCTGAGCAGCGCTTCCCCAGACCTTTTGCTCCTTCAGGCAGCAGCCACGCTGCCTTTCCAATGTCTGCCCACCGAGCCTTGGTGCCGATGTAGCATAAAAGGCGGACGGGAACACAGAGAAGAGAGCGGGACGATGGCGATCCCGAACCAATTTAAGGCACTCGGGATCGTGCTGCTGGGGCCAGGCTCAGGCTCACGCTGTGGAGGCAGCGGTGTCCTCAGGGAATATACGGGCGTGTCCCCCGCCGGTGCGGAGCGGCAGGCTCCGTCCGGGCGCTGGAAGGAGCCGTGTGCCCTGGAATGAGCCGTGTCTCCGCTAGATGGAGCGCCCGGAACGGCGGAGCGGGAGCGCAGCGGGAGCGCTCCTGGCCGGGCCCCGCTGCGGGACCCGCTCCGCGCGTGGGGCGAACCCGCCCGCACCCGAACCGCCTCCAGGGCTTAAACCGCGCTTGTTGCCATCCCCCCAGGCTCCCTACAGAATGTCCCCAAAGCAGGGAGATCACCCCTGCCGAGGAACGCACACGTTCTGCTCGGAACTGCCCCTAACTCTTTAAAGGCTGAGCATTTTATTTGGTTCCCTTCCCCCGCCTCGAGCACATTGGTGGGGAATAAGGGCTCCTGGCTGCTTCTGTTGTGGAAAAATAGAGAGTTCATGCTGAATGCTTGTGAAACGTATGTTGAGTGGTGCTGAAGAGGTTAACTCTGTGCTACAGGGGCTTTGGAGAGATTGGGTGTGAAGTACTGGAGAAGTCAATGGATGTAACACCGTGCTTAATAGAAACAGAAAATTAGTGATTCTTACTTGCCTGAGGTAAGCGTGAGCCTCTGTAATGTTCTGATCTTTGCGCAAAAACCTAGTAAAGGAGAGAGCAATCTTAACAAAGACCTAATGTTAGAAATAGGAATAGTCATGACAAGAAAATACCACTGGAAGGGTGAGATGTTGCCTTTTCGTTTACAAGAATAGAG
Source organism: Mohoua ochrocephala (assembly GCA_013398855.1). Taxonomy (NCBI): domain Eukaryota; kingdom Metazoa; phylum Chordata; class Aves; order Passeriformes; family Acanthizidae; genus Mohoua; species Mohoua ochrocephala. The sequence continues at coordinate 297,937 of VZTA01006304.1, read as the reverse complement.
GGAAACCCTTTTATTTAATATTTTTGGCAAAACAGATTATTAAAAAAATCTGTGATATTTCCCCACTTCATTTTAAAAAGACATAGTACATCTATGGAAAATAGAATACTAGGTGAAATACAGGCAGAGATATTGATAATTGATGGTAATTTATCAAAATATGTTACTGTTGTATTTGATTTTATAATATGCTGGTTTTCCTGGTTTTAAGTCCTGGGAGCTGTTTTTTCACGTGGTGTTAGATAAGGAGGGTTTAGAGAAAGGACTGCTCTACTATTAGATTCTATGCCACTTGCCTGAATTATTTTTGTACCACATCAACCACTTTATAAAGTTGAGAAGAAAATACAGTCTTCACATGGAGCACTTAATATGCAGTCGTGATTTATTTTTTTTTTTAACACTTGATGTCTGGAGGCATACAATACTTGGAATACTGCATGCCTCCTATATGTGTGAACTTCTTAATGTAGGCTACTACTGAGACGAGTCTGAAGTGTAAAATGGTGTGTGGTGTTGCAGGTGATGTGTTTCAGAGCCTTCTTTTACTTGATGGAAATGGTTTGACTATTAGACAGTCTGCTGTGGTAATTCCAAAGGTTAACTTCTAGGTCAAAGGTCTGGAGATGCAAAATTTGAACTTAAGTTTTGAGTTGACTACCAGGTCACAACAAACTGAGCGGTTGACTTTAAATGGAACGTGTTATGTTAAATAAACAGATGCATTGCAAATATAAGTGGGTTTGGATTTGGAAGTCAGCTGTGTGAGAAGCACTGCTGGTCCTTTTTGCTTTGTTTCAGAGCTTCTTTGCTTTCATGTTTTTATTTGCATATTCAGGATTGATCCAGGCTTTGCTGTTGGCATTTTTCAAATGGTATTCTCAATGGATGTGGGGAGAAGGTGCCTATCTGCAAGTTCTCTGCCTGTGCCATAAGCCATTTCATGGACCACCCAAAGAGGCTGGAGGAGGGAGTGTTGCCTCCCATAGTGGCGTAGTAAGCATTGCATCTCAGATGGATCCATTATTAGTGTGGAAGAAGGTTTTATCTGCTAGAATGTTTCTAGGAACTCCCACAGAGGCAGTGTAGATGATTGGCCTCTTTTTTTTTTCTTTTTTTTCTTCAATGTTGGTATTTGTTGTTAATTGATAGGTACTTAATAATAGCAGCAGCTGAATGTGGGGTGAGTTCAGTTCCTGACCCAACAGGGCCGAACTGAGGCATCTGAGAAATGTCATGTGCTGTAGGTGAAGCGGCCTTTGCAATTGCACACACTGCGGTAGAATGAAGGAAAAATGGAGCGGTAAATAATTTGCAGATGAGGTGTTGCTGGGGTCTGTGCTGTTCTGTGGAATTGCACGGTGCTGTTACGGGGACGCTGTCCCTGTGCAGGGGGAGGGAAGGTCAGGCTGCGTAGGGGCGTTCATGTCCCTTTGGCACAGCTGTGGTGGCACTTAGGGTATATATAGCCATAACTGGGACTGTGGGGGTGATTAATGGGCTGGGTTAGGAACAAAAGTGTGTGTAAACAAGGAAATGGCTTTAAAGAAGAGACATTGATTTTATATTTATAAAAATAAAACACATTTTGTTACCTTTTTTCTTTTTAGACATAATGACAAGTTATCCTTGGAAGGGATGAAAATTGGTAATGACTTTCCCCTGCATCTCTTGAAGTAGCATATATCAGGCTAAAGAATTGTGTTTCTTTTTTAGGTCTCATACACTACTGAATTATGCATGTTTATTGTTTCTCTGTGTACAGATGATTTGGATAGTTAAGATATTGCTGTTCTTGTTTTAATAACATAATTATGTAAATGTCAGGAATCTACAGTATTTGTGGGTCATATTTTTCTGACTTCGAATTGGGTGAAAATTAAGGATAAAAGGCCAGTGAGAAATTCACTTTTACAATTACTGTTAGCTACATTGCCAGTGCTAAATTCTCTTGAAGTAATTGTTCAACACACTGCCTTTAAGAATTTAATCTGTTTTATGGATGTCCTTTTAGCTGTAAAATAGTGCAATAGACAGAAGAAGCTTTGCTTGACCATCACCATGTTCCAGAACTTCACTTTGGGAAATTGGATAGGCTTATATAGTTCCAAACTGTTTGGCTAGGAAGCATGCTGCCTTTGATTTTGACATAATGTAGAAGGAGTTGGTTACCTTACATAACGTATTTGTTTTTCATTAAACATGCTGATAAGGTCTCATTGAAGTACCATGTATTATTTATGGTATTTCATATGAAACTGAACTGAGTGGAAACTTCTCTCAGCTTAGGGCATTTGCAGAATAACAGCCTTTCTGTGCTAGAAAAAAAAAATAAAAAGAATGAAGAAAAGCATGACATACTCCTGTCAGAACAAGAGACTGCTTAAGGCACAGAGAAAGAATGAAAAAAGGAGAAAGGGCACAGAGAGGGTTCATTTCTCCTCCTCCTCACTCTCTCTTGCTCTGTGGCATGAGGGGATTTTTGGTTGGTGGTTTGGGGTTTTTGTTTGGTTTTTTTGGTGGTGGTGTTTTTTTGGTGATTAAATAATCTGGGCTGTTCTAGTAGATGAGTCCATGATAATCTGCAAAAGCATGGATGTTTCCTAAGCCAAACCCAATTCCTGTATTGTAAGTTTGTGCATGATTGTTTTGGTGTTGATTACCGAGTTATGAATGCATTGGTTTTGTTACATTGACTGCTTTTGAGAAAGAAAATTACGTAATAACTGATTCTGCTGGAAAAATTTCAGTTTTGCATGAAGAAGACTTGGTGGATCTAAATCAGTCTCTGAGGCTTGTGTGGGTGCAGGTATGTGTGCGCACATGGAGAATGAAAAAGAAATGATTTTTTTTTTTTTAATGTAGCACCTGAGTTGAAGCGACGTGTTTTGATTCTGTTTTCAGTTAAGCAGGGACTATTATTTGTTTTTAAGGGTAGATTTCATATCAAACCAGCTATGCTGTTGATTAAATAGACTTGTCTTGTACGTGAGTTATTTGTTTATTGTTGTTAGCGTTAAACTCTTGGTCTCAGATGTGTTTTTGTGGGAATTAGATATCCTTTAAAATAGGTGATTTTCAAATCTTCTGCAAAGTCCTTTTAAAAGGAACCCCTTCAAAACCTCAGGTGGTTCTTTGAGGTTTGACTGTCTTTCCTGAAGAATTAATATTTAATTCATTTGTCAAATTCTAATTAAAAATAGTAATATCTTCTGTTATACTTGAGTTGTATCTCAGGAAAAAAAAAGACCTATAATATAAGACCTCAAGGACAAGCTGTAGTATAAATTATTTGATTTGCAGGTCACATCCTACTTTATTACATAAAGACTAACTAGATCTACTAATGAATAATTATTACTCCATAAAATAAAGGGGGGGGGGGGGGAGTAAAAAGCTGGCAAGAGGGGAATACTAATTTTGAGGTATCGTTCTCAAAGTAGAAAGTAAACATTAAATTCTGAAAATTGCAAATGTAATTTTTCCATGTAACTTGATAGGGTAGTCCTTGATAATAGATTGACTAGCTGTCAAACAAATTTGTAATTTTAGATGAGATGGGCTTTAGACCAATTTTAAGATACAGTCTTTATCCAAGTGTGCTCCCCTCCCCCAGTAGACACAGTATGCCATAGAATTATGTTTCATTCCCAATGTTTCTGCTGCAGTGGTTACACAGCTCCTGCACAGTTTCACTGTAATGCTTTTATTTATAGGCTTCTCTGGGAAACTGGATAGCGAATGAAATGTAGATATAAAATTAATTTGTATTTTAAAAGAGCTCATCTGCTGATAGCACTGTGTATTTGCTGGAATCCTCTTGCCTAGCCAAGATTCTTTCCCTTTCCTACTTTGTGCTTCGTACTTCTGTTCTTAGAAGGGGAAAGCCCTTTTCCAGTCAGGTGTGAGTCCTGGGAGGGGGGGGAAGTGTGTGTGTGTGTCTGTGTGCGTGCAGAATCGTAACAGGCATTCAGTCCCAGCTGGGCAATGACACTAATTGCCCAGATCTCGTGGATGCCTGTGATGCAGCGTGCTCACTTTCTCTCCTTTCCTATCCTCTCCAGGGATTTTTAAAATGCAGTATTTGAATTTTGGTGAGTGGTAAAGACCCTGCCCTAGGACCCATTTGACAAATGAGAAGCTGTGCAGCATCAGCACCAGCCGACTGAGCCTCACTGAGTCTCTCTCTCTCTCTCTCCTAGTCAGCAGCTACTGTTGTGAGACAAGCTTCAGCTCTCTGTCATTGAGGAAGTTCCATTTGCTCATCAATAGGCTGCAGGCTGTGTCTTCTTTTTTTCCTCTCTGTTAAAAATTCTTAGTTTAAACCTACCAAGTTGCCTTAGCTGACAAACGAATGTAGGGGTTTCGCACTGGGGAGAGGAAAGGCATTCGAGAAACACTGGTTCGTATTTAAATAATCAAAAGGGAAAAAAAAAAAAAAAAACCAACAAAAAAACCCAACCCGTAGTGACAAGATAGGGCAAACGTGCTTGCATGCAAGCCCCCTCACTTGTTCTACGTAGACTTCAGAGCAACACCATGCAGCATCCCCTTACGGGTGCAACCTGCGTGGCACTGCCGAATGTGGGCATGTGTCCCCAGCTCTCCTGTGCCTTGACTTTTATGTACTTACAGCAGGTAAGTTTGCTTAACTTTTTCTTTTCCTTGCAGTGCTTGCTTTGTCAGCATCATTTGGGGGATTTGCAGTCGGGGAGGTATTTTTTGTGTGAATAGACTGTATAAATGTCTCCTACCGTGTGGAGCGAATGTTGTGCCTGCACTTAAGAATGTGAGAGTGAGTAGAAAATATGTTTTAACAGAGCATGGAGCCTTTGCATATCTTTTGGTGTTTTGGTGTTGGTTTATTTTATTTTTTTTTGCAGTGTCTCCATTGGTGCTGTTTATAGATATTTAACACAGTACTGTGTCTGCGTTTCTCGTGGATACTGTAGCAGAGTTTCAGCCATAAAGGACTGCTCTTTATTCACTTGCAGGCATAAATTATACTTCTAATGTAAATGTGCCCAATGGCAATTTTTTTTAAGTCTTCCTTGAAGACAGGAATTTTAAGTCTGTGTTGAAACATGCTGCTGATTAAAGCCAAGCTGATTTCTAGTTCACAGGGAAAAAGATGATTTGTGAGGATATATAGGTGCAGAATACTTCTATCATTGAAGTATATTGGACTGAGTTTAAAAAAAAAAATGGCTATCAGCAAAACAATACCAATTTCTAGTCAACTTTTAATTTTTTTTTTTAAATTTCATTTTGTTTTTGCTTAGAGGATCTTTTAAAAAGTATTTCCTCCCCCCCCCTTCCTAAATTATTTAATGTTTGGTACCCCCTCTCTGCTATAATGTGAAATTACTGGATAATAACACATTTTTTTTTAAATGGTATTTTGGAATCATCTGTATTTTACTCTATTTTATAGCTGAATCCACCATTACAGAGTCATCTAGTAAGTGTGTAGAGCCAAGACAGAAATATGTTATCATGCAAAAATGATGAATCCTGTTTATTCTGTTACTTCTGTTGAAACTTCAGGAGGAAAAATATTCTCGTGCCTACTGTAACAAATAGGGGCATTTCTTCCAACTTCCACTACAATAGTTTCTGTGCATATTGACTTCCCTGAAAGTCTCTAACTTTATTTCTGTATTCATAAATGCCTGAAAGATGTTGTACGGTATTTCTTTTTGCTCCTAAAGAATAGATAAAAATAGATTTAAAGCTTATTTTCATTTGAGAACATTTGTTTTTCTGTTACTGCTGAAAGAAGAGACCTCCAGTATTTTCAGGATATAAAACCTTCTGTAGGTTTTTTTTTTCCTCGTGTAGTATAAACCATTTCTGACTTCCAGCTTAGGAGTGCATAATAACAGATCCTTGCATGCGCCCTAGATTATCCATGCATGTGGGAGGGATTCATATGTCTGCAATTAAAATTTGCATTAGATAAATATGATGTATTTAAATTTCAGTAATTTGCATGCCTTAACTAAAATGTACGTTCTTGGTAGTTCTGTATTCTGGATCTGTTTTGGGAATGGCATTTATAGATCAGCTTTAATGATCCAGTGTGACTTGTGCACTTAGGGGTTATATACAAAATGTACTCCTGTGTTTTGTTCTGCATTTGTTCTTTTGAGTTTGTCAAAGAACAATTTGTATGTTAAAGATAGAGCTTTTGAAAGGAAAAATGGGAATTAAGGTGAGAGGTCAACATGGCCACACAAGGAGCTGATAAAGGATAACATAAAGATGAGGTTGGGTGCTCTAATAACCTTCCTCAGTGAGATATTGCAGTATCATTATGCAAACACATCTATAGCATGGCACTGCTTTAAGGTTTAAGAAACTGTGCAACTCTAATGAATACTTTAAAACAGGGAATTCAATTGCATCTATTCCATTCGAGAGAAAGATGAGAAGTGATTGCTAATGCACTTTACAAAGCGCTATATCTAGCGGATAATTTTTAACTCTTTAAGTGGATTAACTGCCACACTTAAAGTATTTTTTTAAAGTGTTTGCTTTCTCATCTCCTTAATCCTATTGTCAGTTTAGAATCATTCTGCCTGTACTAATCACAATTATATAATAGGTTGAAAAGTCTGCTAAATTTGTGATGAAAATTGTGGCAGGTTCAAAATTCTGTGCTTGTTGCTTCTTTTGATTGCTGGTTGGCATTTTAGTTATTCTGAATTCCTAGAGAGTCAGATAATCGTGTTCTTAATTCAGAGATGACCTCTTGTTTTATGTATTTGGTTAAGTATTTCTTTAGAAACAATGCTACTTTATCTCAAAATTATCCAGGCAGAGTCGACATCACCTGCAAAGCCAATGTAATGTGGTTCTGGTTTTAAACGGTAAAGGAATAAGAAGTGGTTTGTTTTTGAAAAACATTAATAAACTTTTACCAAGACAATCTACTTGGGTTTTTTTTTCTATTTTCCCCCATCTGATAGTTTAGAGCAAACCTACAAAAATACTTGGTTTGTATATTTAGTGCAAATATCACTATTTCAGTGAAACTGTAAATGTTTTTCTCTCTCTATCAAGTTGTCTATCCATCTTAAATACAGGTAGCCTAAAAGCTTTATGTGGCAACTTAATAACTAGTGAATTCCCCCTGCCTGTGCAACCTGTGCTCAGCAGTAAATAGACGTTATGTGAAGCTATCAAGTTGGGGTTTTTTCTCTAAAAATTGCACCTGAGGTGTATCTGCTCACTTGCACCTCAATTAAAATGAACTCAGACATCTGTATTACGACTGAGCTCTCTCATGTTAAACTTTGCAGCCTATTTAGAACTTATGAAAAGAATTATTCTTATTTTTGTGTAGCTACATTGGTATTCTGTCATGTGTAAGTTTTGCAATTGGATATAAGTCTTTCTTGAAAGACTGTGAAAGGCATTACGTTCCTCTCAAGATGGGCAAGCCAGTCTTTGTCAGTAAATATTTATTTATCCTCATAGCCAGGGGGATGGTGGTTTTCTGTGGAGCTGTATTAATCATTTTGGAAAATCTGTGTTTTGGTAGTCATTTAAAATTGGCCATTATTTTTTGTGAAAGTGACATTGCTTGGCCAGTTGGTTTAGTATAAATGGATAAACTCTTTTCCACAGTGTACTGCGGAAGTGCTCTTCTACTTTTTCCAGGGTTAGAAACTTGATTATTTGCTCTGATATCTTTCACTTCACACATGTGTGTAATGTTTTAAGAGCCAAGGGAGGAACTGATTTTTTTTTTTTTTCCTAAACAGTTTATGCATGGAGGATGCTTTACCTAAAAGTATTTTGAGCTTAACTCTTGAAAGTAAAGTTGAAAATAAACAAAGAATGGAGGCCTAGGCCCATGTTATAGATTGACTCTCGATAAGATGTTCCCTTGAAAAAGCCAACAGAAACTGAAGAATGCTTCTGAGTTAGTTATTTGAAATGGTCTGAAATGATATGGACATTTTCTTAATAGGATGGTTCTAACTATGGAAATCCAGAGTGAGTTTTCAAAGAACATCAAAACCAAAATGACTTGTGTCAGTGGCAACAATGAACAGAGGGAGAACGTAGGGCTTTGCCTTGGAAGTTTTCACTGCGTCGCTGTAAGGACAGGGTCAGCTGGGAAAGTGTGAATGCATTTGGGTGAGAGTTTTCCTTAGTGTCAATATTTAAATATACAGGAGAAGGGAACTTGGATTTGTAGTGCACCCTATCCTTTGGTAAGATTTTACGGGGTTAGAAACAGCTGCATACGTGTATTTTCTTTTCTTCTCCTTAATACGACACTTCAATGCAAAACCCAATTTCTGACCACAAGTTTACATCAAATGCTGGCCTGAAGTAATTTTTGCAGCAAAATGTTGACTGCTGGTAAATTGGGATTTCGGGTATGTTAATGGAGGCTTAGTTCTGTTAACTGGTGTTTTCCCATGGTCTGTGTTTTCCTGGTTATTCTGTTGGTGTTTTCCCAGTAAAGTAACAAAATGAACTCTTGTTTTAAAACATCATGGAATATTCCATGTCATAGTGTACAGTGCTGCTGTCATTATTTTAAAATTGGTATTTTTTTTTTTTTCTGTTTAATGATGATAGATGTGCTTTGTTTTAAATAGTGAAGTGGTTTGTACAAAGGGTAATTCCTCTTAAATGGAGCAATTGCTCATAGTGGACATTCACAGATCGAAAACAATTGAACTGAAACTTCAATATCAACCTTTTCTGTCTTTAACAAAGTAGTTCATGGTACAGCTCTCATATCAATGATGAAAAGAATCCACCATGAAAACAAAGCAGAAACCAGCAAAACCTCCATCTCTACCCTAGCTATTCCATTACTGCTTACATGGTAAATTAGTGTAATTTTATTTGGGCCTTAAGCATTATGACTACGGAGAAAAGCTGAATTCCCCTCTCAGTTACTTATGTCATGCTTCTGGATCTGATGATTTATAGGAGTCTGAAAGACTTTTTATCGCATTCTTTCTTCATGGCTTAATTCAACGTTGATTTATTTGGTAGCATTTTCAATTGATGTAGTCAATAGTGTCAGTAATGGACTAAGGATTAGAACAGATTATCTTTGTGCTAAAATTGTGTAAAGAATTGAATGGATGAACAATCAGACAATTCCCGGATACAGTTTAACTTTTTTTAATAGAGCAAAAGCACATGAATTGCTGAATGCCACCACTGCAGTTTCAGTTCTAAGTATCTGGTTTTTGCATTTAATACTTTGGTGACTCTGCAAAGGTTCAAGTATGTCAGTTGAATTCAATAACCAATTTATGGTGACACTGTTTAAACCAATCGTGAGAACGCTGCCTTTCTTTGCCTAGTCCATTTATAGTACTCACTCTGTGGCTTTCCTGTAAAATCAGTTAATCTGACTTTAGTTCTTGAAAATTTTAAGCATCTGTTAGCTTACAGATTGGAATCTTTGCATGATTTTGTTCCTCTCTCTGCTACTTCATGGCAATTTTCATGTGAGAATGTACAACCTCTGCTTATGACTGCATGAGTGCAAAGAAGTCCATGGTACTAATGCTCACTCACCATCTGTTTTTCTTACAGCTGGGCCTTGAATAATTGTCCAGTAGCTGATGGACTGAGGGTAGGCAATATTTTCAGGGTTTTCTGATTCATTTAACCAGCTTCACTGCCCCAAGAGAAACATAGTGCTTGTTTATTCATATGTGTAGGGTAAAAGCCTGTGCTATGTCAGACAAATTATAGTACTCTGTTAAAACAATAAATGCACTGCCATGCTACAGACCATATCCTGTGGATGCATTTGTACCTAAGGGGGCACTGTGGCACTCCTAGGGAATTTTAGTGTATGAATGAAACAGACCTCAAAAGGTGGGAGTGCAGCTGTTGCATCCAGGAGTGCTGTTAATGTGGATTTCAGGAATGATGTCTTGCTGTTTATCCTGATCAGAGTAAATAAGATCATTTGATATTCACCAATAAACTGGGAAGCTGGTATTTGAGACTCCACCTGCGACTGAAGCCCAATTTCCATGCTTACATATCTTTTGTCTCCCAAGAGCTGCTCTGTTGTTTTCCAGAGGCTAATGAGAAGTGGCTTAGAGATCAAGTGCTGTAGCAGCTCTCATTCTGAATAAGAGCTAGTTTGGGGCATTTAACTCCAGCCTTGTCAAATAAGGTCAGTCTCTTACAAAAGCGAGAGGAGGTGCTTTAGTGAAATACTCCCCTCTTTAAATACTAGAAGGAGGGGGGGAAAAAAAACCCCAACCAAAAAAAAAGAAAACCGACTTCAAACACAAAAACCCCTCAATGAACCAGAAGAATTTGTTAAGAAGGTTACCTGCTGCTTTGGACTATAAGAGCAAGAGCAGTTGCAAAGGAGCTTCCATGTGACAGGAGCAGGTGAATATTTTTGGCTTAGAACCATTGTTTTTTCTAAGTGACCTCTTTGAACTTTTGAAAAGACTTTATCTGAAAAGGGATAGCTGGATCTTCTGTTGTGAGCTATTTATAAGTTGTCCCCATTCATTAATATTTGCTAAATATGTGTANTGCGGTGCGGTATTTTATACCAAGGAAAGTGTGTGGTGGTTATGTAAGCAGGGTTTTTTTCTCAGGGCAGCCAGTAGATATTTCAGTTTGTTTAGATTTTTTTGACCATTCAAAACTAGACTGACTTTTTTTTGGTTTTCAATGTGTGTATTTCTGAGTTGGTAAATAAGTAGGATGATCATGTTAATATTAACTCTGCTAAAAATATTTTTGAAGCATTTAATAGGTGGTATAAATGAAAGTGATAAAAATTGTGACACTGGAATTTATCACCTTGTTTTATAGAGTTAGAATAATGTTGGTGGAAAGGAGAAGTCAACACCCTCTAAGAATCCTTCAAGCTTTCCTGCCTTTTAAAGGTGCATGTGAGATTGATTTATCAGTTTTAAAGTGTGATGTGTAGTGCAAGAGCTCTCCTGAGAACCTCCTGTCATTTCTTTGCTGGCATTGCTCATTTCCCTCGGAGTTGCCTAGTGCAGCACCATTGACTTCTTTTACATTTTGCTTCCCCTCCCACTCTGTCAGTGCAGCAGCCCAGTGAATTTAATTAGAGAAAATAGCATAGCTAATGTCTGTGCTATCCTGACTAGTTGTAGTTGGGCCTTTGGTCTTTTGCACTAGAGCAGGCTCCAGCTGTGGAGAGATCTCGCAGTGTTTTGATCCTGTTCTTTCTCATTGTGTTGAACACAGGCAGAATCAAAATTAGATACTGTAGTAAGAACTGAAGCGTTCAGTGAATTATTTTTTGTTCACAGTGAGTCACTGATTTTTCCTTTTTCCTCCAGATATGGAAAGAAAGGCTGTGGTACTTCAAAATTGAAATACTTAAGATATTCAGGTACTCGTGAATAAGAATGCAAGTGCTTTCATCTTAGACAATCTTTAAATTTACCTTTTAACCCTTTATTTCAAAATGCACCAAAAACTGTTGCTCTTCCTTACTATAACATCTTGAATATGATCTTTTTTGTAACTGTACATTGCTTTTTATACTGTCACCTCATATATATTTGTGGTTTGTGTATATACGTATGTGCCTTGCCTCGTTTCCTTACTGACTTGCACTAATATTTATTATTATGTAGTTTTGAAGTTGACTTCTTTGGTTTTGCTTCTCATAGCACTTTGTTTTATAGCAACCATCATTATCTCTGTTGTGGATAGTAAGTCTTGTATACGTGAAATAGTTAATTACAGATATTGATTATGGGTATAAAGCTTAGTTTACAAACAAGGAAAGATAAAAAGTTTTAAAATATAAGCTCACGATTTCATAGTGGCACAATCTTTCATGAGGCAGTGTGAAATTAAAGTATTTCTTTGAAAGAAGTTACAGTTAACATTGTAAAGGGAGGCAAAAGCAAGGTTAAAAAAGTTCTCCCTGAGAAGAAGATTTTGCCAAAACAGACCTGATGTGAAAATTTGGGGGTGAAAAGAAGTTAGGCAGCCCATTTATTCAGTGAGTGTCCCCTCCTTAAGCTTTTTTCCTTGTCATGCATTAGTCCTGTCTCTGGGATGTTACATGGCTGCATGGCTCAATTAATGCTCTGTGGCAGGAGGAGGAAAAAAATGTCTCTGTCTTGTCAGAAGTGAAGTTATTTACTTTCAAAAGCTGACAGAATAGCACTGCAGGGGCTTCATTTATTTCCGTTCAGAATGTCATTATTGTGTAATGCAGAGGGACTCCTGCATGCATTGCAGGCTTATTCTTGTAATCTCGAGTCCGCTGGATGGCTGCAGAAGTGTAAAATGGCCCACTGGAATGGTTCCCTATTCTGACTTCAGCTTGTTCACTTTTGCAAAGCAGCGTTCCAAGTGTCTTAAATATTTACGGCTTAGAAGGCGACAGATGTGTTTGTCGGTGGTGCTGATGCTGGATACCTTTGGAATCGTGCTCTGGCCTGCCTGGAAGACTGATTGTATCCTCAGTTACCTTTATAACGTGTGTCATTTTCCCTGATGGGTAGCATATGGTTTGAGACTGCTTTTTCAGCATTCCTCTGTCTGTCATGCTCTTTAGTTTTCCCAAGTCTAGCCCCAAAAGGAATGTTTTAGTGCAGAATGTTTTATAAAGATTACTTGCTATTTCGTCTCAAAGTTTGGAAAAACATTCAACTCTGCTGTTGCAAAGTACTGCAACGTACTTCAGAGGCAAGAGAAGTAGTTTTGGTATTCCCTACCCAAGTTCAGCATGTCTTGCTGCAAAAATACAGGAGCGTTCAGAAACTACAATTCTAAGGGGCTTGGTTTATTTTTTTTTTTTCCTTTCCCTTTGATACCATCTCTTCCAGCTTCACTTGGAATACCAGGCTTGGCATGTGCACATGAAATTGCCTGTTGCTCTTTGGAAAGCTTTTTGATACACCAGAAGTAAAAACACCGAAACAGCGGAGCTCAGGAGTTCCTGTGCCCATCTTTCTGCGTGCTCTTAAAATAAATAAATAAATGCTCCAATAGAAAATTACTTAATTTGGAGAGGAGTCACATTTTTAGTGATAATTGATTTTTTTTTTTTAAGGGTAAACCCTTTTTGATTAGTTTTTTTTTTTTCTTTTTCATTTTTTTTTCAGTTTAGAGCAGTAAACTAAAAATTACTAAAATGCCAAGTTCATTCGTTAGTACTGGATTTTATTTGCACGCAACCTATCTTTAAATGAAGGCAGAAGGATTCTGCTTCTAAATGGGCTTGCTTGCTTCTTTTCTGCTTTTCTCTTCCTTTTATTTGCAGACATAAAATCCAATAAATTTCTATTGCAGTTGCTGGGCTTGGGGGAGAAAAAGGAGAGGAAAAGTACAAAGCTATTGGGAAGCGTCAAACACGGCGGATGATGAAGTACATTTCATAGCAGCCAATTCCAAGCCCAAAATCCCTGTTGTGCAGGAAGGCTTCCCAGCTCACACAGGAAATTCAGCCATTGCACGGCAGAGTATTAATGATTTATACACCCCGCACCACTGCTTTTGTTCACTCGCAGAGCCCGGGTGTGTTAATAAAGGAATTTCAGGGAAAAGGGTCCTGGCATGCTGAGTTGTTTTTGCTCAGCGTGGTGGACGCTGCCTCATAAATCAAAGGAATTTAGTGCTTTACAACCTTTCAGAGCTGCTGAGGGTGGTTGTTGTTTTTTTTTTTTTTTTTCTTTTTTAATCTGATACACCTAGGAATATTTTCATTTCTTTTCTATAAAGAATGAATGAACTACTGGATGAGATCTATCTCAGCTGTTTTAGGGTTGATTGGTTTGCTTCACAGTGGCATTATACTTCCATTTGTTTTCCATTTGGATTTATGCTTTATGGTGTTGTCTATGGAAGGAGACTAGCATGGTTTTATTACCATAAAGAGATGCAGATCACATTATATTCTGTCTTATTTCTTAGAAATAACTAAATGAAATATAAAGGCAAAATACGTTTGCAGTAAGCAAAGCGGGTTTATATTCTTTACCTAAAATAAAAACAAATAATAACACTGATTAAATATTATAATTTTAAAATATTGTTTTTATTAGAAAAAATAAGCTTCGATATTCTTGTACAATACACATGAGTGTTAATTTTTGAAGTTGTTTTTTTGCCTGGAAACTTTGTTTCTTCATAGCAACTGCAGGACTAGGTTCTTAATTTTGTATTGATTTACATAATTATTCTTTTCAAATAGTGGATCAGTATTGATATTATGAAAGAAAATATGTATCTACATTTGATTATAGAAATGAAGATAAAGAAGGATGTTTTTTAAAAATCTCTGAAATTTTGATGTGAACTAGAGTATTAAATAATGTTATGGGATATTGTCCTAGCAGAAAACCACTTGGTTGGGTAGTTATGGAACCTCATCTTGCTTTCCATTGCCTCTTTAAAAGAAGGCTGAGAGAGGGAATAGGAAATAATTGCAGGGAGTGTGTTTTGCCATTAAAGGGGAACCGAGTTTTCCACGGGCATCTTAAGACTTTGTATGACCCAGCAGGCACAATGTTTTTAGCCTGTTTGGATCATTCAGAGTCATAGATTCAGGTACCTTTTTGTACAGAAAATGTAACTGTCCTCTCCTGGCTCGGTCACAACAGAAAAGGTGATTCCCTCTGAGCTTTGCGGGGATCAGTTCTGCAGAAATTACAGACACTTAATGCTGAGAGGAATTCTTTGTTTGTAGTTTGCGTGGTCTGAAGGCAAATAAATACCTTCCTTTCTGTTTTCCTCCCTGGTTTAAATATCACAGATTAATATAAGGCAGGTGCCCAGTAAATGAGGTTTATGTTTATAGAGCAGCATTGCTGTATTTGTTTGTCCTCCATTATTTGGGTGCGTGAGTGTTTCATTGTATTTAATTATGTCTGTGAGGCAAAAGACAACAGTCAACATCTGCTCTATTGTTGCCGTGGTTTACAGATAGCTTTGATGGGTTATTAAACAATCTATTTTTCAAACAGCAAACAGGGAAAAAGCTGTGCCCATATTATGTAATTTTGTAAAGGTACATTATGTAATTAGTCATCTAGTATTTGCACACTGATCTTTTGTTTTGGTTGGATATATGCTATTCCATTTTTTAAAAAGTGGTGATCCTTGGCAGTTTTTCTTTAGTAGTGTATTTCTAGTTTCTCTGTGGGTTGAGTTAATTTTCCCACTACTAATTTGATTTCACCATACGTTTTATATTGAAATAATGCATCTGAGGTGTGAATGCTAATACAGAAATTAGAAATGTGCATTAACTTTCATTTATTACTGAAACAGCTACTGACAAACTATTAAGACAGAAACATCATTAGGTATCTTAACTATTTTTGAATAAAGGTTTATGCTGTTACCAAAGCATCCATTGGGGAAGGCGAGGTTCAAACTGCTTTGGCTCTTACATCTTACTCAGGGCAGAAGATCCGTCAGTACTCCTTGGGCAAGAGTAGTTGTACGAGCAGAGGGATGACTCTGTAGAACTTGACTCTTGTACAAATGGATTTCCTGATGGGAGTGTGCTTGCGTGTTAATCTGCTTTTAATTTTGTTTTGTTTTAATGTACCTGTCAACTGTTTCAAGTTTCTTTATGTAACACTGGTATCCACTCTACTGTATCTGGATGCATTAAGGCAAATCACTGTAAGATTGCAACTACCCAGCATGTGATTTGTTTTTGCCTCAAAATAAAATGTAGAAGAAAATGTTCCAGACATAAATGATGAACAGATCCTAAAATTAGACTTTCTCTAGCTTTTATCATTGCAGAAAGTCACCTATTAAAAATGTTTGAGAACATGAGTCTGTAATATTTTCACGGCTCCTGAGCTGCTACTGCCCACAGTTCTAGAGCTGCAGCTTGCTGGGGTTGCTTCTGACAGCAGGACTTCTGAGGCTTTGGAAATGTGGTTAATCCAATGAGCCTGACTTAGGGACGCAGGTTTTCCAATGGAATAAAGTGGTTCAAAATCCTTTGAACACGAACTCTGCTCTGGTGAGATCCCACCTGGAGTGTACTGCATTCGGGTCTGGATCAGATTACCCTGAGAGACTGTGGAGTCTCCCTCACTGGGGATACTCCAGAACCGTCTGGACACAATCCTGTGTCCTGTGCTCTGGAATGGCCCTGCTGGACCAGGGAGGTGGCACCAGGTGACCCACTGTGGGCCCTTCCAGCCTGACCCATTCTGTGATTCTGTGACCTGTTGGAGCAAATCCAGAGGAGGCACCAAGATGATTAGAGGGACGAAGCACCTCTCCTGTGAGGAAAGGCTGAGAGAACTGGGATTGTTTGGCCTGGAGAGAAGGCGGCTTTGGCATGCCCTAATTGTGGCCTTGCAGTGCCTGAAGGGAGCCTACAGGAGGGATGGACAGAGACTTTTTATGAGAGCATGGAGTTACAGGACAAGGAGGATAATTTTAAACTAAGAGTAGGTTTAGAGGAGATGTTAGGAAGAAATTTTTTACTGTGAGGGTTGTGAGACACTGGCACAGGTTGCCCAGAGATGCTGTGGATGCCCCATCTCTGGAAGATTTCAAGGTCAGGCTGATGGCGCTCTGACAAACCTCTGTTAGTGGAGGGTGTCCTTGCCCATTGTAGGAGGATTGAAACTGGATGACCTTTAAGGTCCCTTCCAAGCCAAATCATTCTATGATTCTATGAACTAAACTATCCCTTCTATGTACATAAAGAACTTAATTCAAAGGAAAAAAATGTATAAAAAGCATGGTTGCTTGGAAAATTATGCATCCTAACAGGTAGGAATGGTGTTCCAGGTGCTTGTTGAAATGTCATTTTGCAAAATGGCCATAATTTTTAGCATAGAGTGAAAATTCTTCACTTTTTTTTTTTTTTCCCCAAGGGCTTGCTAGAATACTTTGTAATCTTCCTCTCACCTACCTGAAATTGAAACAGGGTTTTCAGATCTGTTCCTTCAAGTGTCAGTAGATGCTCCTCAATGGATGTGGAGAATTCCTCTTGCAGTTTTGATGAATGGAAACTCAAACAGGAACTTCTAATTACAGTTTTGTAAGACCTGAAGGAATGCTGGGGCACTGCTCTTTGTTTTCAAGGTGCTTCCAGAAACCCGCTGTGGATGGGGGAGGAACTAGGGGTTTGTTTATTTTATTTTTTGTTTTCTATAGTATCTATTACTAAGTTTGGTAGGGTGGGTGTCTTAGGAAGTGCTCATTATAAACAAACATTTGTGTTTGTGTGCGACCAAACAACCCAGGCAGGTGTCTCTAGAAGCCTGCATGGGAACAGAGCATTCACGGGCGTTTTTTCTGGCATGCGATGCAGACATGGATTTTCCTGGGTGAGAAAAGCAGGATTAGAATTTCTGCTGGGGTAGATCAGTTTATTGACTTCTGCTGAGAATGTTAGCCTTGGCTTTGCTGTGAATTAATGCATCATACAGTGAATGTGCATTTTCTGTCATCGTATTCTTGTATATTTTGCTCAAGAATAGTTTTAAGTGTTTATTCGCACTAAAATTGTACAAGTTGTGTGTGCCCATTTCCAGAAGAAAATGAACTTTGTAACTGCTTTATAAAAACTCCAAGGGAAAGCTATTTTCAGCTCTATTAAGGAAGCAGAGTTACAGCAGGCAGCATCTGATCTGTGAGAGTGATGGGCACTGGTTACTCTCAGAGCTTCACAAGGAGTTAGGGCTGTGGAGCATAAAATATTTCAGTGTTTTCTTTGTGTGATCCTAAAGGGCTAATTAGGGCTGAAGAGTTGATGATAAATCAGGAAATTCATCTCTCTGACCATGAATGGCCAAATAGATCAGTGGAAAACAACAAATGTTGTTAGGCAGTAGTACCAGATCACTCAAACATCCAAGAAAGGAGGCTGTGAAGAAGACCTATCAATAAGAAAAAAAATGAGGTAATTATAAAAACCTTTGAAAGTAATTTCTGTAAGATTTCACTAGTCCCAGTTGACTCACTAATTATCCTGAAATCTGACAGTTCTGTAGAAGCAGCTATGTAGTTCTTTTCTGTCAGTGCAATGCAAGAGAGATGTTCCAATAATAGCATTTATAATCCAGATGTGCAAAAGTCAGGTTTGTCTTATGAACCTCCTGTACAGTTCATGTTTGTTGAACAACTCAAAGCTTGTAGAGGAGTTTTTATTTGTCCCTGGTGTTCAGCCACATGTATTTTGTTGGTTTAGTTCTTTACTAAATAGTATAAGATGTTTCATTTCTTCTGATTAGGAACAAACCCCTCTTGAAAAACTTTTGAGAGAAGGTAAGATGCTCTCAGTCAAAGAGTTTGAGTTCAACTTTTGGTGTCTGATCCCCTGATCTTACACTGCAGGATTGGCAACATCTAAGGTCTTAGAAGGAAACTACTTACTCTTTGTCTTATTTCATGCAGCAATAAAAATCTTGCTAATGTCGAACTAGTAACTTGAGCATTCACTAAAGCACTGATTTCAATAAAAATAGAAATAATCCTCTTCTGCTTTCCTTCTCTGCACAAATTTATCTCACTCCTTTGCTGGTCCCTTCCAAGGGCACTGGCACAGGTTGATTAAAACCTAAATGAAGGTGAGATTAAAAAGGCCGTTCTTTCTCTATTCCCTTCTAATATCAAATGGAATTGACAAAAAGTAAAGAAGTGGGGGGCAGGAAAGGCTTTTACCATTTGGCACTGATACGACAGAGTTCTGGTTTTCTGATCTTAGGTGCTTTCTCTCCTCTTCCGTTATTCTGAACAGTGGCACGATCCCCCTAGCTTTACCTTGTCCTGAGAAAGTTGTGAGAGACAACATTAGAAATCGAGTATTCCCATGAATTCAGTACCCACTGTGATTGCTGAAGAATATGTAGGAGTGGAATGTGTAAAGAATAAGTAGAATATTTTTAATAGGTCTTAGAGGAGGGGAGCAAAGTAAACACATGATGTGATTCTTTCAGGAGAGATCTATTTACTGTGTCACCAGGAAGATTTCTTGAAGCTTAGTCCAGGGAACTTTGTTCTTCCAAATTAGTTCTCCTGTGTACCAGCACTTTACACAGAGGTGGCTGCAGAGAGTACCGGAGCAGTCCCACTAACAGACCTGGCTTCAGTCCCAGAGCCTCAAACTGGGGGCAGAAGAGATGTGACCCATCTCAGGGAAAGCCAGGTTTTATCTTGGCCTGGATAGGCCAAGTGTGAGACCTCACAGTGAGTTTAGGAGTGGCGTTGAGTTTCTGAACGTGGGATTAGGTGTGTCACCAAACATGTGCATTAGGAAATATCTATGGGATTGAATTGATTTCAGACATTAAGTAGCAATGAAGTTAAAAAAGCTTTCTTAACTTTCTGCCATTCAGATTTGGAGGCAAATTTCCTATCAACCAAGCTTTCTAATGCTTTCAGCCAAATCCTGCCTGCCTTAGATGCTCCTTGCTTGTAGCTCTTGGCTAAACTTTAGTACTTAAACTATTGCCAGTGTCTTGAATAGAGCTGAGTTATGGCTTACGTTACATCTAATGCCTTCAAGTCTCGATATTTTATCTCTTGAAAATATGAAACTTGTCAGTAGTGAACAGAAATTCCCTCTGATCCCTCTAAAGACCTATAGGGTCTTTATTATTTTGGGGTTTGAATCGGTTGTTTCTCCAAGGCACCCTGCTCACTTAGGATATCTACCCTATGCTGGTTTCTGCAATCAAGCCATAGCACTTGGCGTGGTAGGGTGCTTGAATGATGTATTTATACAGGCAGGAGGCAGGGTTTAATACCATCTCATGATTCACTGTGCAGTCCTATTAATATGAACTTGACTCGAGGGAATAAGTAGCTGTTACTTGTCAGCAAATCCTGAGTGTATTAAGGGGGTGAAGTTGTATTGAAAGTTCCTCACAGTGATACTCTGCTGTTCCCAAGGGAAGCAAATGAAAACTGTACTTTGATGAATAATGAATGTGCTAATTGGGGTCAAGAAGAAGTCATAGCTTCCTGTGATACAGTAGTTAGAGTAGACTGACTACAGCAATAAAGAAAATTCTGTTTGACCAGATCTGGCAATAAAAATATGTGACTCTCTGTCATCTCCACACCACTAAAGCCTGGGACATGACAGTGATAGGCAGGTGGTTTATCTCTTCTGCAACACAGGGGGTGTATTCCTGGGATCCTCTTTTAGGCATTGGTTGGTGCCAATAAGAATATGGCCATGAACTGATACTGAGACTGGTTGAATGCTCAGATATTGCCAAATATCTGTGTGGAATGGATGAAGATATCTCCTGTCATGGCTTGGGTATATCACTAGGATTCATTAGGAGTGGATATTGGTTAGAGTCAGTCTGTTCCTGATTTGCAAGGAAAAAATGTATTTGTTGCTGCTGGTCTGTATTTGCAAATGAATGTACCCTAAGGGGAAGATCACAGCCTGTGCTTACCTGCTGACAAAATACCTGCAAAAATACATATTTCTTGGTCATCCTGTATTCACCACACAGAAGAATAAATGAGAATAAGGAAGATAAATGCAAGTAGGATTCTAATACATATTTTGTGAAATACATATACATATAACCTGACACTCTATTAAAGATGTATGTGATACTGCTTATCATTTGTGGAAGTGGAAGATGTACATAATTTTCAGTAGTTAGTCTATGTAACTGCATGATATCAAACAAGCATGAGATCTTGAAAGTGTTCTATGTTTCATCCAAAATTTTCTAAGCTGCTTAACTTCTCATGGATTGGAGGCTAATCTCAGCTGGTTTAGAAAATGCAGATAATCTCAAGAGCAGAGTAGTGAAAGATATCTGAAGTAGCCTGGAGATGGGAGAGAATGTGTTCTCAAAGAGGCCAACAGGGAAAATTCAACTGATTTGGTACAGCTATCCAGCTGATAAGAGTTATGTAATAAAAGCCAGCATGGAACTCTGCAAGGGAAGGAAAACAGTGCAGTGCTCACTAAGGCAGAAGAAACAAAGTGCAGAACTTTGTAACACATCTTCAGTGCTGTGAATAAGTCGTGATGTCTGCATGTCAAAATCAACTCTTGGTACTTAAAGCAACAGTATTTTCCTCCAGTTTTGCAGCTAGCTTTTCTGAGTGATCCAAGACAACTGGAGGCGCACAAAGAAGCTTTCTTCACAAATACAGTTGTACAGGCCCGCGGAGATGTGTTCCACCACTTTTTGTAGCTTTAGGAGACTGTTTTCTGTGTGGCACCTTGCACACAATGACACCCTTTTTCCCAGTGCAGAGCACAGCACATTAAATAACTGAAGTTTCAGATTCATTCTGCTTTAATTTTGACACAAATGTCAGGATAAAAATCTGGTTGTGATGCAGAATCTTTCTAACTGGTATGATAGTGCAGCCAAGTTAAAAGACACCTATATCTATTTGATGGTTTTTTTCAGAGAGTAGCTGTTCACAGATTGTCCTCGGCTTTTGTGCCTTGATATGTAGAGATGATGACAGGTCCTTACGTTTCTGTGGTGGCCCAAGGGAAGTCCAGGTACCAAGGGATCCCTAAACTGCAGTTTTAACCTGCTTCTTCTCTCTAGCATACATTTATCACCTATGTAAATGAATGTGTCTTGTGACTGGCTGAAGGGTAAATCACTCTCCCTGCTGTCAGGGCCCAAATACTTATCTTTTAGCAATCCAGTCCAAGCAGGGACTGAGCATTTCCAAGATGTAGAAGAGGGCCAGCTTCGCCTTCAAGAATTCTGAAAAAAGTGAAGCTAAGTAGGTATATATCTTTTAAGTGTGTGTGTTCTTTTATATTGCTTTCATTGTGGTGATCTCCTTGTACCAGCTGCAATTCTCTTCAAAGGAATCTACAATCAGAGATGGGTACAAATGTATAGTTGATCTGCAGAGGAACAGGGATATTGGTCACCAAGCCACTGGACAGTCAGTTCATCCCCCAGTCAATGTTTTTGCGTGGCATTCTGGCAAGAGGAGGTTTTATGGTCTGAAAGAGAATGTGCATAGATGCTTATTGAGAGTCTTACCCAGTAGCAGGCAACTTCAGGAGAAAGCATCAATGCCATTTGGAATTTGGTTAGGAGGTGAAGGAGCACAATATTCAAGGGAAGACAAAGAGAGCATTAATCTTTGAGTTGTTTGCAGTAGTAGCTTGGGTAGGAATAGGCTGAAGTGAGCCTTTGAAGGGGATGACAAGTACTGGATAAAAGTAGTAATAAAAGGATGTGTTTTGGGGCAATGCAGGTCGAGAAAGAAGTGATCTTTGTGGGAGCATTCCAAAAGAAATGCAAAGTAAACGCACCATTTTTTAGCCAGTGGGATACTAAAGCAGCCCATGACTCAGTACACAGCACTGACAATAAGAAAGGAAGTTGAAACCAGAGAGAAAGGATTGGCTGTGTACTCAGAAACCAACATTTACTGAAATATTGCACTTCAAATGTTGCAAGGCCAATTGGCCTACAGGGCAAAAGCCTTAATTTCTCTAGGGCTACAAATAGTTTCCCAAATACCTTTCCCAGCTTCTCCCAGCTTCTTTCTGAGGCTCTTGGATTTGGCAGGACTGTAATTATTTATCGTTATTTATCTTTGAAATCCCCAAACTTAGTCCCATTGTATATTTAGAAGAAAAAGGCTAAAAATTGAACTTGAGTGGAATTGAAGCATTGCTGTTTTTCGACTGAAGAATTGGCTGGGTTCATCCTGACCTGCTGCTAGTTTTTAACGTGCTCCTAAGAGCTAATGCAATTGTTAGATGCTAATGTAATTTTTAAATGGAAACTTTAAGTTCAGAAGAAAAACGTGTTAATTCTAAATGTGCTGTGTCCCACATGCTTGAAAAAGACCGTTTTAAACAGTTTCTATATCCTTGTCCTATTCTCTAGTATGAACTGAGATGCTTAATAAACTCAGACAACCCTGACAATATCTGCCATGCTAGTTATCAGTATGAGACCGGCAGATACCTTTGATTTGTATAAGTGACATTTTCTGCTTTAGAAGTCAGTAAAATATCCGTGCTGTGTTTTGGCTCTGCTGCTACATGTGAGAGGAGCTGGCTGGGGAATGGGTACCTGGCATGAACAGCTCCTACACGTACTTCATGTGGAGCAGAGTGGAACAGCGAGCAGCTAAGGACAGGGGGCAAGTCTGGATGGTGCTTCTGGCGCACTTGAAGAGCCTTTGGCCCTAAATGGCTTTTGCAGACAGGTGGAAATAGTCTGGAAGACAAATGCAGCAGTTGTAAAACTGTCAGCAGCTGTGCTGGGGAGGGTGGGGGAAGATGTGCAGGACAGCTTTTTCTGCCTATCAGTATTTCCCGTAATGCCAGATCACCTCAGGCAATGCTAATCAACAGCAGCTCACCTTCTCTTTCAAAGCATGTGTGGTGCTGGTGTCTGGTAATCCTTTTTTAGAAACAGTAATCTAAAATTGCTGTGGATGAGGGAAATTATCAGGAGACTTAGAAACCAACTTATCCTTTCAGTTTTGGGGCTTTCCTTTACCAGAAAACCACTGAGAAACCTTAAAGAGAAAACAGAGATCATTTTTAGAATAGGGAAGGTGGCCAGAAATGGGAGACTTGAACTTAAAAGAATCAAATATGACATAGCATAAACTATGAAGAGGGTGCCAAAGTGGTACCTGAATTATTTATGATCTGAGAGATGGGAAAGTTAGGCCAGTGTTGGAAGGAAGTAGAAATTATTTGAAGTTTATTGGTGTTGTGCAGCATTTGGAAGAACTATTGTTTGTGGTATTTTGAACTAGATACAGGCATTAAGAAAAATGAATTATTTGGCAGAAAGATGGTCTAAATAGATTACTTCTGTCAGAATCTGATTAGAGGACACACCATTGATTGGCTGATGACTGCATTGCAGGGATCTGCCTTTTCCAGGCATTGTGGCCCCAGGAAAGTTGCTTAAGTCCTTTTTTTTTTTTTTAAAAACCTTGTACCATAGCAAAACTTAGGCATCTGTTTTTGCCTGGGGAAGTATTTTGGTCATTGTCTAATGTGCCATTTACATCTTATATGCGGGTGGGATCAAAACTCTGGTCTTTCTTACATCATTTTCATTTCTCTTGTTCTGCCTGAATGCGTTCAGTTTTCAGGCACATTTCTAGCTTTATTTCTGTATCTGTGCGTCCGTACTGTACAGCAGCCTCCATTTCCTTCCTATTTAAATGACTTTTTAGCAAGTCTTTGGTGAAACTGCTATTAGAACGCTCCTGTCAGTAGCTTCAGTTCTGTGCTAAAACGTGAGATTGTGGTATTAGATTGCTCGGCCTGAAATACTTACGAATTCTGTGACCTTCTGCTCCTGCCTTAGCTTACTTAACCTATGCTCTTCAGCTTTAAAATCAGCTCTTCATTAATAAAGCCTGCCTTTTAGCAGAATTCCACATAACTAAAACAAATAAGATCGCGCATTTTGTGTATATACACTTTACACATAAAGCTAGTGTTCATGTGTCTTCCTTGTTCTTTCTTCCTCTCTCATTGCTGAAATCAATTTTCAGTTTCAGAAAATCCATAAAAAATTTTAACAGAAGAAAAACCTAGGGTTTGGGAACAGCTGAAAGTAAGATACCCTCCATGAGCACACTGAAAATGGCTTAGCGTGTCTTTTTTTTTTTTTTTTCCCTAACAGCATTACAATTTTCTAGAATGTAATGGAAATGAAAGCTGTATAGTTGTTTAAAATAGATGATCTCCCCTTTTCCACCCACACACACAGTTAATTTTTTGCAGGGAGGAGGAACCCTGCAGCAGGCAGGAAGTAGGTGCTGTCACCACCAGTGACATCAGAGAGGTGCTTGATGTGCATGTCCCGACCATTCTGGCTTTATCCTCCCAAAAGTGTTTAGGTCCATGCTTGACCTTAATCATGCTAAAGGTCTTGCTAAAGTGAAACAGAACTCTCAGCTTAATTAATACTCTTCTGGCTCATTCTCTCAGTCCTCAGCACTCTTTGTGGTCAAATTTCATTTATTCAACGTGTTCTTGCAGGACAGGAGTGACCATTGATACTAACTAAGGGTGAACTGTAAAACTCAAGTCAAATTTCCTTTTTGGTGTGGCTGGGAGGGAGAACAGATGTGTTGGTCTAAAGTGGTGGAGCTGATGTAGAGGCATTGGCATAAGTTCCGAGCTTGGCATGGGGCGGAGACGCGAGTAAAGCTCTGTTGTGCTTCTGTGGTTTTGATTCACAGAGGTTTGTGCGAACTTAGGTAGCTGGTGCACGCATGGGACATCATCACAGAGCCCAGCCACCAAGTCACAGCTTGGATTTGGAGTGCCCCACACCTAGACATTTAGAAGCATGTTGTTATAGTGAGGCAAGCAAAGCGTCCTTTCGTTAAAACAGGTAACTACGTTTTATTTTCAAAGTTTGTTTTCGAATATTACTATCTGCAATGTAGAAAATAGAAATGCTGCTTAGAGATTTGATGTTTTCATTTTTCTGGAATGTTTATACTGCTTGCAAAGGACTGGAAGGGTCCTCCTGGAAGTTGCTGAGTTCACACTACCACTACGATTTGCATTATATAATTGACTGTTACAAGCCACCCTTTTTTGTTACTGTGGATTTGGAAGGCTGTTCTAGACCCTCACTAAACAAGACCAAAATACTTCAAAAAAACCCCCGAACTTGAAAAAATATGTTCAGCCTAAATTTATTCATAACTAGGTTTTTCTTGATTTTTAGAGTGTCAGGATTGTCCTTAGCTTAGACAGTCTCTTCCTCCTACTGTTTTCTTCCCTATTCACAGATTGCTTTGCTGGGATAAACAAATCAAATTTAGGTTCCTGTTGCAACACAGTTGTTCCATTCCCCTGAACACAAAAAGGAATTTCTCTACAATGTTTGCATTTGAATTTGACCTTTTTTTTTTTTTTTTATTTAATGTGGATGAAGAGAACTGTATTTTGTTGGAAGTACCTCTAAGAAATCAAGAAATTAATTGGGAATTAAAATTAAGAAATACTGCTAATTTTCCTTTTCCTGTTTGCATCTCACTCGCATCTCACATTTTTTAAACAGATGCGATGAGATCCTGCTTTTCTTCCTCCTGAGTTTAGATCTGAAGTTTGTTATTAGGAGGAGCATGATCTTGCATTTTCTATTATTGAATTCCATCCCATTTCTATTAATGCAGCCCATAAGATTTAGTAGTTCTTTCTATGTACTATCCTTATCCTTTTCAGTCTTGACAGTACCTTCCAACTTTATGTCATCAGGAAATTTCATCAGCAGGTTGCCTTGTGCCAAAATAATTAAAGAAAATGTTAAAAAAAAAAAAAAAATCTGTCCCAAAATAGATCACAGAAAAGCTTCCCTTGAGCCTGCGTTTCCCTGCACAAATCTTCCTCCTCAGGTTTTCTAACATCTTATCAAATGCATACATGCTGAAACAAAAAACCTGGCAGGTATTTTACAGAGCAGTTTAACAGTCTGTATTTATGTCAGTTGTCCCACTGGAGTAATTTGAGTAAAGCTTGCAGAATCCATTTTATAATCTCCATTCCTGGGTGAAAGAAATCTACTTTCTTTTCAAATGCAGCTTACTCTGCTAGATGAAACAAATAGGCAATATTTAAAATGAACCTTTTTGTTAGAAATTAAGTATTTTTAAGTGAGTTGTGACTGCAACTTGCTTTCTCGTATATACCTTTTGTTTATATATTTCTCGGTGAAAGTTAGTGACTGATTTTGTATTGGAATTTATGACAATCTTTTGAAAAAAATCCATGATGTGTCAGCCTGCTTAATAATTAAACTACAGAGTTTCTCTTCCTTAATAGGAAAAGACCGAGAAATAGGATTTACAGCTAAGCATAGTCAGATAACCAGTGAGAGCAGCATCATCCCCAACAGAAAAGTGAAGCGGTTCTGAAACAGGAGATGGAGTGGGGTAAACATCACTTCATCATGTGACAATTGCTGGCCTCATTGGCAGCTTCTCCAGAGAGCATCACCGAGGGTCACAATTCCACATCTAAAGTTAGCAGTGGGGTAAGGCTGGCAGTGGGGAGGGCCAGCAGGCAGCTGCTAAGGGACATTTCTAAATCCTGCAGCACAGCCACAGTGATACACGAGAATCAATTACTGAAAACCTTCCACGATGGTCAAAATGTGACATTAAATAATTGAGTATCACATCAAATCTTGTCTGCAATTAGTTATCTGGAAAAGTAATTATGCAACAAAATCAAGTAGCTGAAATTGGTGGTGTGAAGCACCCTGGTTATTCGAAGACTGTAGGAGATTTTTTTTTTTTTTATTTCACTTGTAACATGAAGTTGTAAGTACCTAATTCTTTATTGAAATAAAAAAGTCTTGCTCAGTTGTAATTCTTGTCATTAGTTACATCTGCAATAGAAGATACATAGCACATAAAACAGGTGTTAATGACTGAGTTGGTTTTGTCTAAAGTAAAAATGAGCTGTGGAAGAGAATGTCTTGTAAGTAGTACATTTAAAATCAAATCTGTTTTGATTTAGGGAGGAAACTAGCCTAAATTTCGCTCTTTTGTCTCATACACCAGTAGTGTAAGTTGGTTTGGAGAACAGAGTTGAAATGCTCTAATGGGGAAATGTGTTCTTTTAAAATAGTTATAATCAATTTAACAACATAGATGTTGTGAAAGGTTAGAAAAACTATTAAAATATAATTTACACTAATAGAAGTAGTTAGCTTGCATTAGTTAGCTCCCACATCCAAAACAAACAAGAAAAATATAATGAATCAAAAGAGTATGTACCCAGTATAACAGACTTAAGTGTAAACGCTCACGTGAACATTGTTTAACAGCTTATAAATACAGGGAAATGTCTAATTATGCAATCATGATAAACCTGATTATTTTAAAAATGGCTTCTAATAGTAACTGTTGTCATGTATATGCCAGAATTGATAGGAAAATTATTTCTAATCAGTAGATCTGTACAGAATTTGATCTCTATGTGTACAGTACTTAAAAATCTGAACTGATAAAGAGTAGTTGGCTAGTCATGTTACTTAAGCTGGTCCCAAAATAGCACCTTCCTTTTTGGATAGAGTTAGGTTTGCAGCTGTTGTCTCTATCTGTTGTCTCTGAAGAAAATTTTAACATTAAGTGTTGCTGACGTCAATTTTTTTCTTTTTTTTACAGCTGATGTGGGCTTTGCCCCTGACAGAAGTTATTTGGTTCTAGCTCTGAGTTTGGAAGAAGTTGGTATATAGATTTTCCCCTAACTTTCAATTGATGTGTTTAGCTTTAGTGGGAGTAATACTATCACTTAAACCATGTTGTCGTCTCAAGGAGTTTTGCTACATCCCTATGGAGTGCCAATGATTCTGCCGGCAGCACCATACTTCGCTGGACTTGTTCAGGTAATGCAAGGCCGCTTCCAACAAGCAACTTAACTCTAGTGCACTTAGAGCAATAATTGGAATTTTTATGGTTGAGAAAGCAAACACTTTTAATACAGGCAAAAGCTCTCATGTAGTCAGTGAGAAGACAGTAGGAAATCAAAAAGATGGATCACCCTAATCTGTGTATTGACATCTCTCATGGCTGAATAAATGGTGTAGTTGAGCTATATTTGCTTGTATTGATTTGTCTGCTGTTTAACATTCATGCCTTTGCTTCACGAGGTTGACCACAGGGCAGAGGATTTGCTATCCATTCTAGGTTTCTGAGGGAGTCAGCATTCCCACGGCAGGTCAGAAGACAAAGTAACTTACCATGATGTGTTTAGGTTAAGTGTTTTAGCACAGCAAATAGGAATAGTGTTAAATATGCATTAATTCGTATGTTACGCGTCACACGGAATGAAAAGGGGTTGTGGTTTTGTGTGTATAGAAATATATCACCTGCAAAGAATATTTATACACATCCTATTAATTCCTTTGAGCCCTCAAAGTGTAAGATCTTGCTGCAGGGCAAGAGTTCTGTATATTTAGGAGTCAGCTGGCAACTCTTAGATTGTTGTTGTTGTGTTTGCTTTCGCTTTGATTTTATTTTTATCAGAAAGCGGTGCTACTGAAGTTTCTTCTGTTAGACTTGGGATTTTTGATAGATCGTGCAGATGCTAATCAAGCAGCAAGTATCCTGTTTACAGTATTAGAAGACATTAGGAAAAGTCAAATAACATTTCTAAACACTGATAAAATTGTACCATCTGAGTGGCAGTAGTTAGATATTGTGCATTAACAGCGTCAAGACACACGTGTGAGAGGGTATTTCTGTGCTGTGCTAGTGAGGAGTCAAATTAACTGTGAGGGAGAGGGAAATGTTCATTGTGCTCCTTTACTCCAACACTTTGCTGACACAGAGGGGCAATCGCAGCGTGAAACAGGTGGTTTTCCATATAGGTCTCTTCAGTAACAGAAGACTGTGGGTTGTGTTCTTCGCTTCAGGCTTAATATCAGACACGTATGTCTAAAATAGAAATATAGCATTGCACAGTGGCCATTATCAGGTATTGAGAAACTGTGTCTTGTGGGACATGCAAGCTGAGGCTGCTTTTTATGCAGTGAGACGCATCAAGCAGGCCTTCATATCCATTAGAATTTGAGGGTGAAGGTCGGACGCTGCAGCTCAGTCAGACCCTCTGCCATCCTGTCCAATAAATAATTACAAGCAAATCGTGCCTTTCACTCTATGCTGATTGATGTTGAAATTGCTTTTGAAAGTTCTCATAAGTTCCTGTTATAGATTAAGTGCCGGTGTAGGAAAAATAACTGCACCCAACTGAAATGGGTGAATGTAATCAGGTTTAATGGACTCGAGAGCTTGTTGGGAATTAAATAACTATTGATTTGTTGGAAAGTTGCTGTCATTACAAAATGCCACTCTGGACGCATTATCCAAGCAGATAGATTAGAAGAAAGGGCCCTTTGAAAATTTGGGATGCCTTATTTCAATCTTTTTCCTCTTCGTTCTTTCCTTAGAAAGATATATCCTATGGCCTGTGTTACTCCTTTAGTGTAGATCTAAAATAGTCAAGCAATAAGAACTGCTGGAAAAAAAACCAAATAGGTAGTACAGATGCAGTTGAAAAGTGTTCTTTGTATGAATACTTCTCTAGTCTCTTGTCTTCTCTCTCCCTGGTGTCAAACCTGAAAATGGCATTTTGGAAACAAAGCATACATTTGAGTTATTGTCCTAAAGAGTGAATTACAGCATTAAATGGTTTGACCAATTTGTCCCCCAAGATTTTACCTGTATTTACAGTATCTCTGGTCAGCTTATGACACCAGAGTGCTTATTGTTTCTCTCTTGGAGTAAATCTAAGTATCCAAAATAAATAATGCAAAGGACATTTGATAGGAATATTTATATCATCCTCTTCTAAGCAGTAATTACATAACATTCAGAACTTTAACGGAAATTTTCTTCAAAAATATGCCTTGATAAACTGATTATGTAAATGTTTTTTTCTGGGTTGCAGGTTGAGAACCACAACCCTGAACTATTTTTGAATATGAAGCAGGTTTAACATTTTATGGGCTTATAAGATGCCAGTTTATTTATTTGCATGGATTTCTACAGAAAGTAGGTGTACCTCCGATCAGGGATTCCTCATGATTTCCAACTGGGTTTAATGATTGCATATGAAAGCAGTGTAGAGTATTGCCTAGAGATTTGGGGGACTATTTAGGCAGGTTTTTTTGTGGTTTGTGCATGGTTGAGCAAGAGAGATCTCTGTGGAGCAAAGATTGTCTTCAGAGGTCCTGCACCTTCAAGTGCTCTGTATTATTTTACTTAATGCTGTGTATGTGCAGCCTGCTCCAGCCTCTCCTAAATTCATCAGTAAACCCTGCCATGCATCTTCTGCTTGCTTCTGTCACACTCTCTTGTTATGGAGCAGTGGAATGTGTGAAACCGGGGGCAACCAAAAAAAGGGTGGATACTGTGGGTACCTCTCTGGACACGCCTTGTACGAGCAGCTATGTGCATTTTCCTAATTGCATGTATTCTCTTAAGGTGATTTGTATTCCTTTTTCTGAGATGTTTCAGTGAGATGATGGAAAGTGGAGTGCTTGTGTTCTTGGAGAGGCAGAAGGTCCAGGGTTACAGAGATGTTCATGTATATCGAATTATGTAAAATACACATGCAAACTTATTTTCTACTAAATAAATATAACTTAAAAAAAACTTATTAGAATGATGGCCTATGACTTATTAACACATTTTTTAAATGAGAAAATATCTTTTCCTCTTCCTTCCTTCTCCTGGGTAAAACTATTTGAGGAAAAAAAAAAAAAAATCACATGAAAGTACAAATAATGCATAAATAGCTTTATGCCTCCTGTGGGTGGAGAGGTATTTTCTGCCTTGGCACAAAAGACCCACTGGTGGCTTCACGGGCTGTTACAGCTCTGCTGCCACGAGGACCCAGGCAGGGACTGCAGTGCAGCCACTGCATGTGCTGAAGGCAGCAAGGCCCGCGTTGTGTCAAAACTGTCCTGCTGCTTCTCCTGGCAAGGGAAATTAAAAAAATGCCATCTAGGATTATGTGTCAATCCAGATTTCTTATCCTGCCCTTGGTCCCCATCCCAGTTTAGTCATTTGATTCCCAAGGGGGAGCCCTTATGTCCGGATAAGCAGTGGAGTCAGGAGGTGTCGGATGGCAAAGGTCCATCTGCCTTGGCCGGGGTGTGGAGCGTGGACGAGTGGCTGCGTGCTCCTGTACCATCTTACAAGTTCTTAGAATAAATGTCAGACCAAGCTCCAGTTATCATTAAATTACAAAGGTGTTTTTTTTTAAGGCTGCACTGTTTCACAATTCAGAGACTAGTATGTTTTGTTAAATAATATCTGAGAGGTCATATTAGCTCCATCCTTCATGGCTCTGAGTGTTTCACGTATATCAAACGTTTTCAGTTGCTCTGGTTATTTGGAATGCTAGATTTACGATAAAATATTTTGAAAACACACATGCAATATATGACATTTTAATAATGGATGCTAAATTATTTATTACATGGCTGGGTTAAGTAGCTCCATTTCCATTTAGCAGAGAAAGAGGGGTTCATAGGCATTATATTACAGTTGTTATTATTATAAAACTTATTAAAGTTGAAATTGTTTAGACTTTTGAGTGAGCTACTGAAAAGCTCTATGACAGTTGTATTTAATACAAAATGTGGAATTTATATATATAAGATTATAAAGATGGGATTATTTATTAATATGGTCAGTATTTTTTAAAATATCCTTTTATTTTAACATAGTGACCTGAAAAGTTCTAAGAGTTCTGAGGGTTTAAGCTTGTGTTCGTTGTTAAAGAATTCAGACAACTAAGCTAAAACCTTTTTTTTCCTGCCTTTATTTGCTTATTTATTTATGTAGCGGTAAAGGATTGTAGTGGTTGGAGAAGAAAAATAGAAAATAGGCTAGTGATTCCCTATTTCAACATATTGGGAATTACTGTACTTTTAAGTACATCATTCTTAAGCTTAGATTTTTTTTTTTTTTCTGTGCTTCTGATTTTCCATAACTGGTTAACCCGTGTGTTTGACTGACAACTGAAAAAGTGGTAATCTGGAGACTGTTCCATTTTATTTTAGGGCTGAGAGAATTGCCTAGAATATGCTGTGAAAAGTAGTGGTGCAGACTTTATCATGGTGCCATCACTTTACCCATCTGGAAAATCCTTGTTTTAGTGCCGTGTTGGGAAGTGCTAGCAGTGGGTACATTCTGAATACTTGTAGGTGTTAGTGTGTTAGGCTACCTGCAAAATCACACTTGCATTCCAGCGATCCAGTCTTGGGGAATGTTATGGATTTGTTGTGTCACCTTACATGAAAAAGGCTTTTGTAACTTTGTAGGTTTTATTTGAATAATACATTTGAAATAGCAATGAGGAGAGGTTTTAATTCTTCCAGTGTTGCCTGAAGTGGTGTATGGTTGTTTCTGTTGGTTTTAGATTATGATCTAGTGGAAAGCAGAGTGTAATTTCTGTTTACATTGGCTGAATTGCCTCTTTGAAATGCAGTAAGTAGATGATTTAGCTTAAATGCAGATTTATTCTGGCTTGATTGTGTTGTTCTGTCTCTCCTGTTACTAGTACTGTACTCCCAGTGCTTTGTGAGTGAAGGATGAATATGTTTTACTATTGCAATCACTTTTCATCTGAGTGTGTATCTTGTCTCGGTTTTGAGAGAGCATATCTAACATTTTTTCTTTCAGTTTGAGAGTTGCAAAATTTTTCTCCCTTTTGTATCAAAAGTGCTTTTAGCACATGTGAAGTGGTGGTGTTAGTGACGAATATAGTCTGTATTATTTTGATAGCTGAAAATTTTTTGTGAACAATGTTTAAATGTCTGGAAATCATAGAATCATAGAATTGTTTCTTGGAAAAGACCTTTAGTATTATTGAGTCTGGCTGTTAACCCAGCACTGCCAAGTCCAACATTAATCCATATCCTTAAGTGCCACATCTACGCTTAATTTTTAATTTTCCCTTTTTAAATACCTCTAGGGATGATGATTCAACCATTTCCCTGGGCAGCCTGTTCCAGTGCTTGACAACCCCTCTCTAACATCCAATTTAAATCTCCCCTGGTACAACTTGAAGCCATTTCCTCTTGTTCTGTTGCTTGGGAGCAGAGCCCGACCCCCACCTGGCTGCAACCTCCTGTCAGGAAGCTGTAGAGAAAATGAGAAGGTCCCCCGTGAGCCTCCTTTCTCCAGGCTGAGCCCCTGCTGCTTCTGGTGCTCCAGCCCTTTCCCCAGCTCCGTTCCCTTCCCTGGACACGCTCCAGCCCCTCAATGTGCTTCTTGTCGTGAAGGGCCCAAAAGTGACCCCAGGATTTGAGGTGTGGCCTGAGCAGTGCCCAGCACAGGGGGTCAGTCACTGCCCTGGTCCTGCTAGCCACACTGTGGCTGATACAAGCCAGGTGTCATGGCCACACGCTGGATCATGTTCAGTAGCCCCAGGGCCTTTCCTGCTGGCACCCTTTCCAGCCATTCTGGCCCAGCCTGCAGCTGCAGGGGCTTCTGGTGGCCAAAGGGCAGCACCTGGCCTTGGTGGCCAAAGAGGACTTCGGCCTCTTGCTCTTCTGGCCGCTGCTCTCGGCCCAGCCATCCAGCCTCGCCAGGGCCCTCTGCAGAGCCTTCCTGCCCTCCAGGAGGCCCTTAGTGTCATCCACGAACGTACTGAGGGGATAGTCAATCCCTTTGTCCAGATCATGGATAAAGATATTAAACAGAGCTTGTCCCAGCACTGAGTCCTGGGGTATCCCCGCTGGTGACCTGCCCCAGCTGGAGGCAATCCCACTGCTCATGCTCTGGGCCTGGCCACCACCCAGTTTTTATACAGAGAGCACTGCACCCATCCAAGCCACGAGCAGCCAGTTTTCAGGACAGTTCTGTGGGAAATGATGTCTGGGTAGACACATCCAGAGTTTTTCCCTCATCCATTAATCAGGTCACCTTAGGAGATGATCAGGTCAGCAAAGCAGGACCTGCATTTTTAAACCCTTGGTGGCTGGGCCTGATGGCTTCGTTGTCCTGTATGTGCCTTTTGATGGCACTCGAGATGATCTCCTCCATACAACTTTGGATTAAATTGTTTTTCCTTTTAATCCATGGAGCAAGCAGTGTAGCCAATAAGCATTGTTGGTGAAACCTGTCAGCTGCTCAAGAGTCTGCAGACAGCTTGAAAGTATTTGGTTATTGCTGTTGCAAGAGTTTATTTTCTTTTAACTTGCCTTTATTTCTTGCTAATAAGTGCAGATCTCATCAAATACCTGGTGAGTGAACCCACAGGGGCAAAAGGAAGGGTAATGACATAGCATCTCTTTCCCATCGACCAAAAAGACAATTGTAATAAGAAGAATAGCTTATCTAAATGGTTTTAGTTGAGCTAAGAAACAAGTGGTTATTCTACCCTCCCATCTGCATAATTTTTTCTCACTGGCCTTGCTTTGGGATATCAATGGGTGACATAATTCCAATGACTAAGGCAACATTGCATTACCTCTTTCACCTCTTATTCTGTCAGTTCAGTCAATGCTGTGTTATAGTCAGGGCTTTTTTCATCTGCCAGATTTCATCTGACACTCAACAGGCAGAATTTTTTTCCTTTTCCACTTTTGCATGTAACGTCAGTGCTAGTGAATTTTAGACATGATGATCTATAATTATGGTCACTAGCTTGTGTGTCGGATAATACGCTCCAATGGAGTGTTTTAGAATGGCAAAAAACGGGTAAATCTGGGCCTTTCTGACTGCAGGGGTTTTAAAGTGGAATAAATACAACAATCTTTGAGTTTGTAGGAAAAAAAAAATTCTAGAGATGAAATAGCTTTCTTTAGGGTAAGTTCCATTTATTTTTGCATCCTCTAAATAAGACAAAGCTTTTAAGATTTGGATTCTCTGTAAAAGCCGATTGTTTAATTTGGCTCCCTCAGCTAGAAGCCAGCAAGCTGATACTGCTGTTTCCAAGGATCTGGAATTTCAGCTGATTTTTTTCTCTTTTCTGACTCATGCATAATCATCAGTAATAAAACTTCTGATGGCCAGATTATGACAGGAGATACAACTTTGAAGTTCTTTTGCTTTCAGTAGAATGATTCACAACTGATATAAAAATATGCTTGTACATCTAAATATAGAACAGTCATTTTAATGGAGTTTGCTTGAATATTTCACCTATTTACCCTCTGATAAGTTATCTTGTGTTACTGCAGCTAATGTTAGAAACCCAGTTCAAATACATCTTTTGGCCTGTCTGCTTGCTTGCTTTTTTTAACTGAGGTGTGCAGGTAACTGTTTTCTCAGACCTGGTTTCAAAGAGGGTGTTATAAAAACATATGAAATGTCTATTTCAGTAACTCAGGTTGTGTAAAAAAATATGGTTGCACCCATATTATTTCATGTGTAAGTACTTTCACCTGAACTAATTGGGAATTGCATTTAACTGCTCTATTACTACCTAAGAGTGGTGGAACCACACCTGGCAAATATTTAACAGTCAGATGTCTCAGCGGCCTTAGGTTTAATAGCATCCCAAAGGTTTCACAGATAATTTGGAAGATTTTGGGGTTTTCTTTTAGTGTGGTGACAGGTCATGAACACTGTAAATAGATAATTGGAAACTGACCCAGGTAAATTTTCTGTGTCAGACTTTCTACCTATGTTTCACAAGACTCAGATTATTGTGGATTGGGGTAAATTCTGATATCCCATTTCCTCTTCTTTCTCTAGGGGACAGATGTATGAGCTAGAGAGCTTGGAGCATGACTTAATCCTCCAATTCTGATGGGTTTGATAAATCAGTAAAGAATGGAACTTCTTTTTTAAATCTACATGTTGTTTTGTTGCTGACCAAGCTGAGAGGAAAGTAGAAGTCTCTTGCCTGTGTATTCAGGAGTCAGAGTGGTTCACGCTCTCATTTTATTTGAGGCCTTGAACTAAATAAAACATGGTGCATTTCAAGGAATGTTATTCATCAAGGAAAAGTTATTCAGACTTTGATAAATATCCTTCCGTAAAAGCAACTTATTTCTTAAGGTAAAGCTAAAAGTACTCAAAGCAGTGAACTGATCTGAACTATGCTGATTTTATATTGTTGTTTGTTTGGTTTTTTTTTTAATTCTGAGGGAGTAAAATATGATGAAATGCTTATTATCCCAAGGCTTTTTCATCTTACAGAGCTGGAAGTACGCTTTTGTTGTGTCTCTGTCCGTGCTTTGCCATGTTATTCCAAAGCGTGTAGTGCCCTCCTGTTTGCTAATTAGTAGCATTTAAAAATCATGGGGGAGAAAATGGCAGGTTGTTTATATATTGGTTTACTGTGATAAATGTCTGTGACACTTTGCTTTCTCTGTAGCATTTTAACGTATAGTAGATTCAGTAAAATGCATCTCCAGACATCTTTAGACATGTAAGCTTCAAAACATCCAACCCAGGCAAGAGAGTGCTGCCAAAATGCAAATACAAGGGTTTCTCTGTAGATTACCAGCAGCTGTGCAGGTACACATCAGCTGTCTTTATTTGCACTGACAGTGGTACTGAATACGAGCATGTTTCAAACACTTTGAGAACAAATCATATTGACACTTGAAACCAAGAAAGAGAAGAAAGGGAATTTCCAAACATTTTACTTCCATTCTAGAGAAAACCTTAGAATTATGTTAAATCAGAGCCTAAACAAGGGTGAGTATTCCAAAGAGAATAGTAAGAACGGGTTTAGAAAAGAACAGTCAGGCTTTCAAAAAGCTATAGCCCTGTAGTCGGTTAAAAGCAAGATGACATTTAGTTGAGAAATAAAAGGTGACTAGAGGTGAGGGAAAGCACATCTTCCTGCATTTGTGAATGATCCTGGAGATAATAATACAGAGTGAATCATTCTTTCTTTCCCTGCTAACCTCAGTGTGATGCTGACTTGAGTGAATTAGCAAACCTGAGAAGTCCTTTGCTCCTCCCTGGAGATAACTTTGCTCTGTCAGTGCAGCTCAGGAGATTCAGCTCAGCTCAGCTGGATGCTGTACAGAGTCTGTACGATGGGACCCGCTTCAGATATGTGAAAGCAAGTTTGAAGGTGTTTACCATCTATGCAAAATGGTTCCTTATTCTCTAAGTGTTGGATATGTATTTTATGTGTACAGGATTTGTGTTGATGTTATTTTTGTGAGATTTGGTTTAGTGCTTGACCACCTTTTTAGTTTGTGTTTCTTTCTCTGATGTATTCGATCTTGCTTATGCAAAAAGGTTTTAGAGATACATTTTTAATATTTTGAGAAATACAGAACAGCCTGTTTTTAATGAAATAAGCTCACTTTTGTTAGGTTTTCTTTCTCTTTGACTTGGAAATGTACTGGAAAATGGTTCATGAATAAATTTTTTAAATGAATTTTCATCTTACTAACAACTGAGGTACAGAGAGAAAGTAAACCTCTACAGCTGTATTTCAGTGCTTGGTTAGAATTAAAATATTTTCACTTCAGTTATTAAAAAACACAACAAAAAACCTCAAACCATAAAAACTGTTTAGAGCCATCAAAAACCACCAGGATGGAAGAGGATTCTGACTGTATACAGAAACCAGAAAAGGCAAATTCTTAAGAAAGCCACGAGGATTGTTAACAGAATCTCAACAAAATTTGGTTCTATAGAGGCTGAGCCATACTTGAAAAGGTCTCATCCTCAGGATCTTAAATAATTGCTATTTTGTTATGCATTTGTAGCAACTAATTACTACAGAATGGTTTTTAAGTTTGTGGTACCTGGAAGGTGTCCTATATTGGAAAGCTGTCTGTGCAGGTCCATGCTATGGAGAGCATGGGTGCACTGTTTGATCTTCATTCCGAGGAAGGTTCCTTTCAGAAGTGCAGCAATCTTTTCTACCTTGTCCTGAGATAGAACCAGGAGAATGAACAATCTAACGTGTTCTGTTGTGACATGTCACGCAAGAGTCTGCTCTGAGATGAACATGGAAAACACAGCACCAGCTTTCCTCTCACTGAGGGAAATGAAACGTAATTGGAGCAACCCCGCCTTCTGGAACACAGGCATAAATTACACTTTTGATTATTACATTTTAAAAAATCTTATCTCTAGACACTGAGCTGTTTGCGGGGGGAGGGGCAGTGTTTTTATCTTTTTGTGGCCTTATGTCTAAAACGAGAAAAAAGAAAGTTTCAGGATTTCAAGTTATCTTAAACTGTCTGTGACCAACTCTTAAAAAGCTGTCTTCCATGTTCTCTTTGTCTTCTCTTTTCATTTAAAACATAAATATGTCTCACTTTTGCTACCCAAATACAAGAGGATTTGAAGCCAGCTGAAACACAGCAGCTGGGGTTAGGCCTGCTTCTTAAAAGACCAGCCAGTCTTTGGCAAATTGTTCTTCCTACTTGATTTTCCCCTATTAACTCAGTTTTGATGTTTCCCATTCATTTTTAAAAAGTGTGTGCAGAAATGACTCAGTGTAATTCCAAGTTTGTTTGCTTGTTCAGAATCTTAAATATAATATGAAGGCAGGCATTGCGTGTAAGGATTTACTTCTGAATACTTCTGAAGGTTACCTGAAATTGTTGATACCCAAAGAAATTTTTCAAAACTGATCGTTCTGTAAGAAAAGAAATAGATGGATCAGTTTCATTATAGCACTGGTCAGCGTGTCTTGGGAAAGTGTCCTCACTGGCTCCTGGAGTGACTTATTTTGTAGACTGAAGTTGTTGAAACCTACTCAAACCTTTCAAACACTGCTGTTCCAGGAAATGAAACCCATCCATTGCAGGATTCTCTGAGTACCATTTTTAACTGACATACTGTGCTGGATTGACTGAAGTGAGTACATGGTCTTTTTACTGCAGAGATGAATGTTTTTATTTTTATGCCTTCCTCCGTGAAGGAACAGTTAAAATCAGGCAGAGGGAAATGTAACAGATGTTCATGCACATTTCCCATCTGAAAATGCCTTCCACTGGCCAAGACGATTGTTAGGCACGATTAAGCCCAGTATATACATCCTGTACTGTAAGCCAAGGCTGCTGAGGATGTTCCCAACAGGGGAGCACAGGTTTGGAAAGAAGCAAGTTCATATGAACTTTCATCTGCGGCAGGTTTTTGAGTGTCACTGTGTGAAAAACAAAGGAGACCTGACTGACAGCTCAGAGTCTGTGCCCCCATGTGTCCTTAAGATATAGCTATACTATATACAACTAGAACTTTAGGAGACACTTTCTGTCCCTGAGCAAATTTCATATGCACTTCAAGGATGCTGACACTTGAGATCTGATTTTTGAGAGGCATTTGGTGTAATGTTGCCAACTGACTTTAAAAGCTTGTGATATTACGCCTCGTAATGTTCCACATTCAGTGTAATTGTCACTGTAATCAGCTTTATGATGGCAAATCTTCATGATGACTGCAGGGATATTTTTTTTGCATATTATGTCTGAAATGTGAGTTACTTTTTGATTTCAGAGGTATAATGGTAGTGAAGGGAGGAAGGCACTGCAGACTTTAGAACTCATGTATGAAATGTTTATGCAGAGAGTAGAATTTGTCATTTCCAGTGATGTGATAGCATCTACTGTTGAAAAAGACACTGAGAACCAAATGCTCTTATATTTTGTGATTTGTATTGTAATTGAACCCATTAGGGTTGGCCATTCTGGAAAAGCATTCTTTCCTGGCAGAAAATTGCAGTGATTGACTATTTTTGTTGTATCAGAATATTATACAGACGTTGTGAAAGTGCGCTGACCTAAAAATGTCAGTGGATATTTCATATCAGTCTCCTTTTGTGTTTTGTTTTGGTTTGTTGTTGTTTGTTTGTTTTTTTTTTCAGGGTGGGGAGGGGTGGCACAAAAATGCAAGACAGACATTGCTTTTCTGTTGTGTAATGCCTGGCTTTTAATAATGTAAAAAGCTCTGTGCCAGATCTGTAAACAGAGTCTGTAAGTTCTGGGCAGCCAGTAAGTCTTTTCACTGAAATATGCAAGAGAGTTCTAAACCAGACCTCTTTGTTATCCCACTCTTATGTTCCTGTAATAAGACACAAATCTACAAAGGGTGTTTCCCTGTCCCTCTGGCCTTCGTTCTCCATATAATGTTTTTGTTAACTTCCTCTTTAGATGGATGTAAGTTGGGTTTAATATCTCACGGTTTTTTTACTCATGGC
The DNA here is from genome assembly GCA_013398855.1 of Mohoua ochrocephala. NCBI lineage: Eukaryota > Metazoa > Chordata > Aves > Passeriformes > Acanthizidae > Mohoua > Mohoua ochrocephala. The sequence goes on along the minus strand of VZTA01006304.1, from coordinate 257,349 downwards.
AGTAGTAGGGTGACACTTGTCTTGAGTCTCATGTGCAGATGATGAGACACAGTTACCTGTATTTTGTAGGGGAGGAAAAAAAAGTAGGACTCCACTCGTTTTCTGGAAAACATGATTTGTTCCTGCGGGAGAGTATTTCTTATGTGTGTCTTTGTTAGTCCACTGGAACTGATGGAGTTCTGCGGAGTGCCTGGAACCTTGCTTGACACAGCATATGGCCTTTATATGTGCCTAAAAATTATTCAGTGCGTGGTAACTTGTGGTGGCAATGTGTTTATCTCTGGTACTCGTTCTCAAGAAGCATTGTCTTGTTTAAGTGGCTGTGAAATGTACTTTTTATATGCTGTTCTACGGTCATCTTGAGGTCGGTCTAATCCTGGCTTAAGGTGTCTGGCTGCAAATTTATCATTTGCATTATTATTGGTTGGTTCTTGCAGAACCAAGCTAATTTTTTTTTTTTTTTTTTTTAATATATAAAATGCTTTGTCTAGAAGAATAATAGCAAAATGCTGAGAAAGGTATTTTTATTCTCTTGGTTCCAATAAGAAATGGGAGATCAAGGAGGGCAGAGGTGATGCTTTAAGTCTTATTTAGCATGGGAGAGATTATTTCAAAATATTAATAAATATGTAGCATTGTGCTTCTGGGTAGGAGGGATGAGAGTTTCAGGTTTACATTTTCACTTTGCTAGTTGCGTGCTTTGTAGAAATTTTCCTCTCCGGAGTTCTGTAAGTCAAGATCAGGTACCTGAAATACTTAAAAGTAGTTCTGGGTCAGAGCCAGACTATGTAATTATTTAAACCCATATTTCATAGCTTTGTTTGGTTTTGAGCACTTCTTTTCTGACACAGCAAAATAATCTGTCTAATGCTTCATTTTCTTGGTACCATTCTGAAGACTTTTGTAATGTACAGTTTTTGTTTGGCACTTTTGGTATTCTGTGTACCTCTACTATTTCTCACCATGTCTTTTAGAAATGTTTTCTTTTTTTATGTAATTTAAAACACTTTTCTGTTACTAAATGGCATAAACTCTTCTAATCTTATTAATTAAAATCATCTTCTGGTCACCATTCTTCCATTCCGTTGCAAAAAAATATGATCTGGCATCCACATCACAAAAATAGATTGTGAGTCGGGAATCAGACACCTTCAGAAACAGATCCCAGATGTATTTTTAAGGAACACTGTGTGCTAGCAAGCATTTAAAGTCTTTCTGGAATTATTTCTTGAGAATGATGCCTGTTAGCTCCTGAGGTGGTTCTCAAATGTACTGCCTAAGTGGTGTCTATTTTACTCCCTGACCTAATGACTAAAGCTGAAGAATTAATTTGTCTGTGAACAAACTCATACTATTGCATTGTCAATATTTGTTAGGTTTACCACTTTGTTCTTCTGTGATCTTACATAATTCTGCTTCAGCACCGTGTTTCCTTGGAGAGGAAGTTTTAAATTAAGAAAGACTTTTTTATTTGCTGAGTAACAGTTGTGATTCAAGAATACGATGAAGTAGTTAATTACCCTTCACACCTTTTTGGGAAAAAACAGTGTACATACTTTGTGACTTCGTTTAATAGTTAGCTTTTGTACTCTAACAGGACAGGAGACTTTGATTATATATTACCCACTGCAGAAATAGAAAAATCAAATTGAACGCGATATGGTTCTTTTTCTCTCTCTTTCTCAGGGCAGAACACTTTGTTAAAAATTGATCCCTCATTCTTTGGTGGAAGCCATTTCTCTAATGTAACAAAACCTGAGGGGTTTTTGCTATATTTTTAAAATTATTATTATTATTTTTCACGTTCAGAATTAGAAAGTGAACGTATACATTTATACAAGAAAATTTTCTTGCTGTGAAGAGGGATTTCCAGTTCACGGGTTCAAAGATGTTCAAGCCAGGAAGGATCATTATGATAATTCAGCCTGTCCTCTTCAATGGACATGCTACAGAACTTCTCTTAGAGGCTGGCTTAAAGCAGACCTTTTGGAAGATATTTAATCTTGTTTTAAACATTCAAGTAATTTTGATTCCCTTAGTTTCACTGCTGCCCTACTGAACTGTTTGCATGCTTAATTGCCCTTGCAGTTTGGACATTACATGGCTCCATTTCTCTTTATTTTTGCTCCTGGCCACTGTTTCCTGCTGTGTTTTCTGTCTGCAAGATTAAAAATGCAAAATATCCTCAAACAAATGAGGAAGCTGTTGAAGTATGCTACCTCCTAGAAGAGATAGATGTCAAAGACATAGAGAAAAAGAGGGGAGGAAGGAACCTTGTGGAATCACATAATCTACTTTTCTGCCTGAAAGCAAGATCAACTTTGCCTGTATCATTCCTGAGAGACATTTGCTGAGCCCATTCTGGAACGACAGGAACTCTCTAACCTTTGCAGGCATTTTACACTTGCACTGGAGGGGTTTCTTTTCCCCAGAGTCTGAGTTAAAAATCTTTTCTTGTGTAATTTAACCTCCCACTGTTTTATGGAGAGTGGGCATACAAAATGTATTATTTCCACTCTTTTCCTGGTGGGCCATTATCTACCTAAAGATAGTGATGTCAACCTCAGCCTTCTCTCCTTGTAGTAGTGCAATCCTCATTCCTTCAGTCTTCCCTTCTGGAGTTTGTCTTAGCCTCCTACAGTTGTGAGCCCTTATGGGTAAGATTTTTAGATATGCAGAATTATTTAGGTATCTAATTTCTTTTCTTGAGAAGAACATGTATGAAGCATAAATTTGCTTCAGATACCTGAAACTGGAGTAGGCGGTAATAAAATTTTGCTAGTAGATACAGATGTACGATGGGGAGGAGAGGTGAGAGTTAACAGTAAGTCATGAGACACAGAGCACTGTGAAGGATGAGTTTATTTTGCTGTTATTAAAAATTTCATTTCAGGATAATCCCTCTGAGACTTAACACGTTATTTTAAGAAAAGCTTCCTAGAGCAGCAGTAAACAAGACACAGTACAGTAGGTTCAAATGATTCATAAATGTTTGGATTTTTTTTAAACATCCCGTTTATTGAGTCTATTTCTAATACAGTGCTGAAAGAAACAGCAATCATGTTGCCTATGTGTTTGCAAAGAGTGACATTTGTAAAGTAATCTATTTAAATAATCAGCACTCTGAAGCCTTGTCTGCTGTTTTTGGCTGTCAAATTTTGTGAAGTAGGAGGAAAAACGTTTAAAGCATGTTTAAACCAGGCTAGCTCTTCACTGATTTTTGCATATCCCTTCTTCAGCAGCTCGGCTGAGGCTTAATTTAGAGGTGCTGCTGTACGTGTGACAGTATCTGTTTGTGTGCATGGCTTTGGCAAAGCATCCTGTGCCTTTTTTTGTCCCAACGACAGGAGCACCCCATGCTTCCATCTGGATCGGTTTGTTTACATCAGTCTCACGATGCCCACATCCCCATTACTACAGAAATACAAGAGCAAACCTCATTTTACTGCGTCGCTTTTACGGTAATGTAGGGCATGGTTCGATTCTTGCAGTCACAGAGGTGGCTTTTTGCACCAGCACCGTGTTCAGTCACACCCACTGTCTGAGGGGACACCGGCACAGAAATCACAGCAAAAAGGTACAGATTTGGATACAAGAGAAACGTGGTCTCCTCTGTAACCTCAGCACTGTGGGTAATGATCATGGTTTGTTATTGGTCGGCAGAACTGATTATATTAAAGGCAAAACAGCAAATAAAATGCACATGGGTGACCCTTGTGTTACCTGACCTCAATTTTCCTTGATAATCATCACTGCACTTACAGAATTCTTGTTTTAAATATACAGTCTCCTTTTTTTCTTTTTAATTTGTGAAGATAGGTGGCAAAATATGAAGTATGAATACACCCATTCTTCAGTTCTTTTAAAGCCACAGTGCTGCAAAGTCTTAGGCTACAAATTGTAATTAATCCATATTTCATGTGACAGCCTCCAGTAAAGAAGCATTTTGACATGTGTTTAGTGATATTCCTGTTCATGGAGGCACTGAAATTACAGTAAAGCACATGCTGAAGTGCTTTCCTGAATTAAGATCCTAGCACTCAGTAGATACAATCACATTTCCTCAAGTTTTCCTCTAGTGTTAATATTGATGATAGGATCAAAAATAGTCTGTGATCAGGAAAAGGCAGATAAGAGGTCATAGAAAAGAGAGATGAAGAAACACAAGGTAACGTGAAATAAATGAACCTTAGCAAAGCAGGATTTATTTGCCAGTTTTTATTTGTATTGCTTTGTGTAAAGTGACTCAAAACCCCCCATATGTGCCACATTTCTGCTTTGAGAAATTTTCTTGCCCTGACAAAGAACCTTGGTTTTTTTTTTCCTTATTTATTCACAAGAGTGTTAACGTGTTGAGGTGTGTGCAGCAGAAATAACCCTGTAAGCAAGTCAGGGTTAGTGAGTGATGGAAATGTGGCGGAACCTCACAGCCCTTCCTGCGGGCCTCCAGGTGACCATTGCCAAGTCTCGTTCTTGTAGAATTCACTATGTAATTTCAGAGACGAATGAGAGCTTTCTCCCCTCTTACTGACCATCACTGGGGAGAGCTTGGAAAGGGTCCAATGTGGTGAGAAATGTATAAAGATGAGAGTACCTTTTGACTCCCTCCCAGACACAAAGTACAGATACTGGAGCATCTTTTGAAGAAATATTTGTAGAGTTAATTTATAATTTACATTTATATCATGAAAGAACAGAGGGGACTATAATAATAAGGCTATGATTTCTTCTGCTTTGGGTTCATAATGATAAAGAAGATTTTAGTAAATTAAAACTATCATATTATCATATTAACGACCTTAAACTGAAGAAGGGTAGGTTTACGTTAGATATTAGGAAGGAATTTGTCCCTGTGAGGGTGGTGAGGCCCAGACATAGGTTCCCAGAGCAGCTGTGGCTGCCCCATCCCTGCAAGTGTCCAAGGCCAGGTTGGACGAGGCTTGGAGCAACCTGGGGTAGTGGAAGGTGTCCCTGCCCGTGGCAGGGGGTGGAACAAGATGAGATTTAAGGTCCCTTCCCACCCAAACCATTCTGGGATTCTATCCATATAATCTTCCTGGAGTTTCTTTTTTTCCCTGTGATTTACCATCCTCCCCTGTGCTGTGGTTTATGCATTAATGCCTGCATAAATAGGAAGTGATCCTTGTAATGTGGACAAAATTGTGAGTGGAAGGCTGGAAACTCCTTTCAGTTTGCTTAATATGTTTTATATTTTGTCTCAGGCATATATGGAAGGATGCCTGTGTATTTAATTATGTGAGAGATTTCTGTCTGGAGCATATGAGTAGAGTCCTGTTTCTCTTGGAGCCTAATGTGGATCATGTATTTTCATTTCATGAAAGTTATCACAGCTGATTTCATCCTTTCAGGGACAGATTTTGAGCTATTTGCATATAGTATAAAATTAAAATACAAGAGTGATGTTTTGTGGGAGACTTGTGATAAAGACTTGCGTGTAGTTTTAAATTCTGTGGATGGTGGGAATGCAGATGTGTTTCTTTTAAGTTTATATCTAGATTATGAGCTATTTTGTAAAATACAAAATCTGCTTGTAAAGATAATAAAATACTTGATGATTGAAGATTGTAGTGAAATACCTCAGTAAGGTAGAATTTACAATGATTTTAAAACTAGCAAAGATTTGGTAGGTGCTTAAAAATTACCAAAAGGCTCTTTATTTCAGGTGGTGTAGGCATGCTCTTTTTTTACTTGCCATGTTTATCATCGCCAGGATGTGCTTAAATCACGCTCTGTACTCACTGAAGCTTTGCTGAAGAATGTCAGTCAATAGCTACAAAGGTGTCAAACACTTTTCCCTAAGCTGAATTTACACAGGCACCTCAAGAGGAAATTAATGAAGTCTTGTTTCACTGCACGCGTGTAGCCATTTTTAATAAACTTTTAGGGATTTGAAGTACTTTCTGTGCAGTTGCATTTGTTTCTGGATTACAAAATGTATAAAAGCTTCGCCAGCCTTGGCAGAATGAGGGGAATTGCAGTTTACAATTTTTTGTGGCAAACATTCACTTTAGGTCGGTGATATGTGAATTTACTCGCTTATTTATTATAGCAGAGATAGATTATTCTCACTTCTACTTAAATTTGACAAGCTGCGCAGTGCTAAACCCTGCTAAAATGGTGCAAAGACCCAATTACATAAACTACAAAGGCATGCAAGAGTAAGCAAAGAAAAAACATATAAAAGGATTAAAGATCAAAAATAGAATGATTCCAGTGAAACTGCATTAGGAGACATCAGGCAGGAAAACATGAAAGAATTAGAGTATGAAGAACAAAGCTTTATAAAGCTTCTGAAAACTGGCAAACATATTTTTAAAATTACTTCTGTTAACTCTTTATATTAGAAGGAAAATTATTTATTGGGAAAGTACATATTTTTCAGTGCTATCATGAACTACACTTGAATTGTGTTGTTCATGAGTTTTGTTTATGGAGTTTTGGTTTCACCCGCAGAGTAGTGGTAGCTGGATTTAACCAAGGATTTCAAAAGTAAGTTGTTTGTGGTTTGTTTTTTTTTTTTTAATTTTAATTAATATGCTATGGAAGATTTAAGAAGAATTGCAGCGTGAATTCAATTTTATTCCTTCTGTGGCTTTAAACACCACCTTTCCAGCTAGTTCTTATTTTCTTATACCGTGGATGTGGTGTTGCACTGTCTTGAGAGGACTGAAAAATAGTGGCACAGTCAGGAATGACCAAGGCATTTGGCCCTTACTTTTTCCTCTTACAAATTACTATTGTGTAGAATTAATTTTCTTTGCTCAGGGAACTCGGAGAATGGATAAATGAAAAATAACTCTTGCAGGAATAAGACTTAATTCATTGCAATTCCCCCATGTTCCCTGGAAGAACTAGAAAAAGTATAGACTCCTATAGTATTGCAAAAAGGCTTTCTGTGTTTCTCACTTCTGCTGAAGTTAAGAGAACCAGTTCAGTTACTAATTCAGGTCACAGCTACAGTAGGTGGAATGTCTTTTAACATCTAATTGACAATAGTAAGACAGCTTTCTTTAGGTAAGTCTTCAAAATACTGCACAACTTCTGTATAAACCAATGCTTGCCATGTGGTTTTGGTCAGCACTGAACCCCATTCCTGTAGCAATTCATCTGAACTTACTCTGGTTTCCCTTTCTACCTCCTGACCCAGTTTGGGAAAGGGTGAAAAGAGTTGTGATTTTTTTTTTCTTTTTTCTTTTTTTTTAAATTGTAGCAGCATTGCCTCCTGGTTGAGGTGCTGTGTAGACAGTCCCTGTGTCTGCTCTGGGGTTGTTCTCATGTAGCTCTTGCAGGCTGGTTGAAGCCTGGGAGGGATACAAAGCAAGACAGATGGTTTCCCACAGACTTCCCCTCTAGCTCTTTCATCTTTCATCTAACTATTAATTCATCTGTTTGGATGGATACATTCACGCATGGAACCAAGATGAATAATAATGAGATTTTTAATAACTCCCTACATTTGCATTCCTTGTAACTCTTTACATGGTTCTAGCTGATTAAAATGAATCATTTACATAATTAACATATGGTTATAGTGTTGGCTTTAATATGCTGATTATCTCAGTACTTTTGTCTAGAGTCAATTGGATTCAAACTGTAACAATTGTTTGAAGTGAGAATAGTTTATTCCTGTGAGGGTTGGTGAATATTTGCCACGGGGCCTGATTAGAAATAGCACAACTGTCCAAGAAATTCTTTAATGTAAAGCATGCATTAAAAAATAAAAATAAAAAAGAAAAATGTCATCTACATCTGCTGTGTTTAGGTCAGGCTTTACAAATAGCTTTCTATGCTGAAAGAGACTTCTGCCATTAGTTCCTTAGTGAGATACTAACACAGTACTGACATAGTCCTGAGAATGAATCAAGACAAACAATAAAGGTCTAATTGTTTCTAATTTGTAGAGACTTTTTTTTTTCTTTTCTTTAGATCAGCTTTAAAAATAATATTTTTTAAAAAAAATTACATTGAGGTAGAATTAGGAATTATTACTTTTCATTACACAAAATATGTTTTAGTGTCCTTATGTTCACTGGATTACTCTACTCTTAAGATTAAAAGAGGAATAGTTTTCATATTTGTTACTGTGCTCGTTTTCTCCCAGTACATATTTGTAGCAAGTCACACTGAAGCAATTGTATTTTAAGGATTGGTGGAATATTTTCCAATCTTGCTCTCACCCTTGGTGATGTGCTCAGCTTCCTAGTGGAGAGGCTGCTTGAAAAGAGAAAAGAAGTGACAGTTTTTATGGTTAGGTAACTAACACTTGTGTCAATGAATGCTTTTTGAATGTTCATGAATATTTGAAGCAAATCTGTGTTAATTGCACTACTGTTGTCCACAATTAGTCTGTGGTAGACATGATTAATTGTAAAGAGCCCTGACATTTATGCATAAAAGGCTTGAGGTCAAACAGAAATGGAGAAAAATGGTTGCTGCAGCATTGGCAGATGGAATGCTAATGTATTTTGACTCATACTGAGAATAATGATATTTCTGCATCAATAGCAAATAATTGTTTTAGAACTGTGGAATATTCTTCTCCTTTCCTTTACTTTTCTTCCTCTTTTTAACTTTGTTCCATCCCACCCCAGGATGCTGCAGTCACTGGTTATTTTTACAGTGCAGCTTTTAATTGGCTTGAGCGCTCTGTTGTGAGCTGCTTTACAGGAAGCCCCCACCACACTGTCAGCTGGGAAAGGCCCCTATCAATTTACTGCTTCAAGGAAAAGCGTAATGGAATAATATTCTGATGAGAATCATGCATGCATTGTGAAGGAAGTCTCTTGAATCCCTGTTGGAATATAGAACCTATCAAAGAGTGAACTTCCTGTGTTCATAGGACATGAACACCATTTCAGCCTATTTATCATGATTGAGTAGTGAATAATTCAGCAGGTAGAATATCAGTGGTTTAATCTCTACCCTAACAGCAAGTAGCCCATGTTCATAGTGTCATGACCAGTTTAGGAGGGTGACCCATAACTCTTTGGATCCTGTTTCACCACAACAAGCATTCTATGGCACTCAGGCCGGTAGCCTGCAGTGCTCCCAATGGGTGCAAATGGAGGGCAGTCCTTAAGGGGCTGCTGGTCCTAAGCCCTGGAGCTTGTTAAAAATCAAGAGCCCCTGATGGATGTTCCTGTCTGAAAAGCTGGCCGTGCGGGTGCTTCAGTGACTGTGGCATCGCATCCACCTAAGGCTGGCCACGTCCACGTGGAGTACAACAGTCAATAAATGTCTGTGTACCTGCGGCACGGGGAGACTTCTTCCAGCTCTTCAGTGTTTGGCACTTGACTGATAAGTTTCCTTTGTTAAAATTGACATTAATCTGTCTAATTCTTTATAAGCTATTGATGGACTCATTAGCCCAGTGAAATTCTGCTGGTTTACATCCTGAGTGAATGGAGTCTTTCGTATGAAGGCTGAACAGATAAAACTTTCCAATAAATTACCAATATTAAAAAGACTCTCTTAAGCAAACAGAAATATCTGCCTTCATTTTCAGCATTTTAATAAGTTTCTGATTGTCCTGCATTTACTGATGTAGCATCCATTGAAGATAGCCTAAACCTTTCCAATATCCGTTGTAGGTTTTTATTTGTTTATGTAAAACTTTGCTGAAAGATATAGAATATTCTACTACTTAATAATTCCCATTTGAAGTGCAAGGAAGTTACATTTTCCATCTGTACTCAAACAAAATTTTCTTTCCATGATGCCACCATAACCTGTTAAAAACATTTATTTTTCTCTTTTTAATCCTTTGCGATGGAGCAAATTTTAATTTATGTACAATTTGTGCTAGTTGACCATTTGCAATTGCTTTTTAGCATGTCTTCAAAAGTCAGAGGAAGCAAAACGAGAGTAAAATGGTAGCCTGGAAATGTATGCTGATATTCAATGAATAATTTTAGGATGCCGGTTGAGAAATAACTAGAAGTGCTCATAAAAATGCTGTTGTTAAAAAGTGTTTCAAATTGAGGTCCTGACAATAGTGTTAAAAGTTCCATGGAATCACGTCAACTTCGCGATGTTTTTGGGTAAAAATTGTGTGGTGATTGTTCGTGATGGCCCCTAAGAAATGTTGGTGGTTTATAATGTTCTTTACTAAATAGTCTGGGACACGGTGCTCTATGGAAATCCCCTGAAGGGTGATATTTTGTGCAGCAGCTCGGCCTGCTGAATTTTTGCTGTAACATGTTTGCATCACACCAAAACCAGGTAGCAAACGTTTGCACGCAATGGAGCCTTATATAACTCTAGCATAATTGCGTTCATAATTTTTTTAACAAAGAAAAGATCTCCATCACAAAAATGCAGCCTGTTAGTAGTTTGAGTCTGGTTTTTAGAATCTCCAAAAAAACCAGCCTAAATGAGAGAAATCACCTGTCTGTGTAACCCAGAGAACCTGGTTATCTAGAACGACTAAATTAAGTGAGATACTGTGTTTTTCCATTAAGTGCTTTTTGCATGGCTTGGTGACATTTGGTTATGCGGTCTCATTTCAGGTAGGGCGTTCTCTCCGGGCAGAATGTGTGGTGCTAATCTCCAGCTCGCCTGCAATAAACACTGGGCTGCAGACAGGAGATGGCCAAAAGAGAATGCCTGGGCAAACCTTAATCTTTAATAAGGTGCAGAGCTAGTCTATAACTGTCAGGGAATGACAGAAGAGCAGTGCTTTCAGCTTGCCTGCTCAGAATAGAAAATGGGGTCCTCTGACAGGCAAGAAAGGCTACTTTATTCTTTATTGGGTTTGGGGCTATTATTGTGGCTGTGTTATTTAGTTATTTGACATTTGTGAGTTGTTGGGGCAAAAGGAAGTTCAGTTACTAATGGGTAAACAAAATTTTAAATGGATTTTTTTATGCCGAGCTCACATTGAAACCTCCTATTCCAACATTCGGAAATAAAGCCATACCTGATGCTAAAAGAGTGCTGTTTGTATTTATGAAATATAAGGAATATATAGGAATATTACAATATATGGGAATCTTACAATGCAGTCATCAAGATGCTTATACACAAATATGTGACATTTAAATTGTGGAATATCAGAGACTTCATGAGATGTATATTTTGGGAAAGACTAAGGTTTGCTTTTAGAGTAATGAAATTAGGATTGCTTAGAATTGTTTTGTCTTCAGGCTCAGAAATGTTGAGTTTACAAAGTTCATCACGTACTTGCATGTTAGTTTAGATAAAATATTGCTCTGGAGACATGAGAATATACATTGTTGGAGTAGAGGCCATCATGTGACAGGTATGCAAGCAGATAACATACTGCTAAATTACAGTCTAAAATTTTACTCAACAAAGACATTTCCTCCTTTATTCATTTGCTTTGAGTTCTTAGGTCTGTGTGCAAGATAATTGTATAGGAGTGATAAGGTCTTTACCTTTAAAATAGTGTTGCTTTAAATGTTTTCATTTTTGTCTCAAAGATATCATTTAGATAAAATATAGCTGCCAGTGATGGTGATTGGTGGCGTTTGTGATGTGGCCTTTCATTTGAGGTTTGAACAGCACTTTTAAACCTCTAAAAAGACCTGATAGAAAGTGAAGTTTGCTCATTGTGAACTAACGGAAAATCACCACCTTCCTGTAGGCTGATTATTTGTATGTTGATTTTTTTCAGTCAAATATGCTTTGTTTGTTTGTTTGCTTTTTTCCTTAAATTCCCTCTTTATATAGTTTCAATATGCATAGTCATAAGTATGCTGAGCAAAATACTGTGCAGTTTTAGACAAGCTCTATTTTGGAAACTTGAGAACATTTCTAAAGCAGTCACACAGAATGTGTACTTTTTTTTAAAGCAGTTTCTGGTAGGAAACTGTATGCTGGTTTTTAGTCTTTGTATTCATGCTCAGACTTGCAGATTGTCAGCCTACACAGCTTTCCAGGAAAACCCATCCAGAAAAGGACAGCATCGCACAAGTGACAGGGATCCAGAGCCTGTGCATCTGTGCTCTGGCTTCGCTGATGAAAAATGGTACAAGTACAGGGCATGGTGGGTTTGAATTCACAATCCTTGTTCTGGAGCAAGGCTCTATGAAATGAAACAAAATTTGCAATAATTCTACTGAAAAGTGAAGAATAGGTACTGTTAAGAAGGGGTGTTTCTGTCTCCTAGGCAGAAAAGACAGAAATCGACCACTGACTCAAAGGTAGTATTGATACCCAGTTGTGGTTTCCTAGGAAATACTTCCCGGTGAGGCAAAGGAGGAACATACATCATCATCCCTTCTGAATCATCTTTAGCTCTGTCTTCACTTCTAGGCTGAAATCACAAATTATTAATAGTTCCAGGAACTGAAAGAAAAGTTTCTAAAAAAATGTTTCCAAACAAGTTTTTTTTTTTGTTGTTTTTTTTGGTTTTTTTTTTTTTTTGGTTGTTTTTTTTTGTTTTGGTTTTTTATTTAAAACGAAACTTCCAGATGACTTTGCAATCTAGTTTTGGTGTATTTGCTACATCCACGTAGCTGTTTCTTTTTTTTTGGTGGAACTCGAAATATTTGCTTTCTGTGAGAAAAGTATTTTGCAAGTGTAGTAAGTTTATTCTCTAAAGAGTGATTTTGGACATATTGTTATCTATGTAGTTGTCAGTGGACTTTTCATCTAATCTCATCATCATTACTCGGTGAGGGTCACAGCAATTTGAGCCTGGCTCTGTGCCATCCCGGGCAGATGGCACGGGCAGGGAGCCAGGCAGGCACGGTGAGGGCAGGAGACTTTCAGCAGCCTCGTTTGGTCCACGTGCAGCGTGCCTGCACACACCTCAGCCGTTCTCCCTCACGTGCGCGGCAAGAAAGGGAAAGGTCCGGTTTAGAAGAGCCTGGAATGGCCCTCAGATTTTCTCCTAGGACACCGGCAGCCCTGAAAAAGCCTTCATAGCTCAGCAAAATAGCAGGCTAATTCTCTTTCTTTATTTGCTGCAGTTCAGTTCAGTCAATTTATACAAGGAAGTTATTTAAATAGGGATAAATAGAATTCCCTTAAGAAAACAAGTTTTTCTCAAGGTTGATTAAAACCTAAATATAGCACAAGAACCTTTTTCTTTTGTTACTTTTTTTTTTTATGTGGAAATTGTGATGATGTTATTTTTATTATTTCTTAGGGGACTGAAATTCAGTATATTGGCCACTGATTTCTTGACCGAATGGGTATTCATATTTCTTAACTGAGTCTTAGTTAAAGTTTATTTTCCTTACTCTTGTTTAATTGGTGGAGCAAGTTTCTTTAAGGAAAACATTTTAAGATTTTGTAACGTGGAATCATTTAATAGTGTGTAAGAGGTGTGTATTTGTGGTTTAAACAAACCACCGGTATGCTAAGTTTGGTAGAGCAGCCAGGCGTAGTTGCAGTTTAAATATGTCACAAGTCCTCACAGACACTAAAGGCTTGGTAACAACTGCTTTAATAATTTGGCCATTCTGAGGATTATTGCTTCATGTGAAAATGAGTAATTTGTACCATGTTGCTTTTGTAAGTAAAGGTAGTTTAAAATAATATGTGAAGGTGGGGCTACATTGCCCATGGCTAAAACTCTCCAATTACCCCAGCAAGCACTGACAGGGCTTTGAGATGTCCGTGCACTGGCTGTAAATCTTAGCAAAAAAACCCCAAAACACCAAAATAGCAAAACTTTGTTTAAAATCTCATTGTATTAGCTGTCAGTTTTGTTAATGAAGAAGCATATGCATAAAAGTTGCTTTTTTCCCTTGGTCTCCTCCTCATATATGGGAGTCTGATCCATCCTTGGACCACATTGACTCGAAAACTGTGGGCAAACAAGAGAGTGGAGCCGTGTGATTCATGGCTGTACAGTGGAAAGCATGGACTGTGCCTGAAGAAAAGCTTTTAAAGTAATTGTATTACTTCCCCTTTTATATGCAAGTTGCATTAGTGAGAGAATGGTTTGGTTTTTTTAGTCCATCTCTCTATCACTTGGTATCAGCTTTAGTGTATCTTAACACAGTAAAATTTGAGAAGAGAAAGGAAAATATTATTTTAGTATTCTGGTTATTTATTTAAGAGGTTTGGTGATACTCTGGCACATCTTACATTACACTGAATTTCATTGTACAATTCGTTCACAGAAAATTGGATTCTTTGAGCAATTCTGCTCTAGCAGTTATTAAAAGAGCTGAATCAGTTCCTTTCATAATCTTAAAAGAAAGGGTATGAATACAGAATAAACTCCAGATAAGAGACGTGATTTTAGTGTAGCTCAAGTGTTTTTTCCCATAAAACACATAGGCTAGAGAGGGCTCCTGTAATCTTTGTCTGACCTTAAACCTGTGATACCTCTATGGAGTCCATGTGTTTTGTTCCAGCAGCCACACTGGATTATATATAAACCTTTTTTTTTTTTTTTTTAATCAGGGTGCTGGAAATGATGTAATAAACATATGTTTAATACATGTTTCTTGGTGTCTGCATTGTGTGCAGATTTATGGACAGAAAATACACACTTGCATGAAGCTTGGTGTGATCATATTATTATATTTTTTCCAATAAAATAGATATAAATAAATGTAACTGGAAAAAACCCCACAAGAATGTATTTTCATTATATGGGATTTCTGTTAGAGCTTGACTAAATTGAAGAAATTACTGTTTTGTTAGTATTTTAGTAGTGTCAGCATCTACTTTGATGTGTGTTCATATAACCAGACATCTTGTGGTCTGGTGTGTATCAGTTTGTTCATTTCAAGCCATAAAGTACATTATTGTCACTGAGGGAGGTGCTGTAACCGTGTGTAACGATGGAATTACCATCACACCGTATTGAATAGAGCCTGTGCAGGAACATCATACAGTTATATCAACCTAGGTGGTGTTTGCCTGTGATTTACTGCCAGGATATGTGTCTGGAGACACAGCCTTTCTTCTTCCACCAGAGTGAAAAACAAAAGAAAAACTGAAACAAATTATCATTTATTTAGGTACAGTTGAGAACTGGTCTTTGGTGGCATGAGCAGGCTGCCCCAGTTGAGTTTTGCCATCATCATGTACCTTCTTGTTCTAAAATTGTATTACATGGGATAATGCTGGATTTTTTAGTAAGTCAAAAGGCTGTTGGTAGTGCAGAAACTTTTTGGGGTTCCGTAACTCACTGATGCACTCGACTAATTCCCCCAAGGTGATCCCGTTCTCTTTGTGCCTGAGTCCCAAACTTTGGGTTGATTTCCTGAGGGTTAAAAGTTGTTCTTTTTAACACAGAAAAAAGTGTTTGTGTTGACAAGCTTCCTAATATAGACTATGTAGGTGATCTGTTTTAGGAAACAGGATGTATTATTCCTGGGAGAAAGAAACACACTTGTTCTCCAACACGTGGGTGCAGGTGCTGGGAGTGCAGGTAGAGCTGCTAAGCTGGGAAGAATTCTTCCCTCCAAAATTTAATTCTTTTTCTTTGCATTTAAAAAAAAGTGTTGAAAGGGATTTTGTAGCTGTCAGGTGAATGTTTTAAACAGTTGAGCCTATTTTTTGCAAAGATTCACTGTATTGTGTCTTTCTCACTCTCTTTTTTCTTTCATAACTCTTGCCACAGGAGGAATTTTAGCCTTCCCTTCTGGCACAACACAGAAGTTCAGCTGCTTCTGGCATCATCAAGTGTACAAACCCCGTGAGGTCTTGAGGACTGAGATGTGAGGATCTCTCTTGGCTCTCGAAGCCTCGAAGGAATTCTGCCCCTTAGGTGATGGTCAGTACTAGGGGAAGGGAGTGGAGCAGTGTCAGTGCCTCTGGGGCTGTGTTTGCAGTGACTCCTGGCCAGGCTGATTTTTCACACCTTTAACAAGCAGAAAGGGAGCCTCTCAACGGGTCACTCTTCCCGGCCACCTCTATGTCATTATTTTCAGAGCATTGGATACTCTGAAACTACATCCTTATCCCTGTGCAGCTCCATGAGGAAGAGCAGGCAATTTTTTCCTCTCCCTTTTTCTCTCTGCCCCTCTCTCCCACAGACAGCATGTAAAGCTTTGTTGGGTTAGTGCTCCTGGTTAGCAGCACCAGGGATTAGTGTTATCTGCAATTGTTATGTGTGGGCCAATATTGGATCACAGCCTCTCCAATGGCTGACTGGCAGGGGAATTCCATCATGCTGTGTATTTTATAGAGATTTCAGCATTTTTACTGTGGATATCCAAAGCCCACTGCATTTTCCTTGGGAGGTGGGAGGACTGAGATGAGGTGAATATAGGATAGGGAAGTTTGCATAGAAAACCAGAAACACCTCTTTAGTCTTTGGTCTGGTCTGCAGTTTCATGCAAACCATATCGTAAAAAGTCAATTATAATACCTTAGAAATGAGGCAAAAAGCTTTTTCTATACTCACTGCTCATGTTTAAGATCTTCTGGCTTCATAGCCAGTTCTCAGAATCGCTTACTACTTAGTTAATATATTTGACCTAATGACCAAATGTGGCAACTTTATGAATTATGTATCAGTCTCTTGGGTACCAAACTGTGTGCTTTGGTTTTATTAAATCATTTCTGATTTGATCCTCTTCATTAGATCATGCAGCAAGTTAATTTCTTTTGAATTCATTGCTCGGACTTTACAATTAAAAGATGCAAATCAAATTGTACAGTTCTCCTCCTGTCTTCATTATGCTATCAGTGAGTTTTAGGATTCCAAACGCTGTTGTAATGCAGCTTCCTTATAATCTAAGAATAGAAGATCAGTGTAATACATGGATTATCAGTTTCTGGACCCTGCGTGGTCTGTTCAGAAGAAGCACATTTCCAGACTCAGGAACAGCAGCAGTAGTGCATGAGGGACTTTTATCTATTTCAACTTGCCAATTAGTAATAGAGTGATGGTTTTCTAAGATGCATAAATCACACTTTTTTAACAGCAATATGACAACTTGCCTCAAGTAAGAATATCAGGATCTTTTACAAAAGCTAAAGTTGGGCACTTCTGAAGTGCAGGGTTTATTTTCAAAATCACCTGGGAGGTGATGTCTTAGGGTAGAGAGATACAAGTAGGAAATATCGACAAACACATGGAGAGTGAAGGCTTTGTGTGACTTTGATGTTCCCTATGCCCTGCAGAGCTCAGTTGTCCATGTTATTGTTCAGTCCAAACAATCAACCTAAATACTGCAGCTGAACCCAAGGACAAGGTGCATGTCTTATCTTCTCATAATTATTATGAACTTCTGGCTGAAGTGCTGTGTGTAAGTCTGTATGGCTGGAAGATATAAAAAAGGGGGAGCTCATCTTTTGTTGCGGTTGACTTGCTGCATTTCAATTTTGGAGTTCTTTTAAACTTGGATATGGAATCATCCAGACTCTTTAATGCAGGATACTAAATGGTTCCTGCATATGCAACAATTCTGTTCCAAAAAAAAAGCAAAAATTAAATGATAGATGGCCTGTGTTATTATACTAATGCCTGAGGCTTTTCAGTATGCTACAGCAGAGGGTTTCCCTTTCCTGAGTGTTTATTTAAAGGAAAATTAATTTGGTCCGTTCATAATTTCTTTATTTTATTAACTGAAAAATAGATCAAATGCTTTGCAAGCCTTTCACTTCTCTGTATTCCTTATGCTCCCATCTGTGTGTTACCACCAGGGGTTTTATTGTTGGGTTTTTTGTTTTGGTTTGGGGTTTTTTGTGTGCATGTGTTCACTTGTTGGAGGGTTACTTTCTTAGGCCTTTAGATTGTAGTTTAAATACGTTCTTGTTGCTTGATTGCAACAATACCCCACTCTTAAAGGAGAAAATTCAAATTTTCTTGTAAAAGATGGATAAATCATTTTCTTTGTATTCCTTGTTAAATATGTTCCATACAGTTGTCTTCAGAAATGTACAATTACTATTAAGTAATTCTCTGTCGGTGAAATGATGCTTAGTCTATAAAAGGACGCCTGATGGTGTTTCTTTTCGTGATTTTTAGAGAAAAAATTTGATTCTGACCTTTCAGTGGATATGTTTACGATTCAATAGTAAATATTACTGAGGAGGGCATTCCTCCTGGTCATTTTGAGTCAGTTCGATAAAAACCTTGATTTAGGACAAGGGTACAGGATTTTCGTAGTTGCTGAATAGAGAGACAAAATTTGTTACAAAGTCTTCAATTAGGCAGGGATAAACAATGACAGGACTTGTGCAGTTTGAGAGTCGTCATTTCGTTTAAATCTGTGGAGTTGCACCAGTGTAAGTGAAACCTATTCAAGATTCCGTTCTTGAATGCTGAAGTTTTTCCTTTTTTCTTCTGATTTATCATAGATGTACTCTTGGATGAAGATGATAAGTTTTATGCTCCATGTGTTATTTTCTACTGTGCAGGCTAAAATATTACAATTCCTTCTTCAAAGAAAACAATATATTTGAATGAGAACTAATTACCTCTTTTTTTATTCCAAGTGACAAAAGCTAATATATCACACTTAGCCACTATAAGAACTCCATTTCAGTAAACTAATTAAACTAATCCTATCTCTACTCATTATTCTCAGTTCTGCTAAATATTTTAACAGCATAGATTTATTTCATTACATAAATTATATCATACTTAAAGAAAACAGTTTGCATAATGGCATATATTTGCATTCCTAGGAGTTTATTTTGGGTTTTTGAATTCAGACTTCAAATTTCAGTTGAAATAATATTATTTGCCTTATTTACGATGGTAATTCTTCTTAATTATTACTAATTATCTAGAATGATGTATAGCTTTAATTAAATGTAAGTGCTTGGCATTCTTGTTAACTTAGATTAAACAGTGACAGTTCTCCAGCATGTAGACAATATAATGTTAGAAAGTTGTGATGTTTCCTACAGTTTAAACCCTGTAATTTCATAACATTGTGGGTGGTCCTTTCAATGAACCAATCACAGGGTAACAAAAAAGTTGCTTTTTGATTGTCAGTGATTGTGATTGTACTAAATAAAAAGATCATGTGC
This sequence comes from Mohoua ochrocephala, assembly GCA_013398855.1. Classification (NCBI taxonomy): domain Eukaryota; kingdom Metazoa; phylum Chordata; class Aves; order Passeriformes; family Acanthizidae; genus Mohoua; species Mohoua ochrocephala. The sequence goes on along the minus strand of VZTA01006304.1, from coordinate 238,413 downwards.
TTACTGGACATGTTTTAAGTTAAATAATGAAAATAAAAATGTCTACCTCATTTTTTTCTGCTTAAACTATGAAACCAGGATCTGTTGAATGCTAAGAATTTAACAGCAGCATTGCTATAAAGCTGTAAAGGAAGGGTGCATAAGTACCACTTCAGACTAAATTGCTTCCTACTTAAAGACATGTAATGCAATTAAAACAAGAACCAACCTGTAAGCCTCCCAAATCTCTTAAGTTTAGTTTAGGTCTTGCACTTTAAGATACCTGTTGCAGAGCTTTCCAAAATGCTAAAGACAATGCAGATAATAAGTAATTAATCAGAATGAATTTACAATATGTAATCCGTGTAAGCTGTATAGAAGATTCATACGTTTGCTGATATTTTTGATAAAGCACTTATATCACAGAAGTAATGGTGTTCCAACCTTAATGCCAGTTTTTATACTGTAATCTGAACTTTGATTTGTGTCACTGTTACTGGCCTCTCATAGTGCTGACATGAGGTGAATCATAAGGATTTTAGGAAATTCACACAGAAAGGGAATTAATTTTGGGTAGTTCTAGCTAGGAATTCTGCATGATTTCTTAAAGAATGAGAGGCAGACGGACAACTGACAGACAATTTGTAAATTGTTTTGTCCTAAGTGCTGTGGGTTACGGTCCCTCAGCTCAACACGTCATGAGAGCTCTCTCGCTCTTGTGCTTGCCAAGTCCAATCTGCCAGCTGGAATTAGCAGAACTGTAATTCATCTTCCAGGTACCAAGCAAGCATCAATACAGCTTTCAATGATGCTTTACCCTGCTTTGCACCTTAGCTGCTTCTTGAATGCCACAGTGTAAATTGCTTTCATATTTTGCTCATCAATAATCAAAACCTTTCATTCATTGACCAAGTTTATATATACACACTTTTGTTTTGGCCAGTTTTCAAGTATTTGCCCCTAATTCATTACAAAAGACCGTGATAGTTTTGTTTCCTGTCATCCCTGCTGTCCCTTTTCTGACATAGACAAGAAAAGTAAATCCATGCGTGGATCTTTAAATTTGAGTTTTCTTTTATTCATCTAATCTGCAAAGATGTTGCCTACAAACAAGTTTTAGATGTGATTTACAGAGATTAACATAATGATGTAATCTGGTAATGTTAAATATATTGCAAATAGATCTCTGAGTGCCAAAAATTATTAGAAACAAAAAAAGGAAATTGAGCCCATTATATAATCTATTTTATCCTTCTCTGATACATCTTTCTCCTTAACAGTTTGGAGAATATCAAGTAAAATTTTGAAGAAAGGTAACTGTTATGAGTAACCGTTCTTAAATTGATTCCAAGTGCTGTATGAACCATTCAGTCTTAGAAACTGGGGTAAAAGACTAACTATTCTTTTGAAGAATATCTAGATTTTAACAGTTAATAGATGATTATAAATATTATTTGTAACATTTTTATTTAGTTTTTTAGAGTAATAATTGTGATGAAGGTGTTCAGTAAGGGAGAAGTTGTAGGTTACAGAGCTTTTCACCTTCAAGAGGCCTCTTTGATTTGAGCTCTGTCAATAGTGGTTGAATGCTGGCAGTGCTGATGCACACTCGGTGACCTCTGTGCCGTAACCCTGCTCTTCATGCAAAGATCCTGGTGATTGGCCTCGAGGAGCTGTCAGAGCATGCAGGAGACTGCAAGCATGGAATGGCTCTGGAAATCAAACCAGGGACCTTTGTGTGGGCATTCTGGTCTGGCCAGACTTAAGAGCTTACTGATGTGTATGAAAAACCTGGGATCCCACTCAAGTCTTGACAAGGGCACAAGCGACAGGACAAGGGGGAATGGTTTTAAACTGTCACAGGGCAAGGCTAGGTTAGATTTTAGGAAGAAATCCTGCAGGGGCTGCCTGCAGCTGCCCCATCCCTGGCAGTGTCCAAGGCCAGGTTGGACGGGGCTTGGAGCAACCTGGGAGGGTGGAAGCGGGGTGGGATGAGATGAGCTTTAAGGTCCCTTCTAACACAAACCAATCTCAGGTAATTCTCTGAAGCTGCACCTGTTTAGAAAATGCCTGTGATGTTGTCCCCTGGCTTTCAGTGTTTATCAGGTGTTCTGGATGTTACTGTGACTCTGTCTTGCTCATGCAAATTGCTGAGCCGAGCTGTCAGAAGCAAAATTGAAGCTCCTTCTGCTGAAATCGGGATAGAATGGAAGGTACACAGAACTGGCTAAAAACGAGGCTGTAGAGGTGGGGGTGAAAAATGCCTAAGTAGACTTGGAGCTGGTAAGTGTTCAGAAGATCAGTAAAAAGTGAAGTTTTCCTGAAGGTCAGGAGTCTCTGTTTTGGTGGATTTAAGAGTTCTTTGTTCAGCTGAAGTGACTGGCAAGTAAGAGGGGGTGGTGGGGAAGGCAACTTGCCTTCTCAACCCTAGAGGCAGGCAGAGGGAAAGGGACTTTCTACAGTGGAATATTTGCTATCTGTCTTCCCAGTATCTTTAGTTACTGTTTATATATTTTTCTCAGTACATCTTGCATTGTGGAACCACATTGCTTAGCATTAGTTCTCAGTATCAGTAAAATAAAATTTCAGTTGCTAGATATGATAATACCTAATAAAATTGGTTATACTCTTTACAGTGTGCTGTGCCTGAGTAAAATATGAGCTGTGTATGTAGCTTCAGTCTGCTTGCCTAGCTTGACATCGGGGTTGTGTTTCACTTGACAGATGTCTGTAATTACTAATATTTTTCATAGTTATGTGTATTTCATCTACAAGATCATGTGGTAAACTTAGAGGGCAAATTTATCTGGTATTTTTTTAAATTTCATATTGCAGTGTTAAAATTTCTTGAAGTACCTTGTACATACATATATGTATTTATGTCTATTTGTACAGAACTTGTCTGTATAATTTTTACATTTAAAAATAACTATGTGTATGTGTATATATAGTATAAAATACACTACATAATTTATAGAATTCTTTACACTAAGCTTGCTCAGTGATACTCTTTTTATTTCTGTTTGTGTTAATTGATTGTCAACCTATAAATCATGCTTATAACTAAGTTATTTTGAAATAAAGTAAGATTTTTACTTTTTTTTTTTCTTTCAGGCATATCTTATTTATTTAACAATGACTCTTCATTTTGCATTAGCTTGCATGCTTACAGTATTTACATTAATTGGCATGTAAGGAACACCAGTTAAACAGACTCATACATATCCTTCCAGATTAATGCAGTGAGCTAAATGCGTTTGAAAATGTATGTGGTTCCATATTGGTAAATGAGATGAATTTGTGGATCATGTTGCTCATATATTTGCTATGTGTAATTATACATTTATAATAAATACATCATTGGTCAAAAGATGTGCAGGTAATGTAAATATTTTATGAAACTGCCAAAAACGTAAAATTGTTGCGGTGATGAAAATCACTTTCAGTTTTTTTGAAAGAGTTGCTAGACCACAAATTCCGTGTCAGTTTGGTCTTCAGTTCTAGTATAATGTTTAGACAAGAGACAACATTTTATACAGTCCAAAGACCAGGTCTTTCTTTCACTTTTGTGATTGCAGCTCAGTTGAAGTTATTCCCCTTGAGGACCTGACCTCAAGTGCTAAATCTCCCAATTCTATCTTTTGCTAGGCAAAGAAGATGATGACAGTATAACCCCATGCACTCACAGCAGCAGTTTCACATATTTGATGAGCTCACATTCACGAGACATCTTCATATCCTGTAGTATTCAGCCAGGTGGACCAGGCATAACATAGTCCATAGTGAGTAAGAGTCCTACATTATATTAAGCTCTCTCTCCATTACTTTCTAAAACTGTGATGAGTGGCTGGTGGTGTTGGGGTGGGGGTACAGTATTAGGAAATCTTCCTGATTGATGAATCCAACAGAACGCTTTCTCTTTCTGTCATGTTCTTCTCCTGTCCTACCATATGTTCTGACAATTTCATCCTAAAGTGGCCACCTAACAAAGACACCATTATTCTAATATGCATTATAGCCTGTTGTAAAAATAGCAAAAAAAAAAACCCAAACCTAAAGAAACTCCAGTGTATTCATTAAAAAATAATTTGTTCATAATTACTGCTGGTCATGATAATAGATAGAGAGGTATTTAGAAAGAAAATTCACCAAAGTGAGCAAACAGCTCTCCAGACATAACATATGGGTATGAACAAAGACTTAAAAGAACATTCTCCAACTATTTAAGCAGTCTTTGCATAGTATAATCACAGACCCTGATAGTAAAATGACAGGTATTTATTGTGTTTATTTCTCATTACTAGCAGAATTCTTAAAGTATAATAATTAAAATGTTAAAAACAAAGACTGATCCTACTTTAAAAACCTAATCTGTAACAAATCTGGGCATTAAAGAGCCGCTGGTTTTGCGCGAGCAGGCCGTACAGCCTCATTTCAAATCTAGGCTATTGATCTGGTGGTTTTGTGCTTGACCCCCCCCATTACTTTGTGTCCAAGGTATTGTTAAATACTATAATAGCTCCAAAGCAGCCAAGCCAATGTTATGAATTCTCTATCCCAAACTCAAACGCACAACCAATGGCATATCCAAGACTTACAGGTCCGTGTAGTGTCTCCTATGAACCAGATGGTGCAGCTGGGTGATGACAGATGGACACAAAGTGGAATAGGTGCAGGGAGAGGCTGGGAGGGTGAAAAAATGAAGAGCTGATCATGTTGGAAAAGAGCTGAGCATGGTTAGTCAAGCCAAGAAAAATGCTGAGAAGTGGATATTGTTCCTCTCTGTGGCTACTTGGGAGCAGAGGACAGGATATGGATGGCGTTTTCAGCTAAAAGGCACAAAGCTAAAGAGGTACGTGCTGTCCATAATAATTTACAGAGAGATGTAAAAGAACCTTTAAATAGTCACATCAGGGAGTTTCTGAAACAGGATTCCAGTTTGAGCATGGGCCAGGAGAGGTCAAACACTTATCAAATTTTAAGAAGGAATTTCTACCCTTAAGAAAAATTACATCATGTGGCTTCCTAGCAGGTGACTCAACTCCCTGACTCAGGAGTTATCTTCCAGCTCTGCTTTCTTTCCAAGAAAAGTCAAAGTCACAGATGCTCTGGCATTCTCAACTGCCAAAATCCCTACAGTTGATAGGATTAGCCAGCTAAATTTGTCCATGAAAAATAAGAAATCTGTGTTTTCTCAGCAACACTCAGTAATTCACATGTTACTACTATATTTGGTGATAGTGTTGCTTTTCCTAAACCTTGTGTTTTCTGGGGTTCTATGTAAATTTATGTGATAAAGGAACTATAGGTTGTATACTATAAAAAAAAAGAAGTGCATACTGTTCAAAGTTACCTTATTTCAGGGGAAGGTTTATTGGAAATGCAGCTCACATAATGTGTGATGAGGTGGAAAAAAAATCACAGAAGTGACCTCACTCAGTGCATGCAGCCCACGTGCTTGCCATTTTTTCCATTTTCTTAAGCATTTATGGACAATTGAACTTATACAGTGTGCAGCAAGCAAATAGGTAGTTTCCACATCTTTCTGTGCATGCTGTCAAATTTGTGTATTTCTAAAATTATTAATAGTAAGTGTAGAGAAAGAAAAAATTATATGTTTTGAAATTATGCTAAATGGCAGAAGTGGTAACTGCACTGCGGCTCAAGACAATTCTCATGCTTGCAGAATCACCTCCTTAATTACATTTTTCACTTATAAAATCTTACTCATAATTTACTTTTCAAGAACTCGTATTTTGTGCAAAGTTTAATTTCAGAGGTAAAATCTCAGTGAAGGGATGCCTCAATGCTGCTTTTTTCAGTGGAGTTAAGTCTTGTACAGCTGTGTGCTTACCCTTTAATGCATGCATCCGTAAATTAATACCGTTTTCAAAGATTAACAGTAGCACAGTACCTGCACTAAAAATTAAACAGCTTTAGGCCAAATAGATCTCTCATGGTTCTGTGTATGTAGGCATTGTCATTACTGCCATGAGAAATAAATTAGGGTAAAATCCAGCTTCAATCCGTGCCGTCTCCAAGATTCTGTGGCACCACATCTGCTAATATGCCTTTACTAGAAACTTTCTAGTGAGTCAGAACTCTGGGACTTAGCATTGTGTAAATATGTCTTTATAACCTTATGAGTTTGGTATTGAGGGTGCCTAAAGTTTCTCTTTCGTGCTCTCCCAGTTTCATTTTACATACAGCTGTCTGTATAATTGTTGCTGTTCCAGCTGCATTAGCTCATACCTTCTTATATGTTCTCTTTATATTTTTATTGAGGATTGTCACTAAAGCAGAAAGAAAATTGTCCTTTCCAGGTTAGGTAGCAGTACTTTTCCACCTATTTCACCAGATTTAAACCTTTCATGACACTCTTAAATAATCATTATATTTTCCTGGCTTGCCTTCTTGAGCATTTATTCATGTTAAACAATCAGCTAAATAAGCATTTTAAACTGTCACCCAAGTTACTTAGTGCAGTGTCAATGTGTACCTTGAGGATTCATATGAACATAAAGAATTCTATCCATGTTTTCATTATTATATCTGGATATATGGTTATTTTGGAAGTGAGATGAGGACCCATTTGCAGTGTGCATGTATCAATATTTATATAGGCATACAAACAAGAGGTTGAAATACAGATAGGAGAATATGCAAGGGTTAATTTTTTGCTCTCCTTCTGGCCCTTTTAAATTAAGAAAACATGCTGGTGTCTTGGGTGATTCTGTGATACCAGTTCATTTCAACCACTTTAGTGGCTTAATTTAAAAATTATGAAAGGATGAGTAGTAAGGAAAGATTATAAAAAGAAAAAAAATAATAGAATTAGTACCAAGCAGTTTGGTCTGTGGTTATCTTAGCTGAATGTTACATGCTGATAGAATACAACACCGTGGACAAGAAATAGTCTTGAATATTTTGCTCACTAATGACTCCTGCAGCTGATTCTTTCTGGAGGAAATAGTCTGCCTACCATGGTCTTACAGTGTCACCTTTTCAACCGTTGTGCCTGGGTGTTCCTTTTGCAGCTCAGGACAGTAATATGTGGTACGTGAAATAATCCACATTTCTGGATTTTACCGGCATTTAATTGAGTGCTGTTGGGTTTCTGCACAAATATGTGTGAAATGATGGTTCATTTCTGATCCCAACCTTTTGATTAATTAACTTTCCCTTGGGCAGTCGTGCAGAATTTGCCGTGTTGTACAGCAGCCAAACAAGCATTTAAGATTTTCATTGTTAAGCTCAGTCAAAGTATAAATTCAGATTTCAGTAGATGGCTTTTTGAATAAATAAGCATGTAATATTATCCTCTGTGATACCACTTCTTTTATCTCTTTTTGAGAAATGCATCCCTCAACAGAAAGGGCTGCTCAGGCCATTCATGTTTTTCATAACAACATAAGACACATTAGAGTGCAATGAAGTAATCTCATAGCAGAGGAACAGAGTGACCTTTTAGCCATATAAAGTTTGATCAGGTGCCTGGACTAACACATGAATAGAAATGATGCTGGGTTGGTCTGGCATCTCTGGAGAGCTGGGTAAGAGCACATCAAGGGGTCAGTGAAATGCCTATTGCAGAAAGAGTTTGATATCATACCACAGATGACAGATGTTGGACACCTTTATAGTGTGAGTATAACTGCCATGTATATTATAAATTAATTTTTAAAGAGATTTATGACATTGAGTTGTGATTGAGAAGTAAGAATGTGAGATAGGATTACAAAGACTCTCAGAAAAGAATGTGCAATTAATTTAAAATCCCCTGGAACTCCACTAAGACACACAGTTCTGAGTGAAGGATCACACAGCTTGCAGCATGACAGTGCCTCTGTCTGATACCAACTTATTTTAGCATTATTGCATGGGAAAATAATATGTTGATATTTTTTGTCCAATGCCCTTTCACCTCCAACTACAACTTTTTTTACCAGTGCCACCTGTAATCCATAATTTATTTTCTTCTGATAAAACTGATACTGAATTTAAAAACTATTAGCTATAAATTCTCATGCTGTCATTAATTCTGTTGTCTAATTGAAGAACCAAATATTGGAGAACTCAAGAATGGCACTATAGTTCTAATCACTTCTGTAATTCTTTTAAACTCAGTGCAAACTAAATGATTACTCACAGAAAATATTAGTACAGAGCACATACAGTGTGGGCAAATGTTATGCTGCCTTCCCTGAAGTATTCAGGTGACCTTATTATCTACCAACATGAAAAACTGATGTTGGGAAAAGAAGGTCATTCAGACATCAAGGAAAAATCGGTCCTTGTCCTTTACCATAGAGACTCCCAAGTATTTGTCAGCTACTCTAGAGAGGAATCCCACAACTGATTTGCTGTGTGTGATATGCGGATAAAATCCTAGTAGGTTTTCCTTCCTGGGGACATAAATAATTAGGTAGTTACACAGTAAGGTGATAATCAAAGCCATTTTTGCAAAGCACAGGCCATAAAGCCTGATTTGTCAACAAAACCTATTCAGCTATTAATAGGGAATTTCACATATACCTATACTTGTTGGAATATTCCGTAGAGTTGCAGATAGAAAATGAAGCTGTTTATTGATCAGAACTGATTTTTCCCCTGGAGTCCGTGCCCTAACTGTAAAGTACAAGTGCTGACTGCCACACTCCGCTGATTGCAGATTTTTTTGACAGCCAAGACCTGACTCTTCCCTAATCCATGTAGCTGCATTGTAGGAATTACAAAGCTTATGTGACAGACCTGTTCTGTATTCCAAGAACTGCAACACACCTGTCATCAGATAGAAGCAAGAATGCCCAAGTCATCACTTTACTTGGGAAGCAGAACAGATGATTGAAATTATTTCTTACTACTAACTAATTCCCCTTTTAGGAAAGATAAGCTGCTTTGTTCAGCTGTAAATGAAACATTAGGGTATTAGCTGTCAAGGCAGAAGTATTGGAGGAGCTAAGATTTTATCAGCAGTAGTAACATTCCGGGCAATAAATTGTTTTGTTGGGCAGAATACTATTCTCCAGAGGTACAGAGAAACAAAGCTCATTAAGGTAAATGCTTAAAGCACCGCAAAAAAGCAAAGACAAAAGCTTATTACCTTTGTTTTGGGGATAGATAAAACATTTGCACTTTTTCATCTCTGTGTAGCAGTGAAGAATTATGTGGTACTGTTATTAAAAAGATGCATTTGTAGGCTTGTGGAATGCTTTCTGAATATATCCAAGGGACAAATACATTCCTGAAATATCAACAGAGAGCTGTAGTAAGTGATGGCTTTTTGGAAATTGTTTTGTTTCCCTCTGGGTAAAATTAGGTATGTGCACATTGTCCTGTACTTAGCATTCATCAGATTAATAGACTTGTATTATTAAATGAATGTTTGAAACGGAGAAGCTGAAATGTTGGAGTTATACTAAATATTTTTACCAGGATATGTACCTAAATTAAATTCATAAGGATTTATGGTGTGAAGCATTAGGATGATGGGAGGAGAGAGGAACTGTTGATGGTAGGGACTGCAGCTAAAGAAAAATATTTGGAATGTTAGGAAGGAATTACAGCTCCGTAATCCAAGGATGAACATAAACTTGCTATCAGAAACAGTTAAATAGCATGTAAGTAAAATAGGTCGAAGGAATCTCTGTTTGTGAGCTAAAAAGCCTGCAAGTAGCCAGAGGCAGATACTGTTTCCCATCATTGCTTGTTTGAAGTAGCATTTTAGAAAACTGTAAAATAGAAGTTTCATACAGAACACAAAGAACAAAGATGTGTAGCTGAAAAATTGCATGGAGGATTCTGTTAATAGCTGACATAAATGTCTTCAGAATTTTCTCTGTGCAACATCTAGGATTTGGAAACACTGACGAGAGCTTTGCAGTCCATCCTGTTACCTACAAAGGAGTCAAGAAAAGATTCTTCTTTAGGAAGAATCAAGTGAAAATTAGAAGACAGCTGACAAAAGCTTGGGTTATTTATTAATGGCTTTCTGTAGACAGGAAATCCTGTCTACAGAAAATTCTGAATTCTGCTAGTTGGTTTTATGTATTTCCTAAATATATATTCTATTTATATATCTTTATATTGTCTATTGTATATAGACACGCTGTTGTTTAAATATGGCTGTCACTGGATCATTGTCCAGTGATGAACAAATCTTCAGAATCAGTGTTCCATCTCTGTGAAACAGAAATGATTATGTTGGCCCCCCAGTATAATCTGCTTGATTTTGGAGGGGATAAGTACAATAATAGTCAGCTTTGTTATTGGCTAAGACTGAAATTAATGAAGGTTTTGTTTCTTCATTTGGGGTAATTGTGCTCATCTGACAAAGTGTTAAGGTTTGATGAGGGAGGATTCAGTGATGCTTTAATTTACTGTCTTATGCTGTTAGTTGTAAAGAATATAAATACTTTATACAAGTGCTTTATGTGCACCCCCCAAGTGTAAAAGAAGATAAACTTGATTTTAAAATTCATATTTAATCTGAAGAGTTTCCATTTTAAGAACATGACTCTCCTACATGCTGGCATGTCCCTTGTTCAGTCCCAGTTGCACCACAGTGACCTGGAACAGCAGGAACCTTTAAAGCTGTTGTTTTACTCCAAGTCCTGCATCAAAACAAATCCAGCCTGCCTGGATTGTAGCCCTTACTGAAGGGCTGCTTTCTAATCTGAAAATGCTGCCAAGGCAGAACCCTTGTACATTTACTGAAGTTGAATGGGAACACAAAAAGTTCCAAAGGTAAATTCAGAAGACTAAAATATAAGGGCTTCTCGCTTCTAGCAAAAGCTTTACTCTGCATTCTTTATCTTTGGGGAAATCTGTTTTCTTGGATGTCTCAGGAGATGAATGCCAGGTTTTACACACAAAGGCTTTATTTTAGATGATGCATCCTTCAGAACAACCAATCAATCTGCAGCAATTTAAGTAATATTTGCAAATGTTGATTTCACCTTATACTTTTTTCCTTTACTTGTGAAATAGGATTAAGAGAGAGACTGTACTGTGTAAGTGTAGTAGATCATTGCTGGTTTTAGTAAAATAAGACTGGAATATTTTGCATTATGGACTCGTCCCCAAGGTACTCTCTCACAGTTGTACATAAGCTAAAAACCCCCAAATTTTCAACTACCATGATCAGCAAATGAACAAGAACGGGACTTTGATCTTCCAAAATGCATGGACTGGCTTTGAGGTGCTACAGATCATAACACCCCACTGTGAATTTATCTGACCTGAGCTGTGGTAAACATCCCAAGTGTTAATGGGAGAACACCTTGAAGAATCCTTAGGGATCAAATCCAGTCATTTGCATTAGTTGAGCAAGTTGATACTTTTGTATTTTATAACTCATTTTTCCTAAGCAGCTGGTTTTCAGACTTCTATACCAGTATTGAAAAGGGCTGTTAGGAAGATGAGTTCATAGAGCTCTGGTGAAGAGGCCAATCATGAGCTAATTACTTGAAGTACTTTAAGTAATTTGGGTATGGGGGATATCAGTTATGGTTACATTTTGTTGTTTTATAGTAACAAAAAGATCAACCTAGACAATAACCATAGTCCTGTGCCCAAAAGATAAGCTGGAAAGGTCTACTCTAATTTTTAACTGGTATTCTAAAGCAATTTTAATCATGTTTTCATCTTGTTTCAAAGCATAAATTTTGTTTTAAATACACATTTATTTTGGAATAATGATGGACAATTACTGAAATAGTCAGAGACCTGGCATAATTTGCATATTTACAAGTGGCTTGTTTTTATCTGACATCTGGTTAAGCTTTGGGTATGTTACTGCCATGCATCATCAAGAAAAAAAAAATTTAAAATAACCCCTAAAAATAATAATAATCATCATCATCATCAGTCGAAATATTTCTTTGTTCTTGTCTACTTAAGGAGCTCATGGAACAGCTTGAAAGTGGATAGAGCTCTGAAAAAATACCAAAGTTTGTGTTTGTTGTTAAAGTGGAAGGGAAAAGTTTTCTGCACTGCATCAGAAATGTCAGGCTAAGAGGGTACAAGGTGCTGATCTGAGAGAAACTTCACCAGGCTCACTTTGTACTGACAGGTCTAACCCAAATCCTGCCTTCTCTTACTGTGTCACTTTGACTTTATGCAAGATCAGGGATTTCTGCCTTCTCTCAGCTTTCTTAAAGCCAGCGCAAGCCCCTCTGATCCATGTGTTTATTGGATAGAACAATGACTATGGCTAATTTGCAAAGATTTGTACTGCAGGTAATCCAACCACTTAGTTCAGCTCTAATGCATGTGGTTAAAGAAAAATGTGTGTTTTGGACCTTTGTGAAATGAGAATCAGAAACGTAAGAAGCCAAACGTATGTCATATACAGATCTATACTGGCCACATAGCAGTGTCTTTAATTTGCAATTTCTGTAGCTGTGCTGGTTTTTGACATTGATCAGAATCAATTAAAACTAATGTGAGTGCAGCGCAGAGTTTTGGCACTTGACTGTGCTGGAAAGGGTTGTGGTTCAAGAATAGAATTTTCTGTTTAGGACATTGGTGCAAGTTGTCTTCCGTTTCAGCAGCAAGAAACGGAGAGATAAAAGTTAGGAAAATTAATTATACACTTGTCAGAAAACTCCTGGAAGTGGCAGAGACTTTCATGGTCTCTACAACAGTCAGGGAACAGTTTATGCTGCACTTTGTAAAATTGCCTACTGCAGTACTTACTGGTGAGTGTTTTATACCCACTCACCCCCATGTTTTCATCTCTATAAAGTTACTTTTTCATGTCAACCCTTTGCCTTGACTTCCTGGGTTTGTATCTCATGGCAGCAGTGATTACTGAAGAAAGCAGGAATGGTATTCAGCTGAGAAATCCTACTTTGGTTGCTGCTGGGCCCAGGAATTGCAGGTCGTTCCTGGATCTTGCAGGTTTGATACTCTGGAGTGTAACCTACTGGCTGACTTTCCATGCCTCAAAAGGATTTTTTCAGGTCCTCTCTCGTCCTCTGTGTTCTTTATTCATTTGGATTCTTTGCATGATTTTCATTTCAATGAAAAACTCATAATTTTTCCTGTGTCAGTGTTTTTTTTTTAATTTGTACCGTGGTTTAGAGTCCTCACTTGGCTAGCCAGGAGAGAGAATAATGGAGGGGTAGTACTGAAAAAACTGTGATGTTATTCTGTTCATATGGCTTCTGGATAAATCCCTGAATTTACTGTATTGAAGTTGCTTGAAATTTTACAGTCTTTGCTGACAGGAAAACTAGGAGAATCTATCAGCAGTGCACAGTGGATGGGCCACATTCCTCAAATAATCCAGTCAATTAAAAATTGATTTTTGTTCTAGGCAGCATGGTGGTAATGTAGTGGGGAGACAGTGTATGCATTACCAACAGAGCTCACATCAGTTAAGTGATATTTAGGTGATCTTCTGTCATGGGAGAAAGCAGTGCAGTTGATGATCTTTGCTACTGAAGAAGCTAAATTGAAGTGTCAGATACCAGAATTGCATTTTATTTCTAATATGTTGGCCTGCCAGCCTGGGAGAAGCTATGTGTAGTCTGCGAATAAAAAGGGACAAAAGTGCTAAATCTAGCAGAAACTGAATGGTTTGGGGAAGATACTATAACATGGCTTTTAGAGCCTTCAAGTAAATGCATTTAAAGGAATTGAATCTTGTACTTCAGTTGCTGGACACTTTGTCTACTACCTTTCTCCCTTTTCCTGGCAGCAGCTCTAAAGTAAATGAAAGATATGCATGATTTAAATTGCAACAGTCTTGTTTATTAGAAATAAAAAAGAATAATAAAGAAAAAAAAAACCAAAAACACAAAAAAAAACCCCCACCCCTAAAGTAGTTTAAGTGAGAACAAAAAAAAAAGCCCAAATCTGTTAATTGAAAAATTCATTTTCCTCAGATTTGTACAGTCCTGAGCTGCAGAATTTAAAGAGGTATCTTTCTAATATCAGAAGCGTGGAAATGTGCAGTCATGCAGATGGGACTCTGTCTTCAGCACACGTTGTGAGTCTGCAGTATGAGACGCACACCACTCCAGCTCACAACACTGAAATAAGTCTGGTCTTGTCCTGGGTCATTAAAGCACCTGTTGCTAAGGCAGCTTTGCAAATTTTCCAACAGAATAGAGAACATGCAGAAAGTTTTACTTCAGGTTCTTACAATGAAGGTTCTTCAGGTTCTCTCAGGTCATTTCCTGACCACAGGATGCTGAAGTCACATCTGCTCTCGGTTACGAAACATCACAACCTGACATTACAACCTAAGGTGTAACGTAGGTTGGTTGGTTGGTTTGTTTGTTTGAACATGATACCGGCTTTTCCCTTCCTTTTCTTTCAAAAGCAGTTGTAGGATGGCCTGGTGCATGTGTGCTTCACCTAAAAGGTGGCTGCATTTCCGTGGCAGGTTAAGTGATCCCTATGCTCTTCTCCAGATCTCCTGAAGTTCAGTTTCTTAATTACTGCCAAGTGCTTCACAGTGCTCAGGTGAAAGGCATTGGAGAAATTGTAAGCAGTCTTGTTTAAAGTTTAGATCCTAATTTTTAAATGGATAGTGTTACTTCTATGCTTCATTGCATTATCTAAACTGTGTCACAGTGATATTTTAGTAACATATTGACATACACCTCATCTTGGCTTAGCTTTCAATCTGCAGTATTTTATCTGTTTGTAAAACGAACGTATCAGAGGCAGGCTGGAGTGATGGGCGGTGATTTGTGAGGTATTTCACATCTGTAAAGGAATCCCACGCCATATTTCTGAACATTGCTTGTCAAAAATGTTTGACATCTCAAAGCCAATTTGCAAAGGAGATAGTGCATTTCCAAACATAAGAATCCAAAATTGTATCCAGTAGAAGAGATTGATACAAAAAAAAAGTTGGCCATGGGTACAATTACTTCTTAGCATCAGATTTTGTTTTAACCTAGATTTTAATAAGTTGAAAGTCTTCCATAAAAGACGGTCTCTCCTGTGTCAGTAGATTTCTTCATTAATTTATTACTAGGCTGGATAAAAAGAAAAGAAATCACAAATGCTCTTTAAATGCTATTCTTGGGGTTAAATGCTGCTGCGTTTTAGTGCTTTGATAGGGGAACAAAGATAAAGAAAAACAAGAAAGGCGTTTCTGGGCCTCAGAACTCTTCAGCATGATCTGAATGCAAGTGGCTGACTTGTGATAAGTATGTTGGGCTCCCTTCTGTTAATTACAGTATTTCTAATGAGACTAATTTGACAGCCCCTGTGTCATATTATGCTGAATACTTCCTAAACCATCACTTGGAGGAGAAGCCTCCTCACCACCATGTGAATAGTTTTTGATAGATTATCATTTCAGAAGGTCTATGCCACAAGCAGATACTTGTTCTCTGTTCAGTTGGAATGACTGCTGTCTGTTAATGACTAAATGGACAAAATTTTCCCAAACATTGACAGAGATAGTACAAAATGGAGTCAGACGCTTTCTCTAAAATGTCTTTTTAAATCGTGTGCCTTATTTCATGATTTTTTTTTGTGCAGAGATGTCAGTTTCCTCGATTTGTTGCTGTGAGTGACAGTTAACTTATTGTAAATATGAAATCTTTTATTTTCTCTGGATTACATTAAGTAGATGGCATTTTAAAAGTTTATTTGCTGTTCTTTTTTCCTTATAATAGTGCAAAACAAGCTGACTACTAATCTCAAGATCAAAGCTAGATATTGTAGTTATCGTAATATGGAATTTGGTATTATAAAAATACCCACTGATGTTTTGTGAAACCCAAGAAACTGTTTCCTCTTAACCTGAAGTTTGCATTTTGTGAACAGTTTAAGTAACTTCTTCAGAAGTATTTAGAGAAAAAGTCCAAGAGTTGCCGTAACTTTTCTTTTACAATATTATTGTAGTTTTATCCAAATTCCACCAGGTGTTGCCAAAGAACATACAGCCAAGGCAAAGTTTACAGCTGAAGTGGAAGTTGCTCTGAACAAACGTGTACATTTTCATGAGCACAGCCATTAAAACCCTTTTCTGAAGCAGGAGCACCTTCCCCACAGATTTAAGAGCATTCCTCTTTTATTTGTATCTAAACATCAGGAATCAAACAATTTGGTGCGGAGTCGCATCGTTTATGTGGGAATCGCATTCTCGACATTCATTTTTTCTTGTCAAAGGAAGATATTCACACACAGGCTATAGGTGAATAATATGCTGGTTTAACCATTAGTTACAGACTGCTATAAACACTCCACTATGTTGCTGTCTTAATTTTGGGTGATGGGGTATCTTTTAAGTGAGATGTTCAAATTACTAACATTGAGCATATTTGGTGGGTTTGGGATTTTTTTCATTCCAATAAGTAAAGACACTTTATTCCTACTACCTTTGGTAAAGGTGTTCCTTTCTTCTGCTTGCTTTTTGCCTTGCTGAGTCAGGAGTTTTGCAGATCACAAATCAGTTCTGTTTCAGGGTTCGTCTCATTGTGGGAAGAAAATGTGCTTCCAAAAGCCAAGGTTTGCTTGAGGTAATAAGATCCCCAAACTTGTGGCTGATCACAACAGTGCAGTGCAGAATGCTCAGGCAAACAACACTTGGTAGCAGCAGGAATCAATTCTGAGCCTTGGCACAGAGCAGTTTCCATCCTGCCTCCCTGGTGAGTCCAGCCATTGTGCTTATGTCATGAAAAGCAATGTGCATTTTAAGTGCTATTCTTGTTTTTGAACTGTTGCTCAACTATTACTACGGTTTAAGTCAAAAAGGCTGGATCATGGACAGCACTGGTTGCCAGAAAAGGTGTAACCAGGGACTGCTCGTGTTGGTGATGCAAAAAATCTGTGTTAGGTACTGCACTGAGCCAGAACTTTGAGGGAATCACCTCATAACAGGTAATCGGGAATCTCTAGAATGTCAGCTTTACATTCTATAAACGCCGTGATGTTTTCTTTTGTGCTTTAATTAAAGCTTTCGCTTTACTGTTGTGCACAAATGTTTTCTGTTTGAGTGTTTATTGAATGTTCAATAGCAACAAGGAAACCAGGATTCTTTGGGGTAGTCTGGCATAATCAGTGTGGGCTGCAAAGATAAAGGTGGTTGAAGGAGAAGGAAGGAAAAACCTGAAAGATTGCAGCGACTTGAAGCAGAAACACGTTCAGAAATGTGACTGTAGCTAAGACGGCACAAAGAAACTCCTTGCTTGTAAGAAATCCAGGGCAGTGACTTCACCTGGTGGTATTTAATTAATTATTTATTGAGCATTATGTCTGCCTTCCCTTGGGATATGATCTCCCTCCTTCCACCCGGAAGTGTCAACTAGTTATTTGAATATAGAATATTTTAATTACTTTAGATCTCAGTAGATGTTAGTATGTAAGTTATTTGCTCCCTCTCATAACTATATGAGTACAGTAGGTAACTCAATATTACTGTAGCTTTCCTGGGATCCCATTTTATCACCATCCCAATGCAGTTGACAAAGAGGGTGGAAAGGAAGAAGAGGAATTATAAATTATCCTATGGAGGTGAGATTGGATCGGCGTTTAAGCTGGTAGGTGTAACACATATGCTGTGATCAGGTGCTGAGAGCCAAAATACTCACAGCCCTCGTGCCACTCTGAGCAAAGGTACTGAAGACTAAGCAGTTCTCTGATGTGGTCTTATCAGTTTGAGTATAATGTAAATCCTGTTACAGCAGCTTTGTCCGATCTGCCTGTAGCTTTGTTCTGAACCTTTCAGTAACAGTTCACTGAAGCAGAAAGAACCCTGTGAATTGATATTATAAACCTGCATGGTTGCTTTATTCATTGTTGAAGCAACAGAATATAACAGAAGTATTTATTTTAGTGGATTGAGGATACTCTTTTATTTTTTTCCTATCAACATGAGCAGAGGAAAAATGGTCTAAATGCAAAAGAAGAAAAGCTAATGCTATAATCATATCCATAGCCACTCGGAGCAAAATCCCATTGAAAGATAATGCAAAACACCATATGTTTAAATTATTTTACACATTCAGAGAGATTTTTAAAATCCCAAAGTGTTGTTATTTCCTGCTGATGTAGAAAAAAATATCAGGTGATGCTATTATAATCAGGAAGTAATAGTCCTGTGAAAGAAAAGCTTCTCATAATGCACTTAGTCTTTCCAGACAACTGTATTTTTCTAAGCACCACCTACTTGCTCTCTTTGGGACTGAGATGAGCCTTGGCAATTCAAGATTGCATTGTATTCACTTTCTTGCTGGTGGGCATTTCTTACTGAAGTTCAAGAGCATGAAATTTCTCTTTAGTCTCACTGCTTTGATATGGTATTTGCCTAATAATCAGACAAATTAAAGTGTGGAAAAAATTGATAAAACTGCCATATCTTAAAATGAAGAGGCTGAAACAGTAAATTGAGTTCCTTGTAATAATGCTGTGGTGCCATGCTGACCCTTACTCTTGAAAATCAGTTTTTATGTTGTGCATCAATAAGATGTGCGCTATATGAACTTTTCAAGTGTCATGCAATCTAAAAATCCAGGCATTATACTTGAAGATCTTCTGCAGAGTTTTAATTAACATTTGTAAATTATGCCGATATGGACCCCAACTCTATTGGTAGGTGCTTGTATATTCTATCAAAGACTTTCTGCTACTTAAGACACATTTTCTTTTGTGTGGAACACTTACAAAGTGAGTTCCATTACAACTAAAGAGTTTTTAAAATGGAAAGCACTCTAAGATGAGAGTTATTTTGCATAGAAATATTTTTGTATACTGCTCTTAAAATTTCACTGCTTCTTTAGGTGTAGTGTAAGGAGTTTCACATTGAAGCAGAAATCAAAATAAGTTTGGATACAAAGCAAAATTTGAGAAATTTTATTATGTGATGTAATGTGTGCAGAGTGTTTTGTTTTTCTTTCTTTTTTTAATTTTCCCATCAAGGTAGAATATTTTTCTTTTTGTTAATTTCACATGTTTCAACAATTTTGGAGTGGCATGAATGCTCCTGATTTTCCATATGTATCCGTTTTTCTCTTTACATAGCAAATAGTTGTATGACCTTTCATGGGATGAGTGGTGGTGTTTGTCCTTGGTACAGGGCTTGGAGGTTTCAGGGAGTCTTGAAACAGTTGGCAGTGCAGTTTTGAAGTGGGTAACACAGAGTCAAGCGTGAGTCTTGGATAGGCATTATTTGCTTCATTCTCACTTCGGATTCCAGCTATGTAAGTTTGACAGCTGGAAATGCAGTAAAATGTAAAGAGGAATAAATTGAGTTAATTTTGCAGATTGCTGTTTTCTTTCTATGTAGCCACACCACTCATCAATCCAGACGTTTTGTCCATTGACCACGAGACACTTGCATCTCTAGGTTGTGAAAACATACCAGTTTGTATTAGCAAGATGAATGTTTAACTGGTTTAGTAGCCAGGTCTTCTCTCTGTGATCACTGTAGATATTTGCATTGATCAGAAGGAAAAATGAGGCCTGTTTGCAAGGCCAGGAAGTTGTATTGCCTCAAGGTGCTGTGTTTGGGGTTTTTTTCCTGTTTTACATGGGTTTTATTATTGTACTTTTTTTCTTCCAAAATAAACTTTAAACATTTCTGAAAGGTGTATGAAAAAATAAGGTGTATATATAGTGTTATGTTTTCACATTTATGTATCTCTGTCTTCTAAAGTTTGTGGAATTCCTTGCAGATTGTTTTTTGTATTAAATTTTTAGTCTGAAACAATTCCTCCCGTTTTGTACTCTGTAGGACTGAAATATTTGTCCAATGATGAGCCGCATACAAAATTTTGTTAACTGAAATGGGAAGTGACAGACTGACTAAAAGAAAATGTCCATGTCAAAGAAACAGATATTACTTCTTTCTCAGAGATTGCTGAATGCCTGGACACTGAAGACTCTGAGATTGCAGGTGCACTAAGGTTTCATATTGATCCATGTTAGCTTAATTTGATCAGAAGAGTGACTTCTGTATCGTATTATTTTCTTCTATAGTATTTGATTGAGACGGTCAAACACTGAGAATATTGTGCAGGAAAAGGAGGGATTGGAAAGGAGAGACATTCAAAAAAATAATACAGATTTGTTAGATAAATTCCATTTGCATCGATTTTCACCAGGGATATATATCTTTTGATGGCAGCTGTCTTCAAAATAATAGCATAATAGATAACACTCTGCTACATAATTTTGTATTTTTATTACTTCTTTTCACTGATATTTGTAGAATAATTTAATCATTGAAGTTGGTCAGTACCTGCACACTCAGCAAAGATGTTTTTCTTTATTGTATTGCCAGTGCTTTTTTTGGCAGAATGCAAGAAAGACATAGTTGTTAGGCAAGAATATGAAGTTGGAAAATATTTGAAGAACTACAAAATGGGCATGAGAAAGTATCAATTATTTCGTAGTCTTGCAGAAGTAGGTCTGGAGTACAGGGAGTGCTCCGTCCTCAAGAACACGGGCTGTGTCTGCTCTGTAGTTGGGGTTTAGCAGAAGGTGACTTGCCGTATCAGAGTCATGGTGCTGGTTTGAGGAGCCCCTGCCCTGGAGGGTTTGTTTCCATGGTTCAGGAAAGGATGGAGGCAGGGGATGATAAAGCACTGTCAGATTATCGCAATTTCAGAGGTTCCCTCATCGCATTTGTTGTGCAAAAACTGGGAGCCTCAAGAAAGCAGCATGGGATGGTAGCTCAGAGGCTCCTGCACAGGGAGAAGGGGTGGCAGGGCGCTTCTGTCTGACTGATCTGCTCTTCTCGAGGTGCTTCACCATCCTCCTGGAGACAAGGAGCTAATCAACTCCTTGGAATCCCTCTCTCCCAATTCTCCCAGGTTTTCCTGAGGAGGTGTGCCCTGCTCTCCCTTTCCATAGTCCTACCCGGGAGCTTAACTTTTATATAGAGGCACCCCTCTAGAGACATGCAGCTTGCTTGAAAAAGAGTCCAGTGGGATTTTTCTTGCCAATCCTGCGTAAAGGAAACACATGATCTGAAAATTATGTTGTCTAAAAGTTTAATATTAAGACACGAGAAGCCATTAGCTTGCTGTCATTCCCTGGCAAAGATCCTAATTTTGGTACCAAACTCAGTATTGGATGTCTTCTGTCCAGTCAAATAAAAATAGCACCAAAAGCATCCATTTTGTATAAACTGAAAAAAGACCGGTTGTACAGTAACGTGGTAGAAGCCTTAGTGAGACAGGGTAGTTATCACATGGTGTCATCACATCATTGCAGAGCAGTTATTAGTTTTATTTTTGCTTGCAGTTATGGCTCAGGACAGGGAAAATGTGGTATATTGCTTTCTCTTTTTCTTTTTTTTACTCAGGAGATTGCACGCTTTGTCAAGAGTGCATTTGTTAGTCTCAGTGTCATATTTATATTAAAGACATAACAGAATCCTACTGCACTATCAATTGCTTTTCATTACCCTTGTCTTTGCTTGCAAAGGTCATCACCTCGCATGTGAATCAAATTTGGAAAAGAGTGTTTTCTTTAGAAGCAGAATTGTAGTCTGAATTTCAAGGCAGTGCGGTATGAGAAAGTTCACGTGACATCTTCCTGGGCTTCCTTTTAACAGATAAAGTTAATTCAGCACCTTTGTGTGGGCAGATTGCATTCTCCCCTGTCAGAGTTGCAGTTGCTTTTGTTTTGTTTCACATTTGAATAATACATTTGATTACCATGGCAAATGTTGCAGTGTATGCACGCCTGACTGTAGTGCCTAATTAACTGATGATAACAAGGCAGGATTGCCCTCTTCTCTTTCATAAGCAATCATATACATGACAGTTCTTTTATCGTTCTTCAAAATTGACTTGCTCTCCTGACCCTTAAGCAGCTCCTGTTTTGTGTGTTTACCTCTGATGTCTTTGCAAGACTGTTAATTTTCTGTGGCATATCCTATCTAGTTGTAATTAACACATCGAACAGTGAAGAAATAGTTCTGCTTGCAGATGCCTAATGGAGGAATGCTTTCTTCCAGTAATTATACAGCTTCATTTTACTGATTTGCATTGACCTACAAGGATTTTGGGTTGAGTTTTGGTGGTTTGGGTTTTTTCGAGAACAACTACAGTTGTATAGTCCTATTTAGGTAGAGAAAACAAACTAAAACATCAGTTTGTGTAAAAAAACCAGTTTACGACCACATATAAAGTAAACTTAAGGGCAGTCACTGGTAAGTTTGGTAAAGGTCTGAATTTAGCAAAGTTAAATTGGAGATAAACAGTGCTGTCATCTTGCATGTATTTAATCCTGAAGTTGAAGGCCTGTTCTTATAATTAGAAACTTCAAGAAGCACTTGACCTATTTTAACGAAGCATTGAAGTCGCACATACATAAAGCAAATATTTTCCACCATTGTATCTTTAACTGAACTTAGATTTCAAATAGATGAGACCAGGATTTCTATTTACTGTTTTATGGCTAGACTGAGAATAAAGCCATAATGAATACAAGTTCAAAGAGAGGAAGGTAGAAGAGGAAAGGTTGGTAGTTACAGCAATAAAAACAGGGGCAAAAAGAACAGCTTTTCTGAAGGACTCAGGCTGGAATAATAATGATAGAATTGTCTAAATCGATATATCTCTTGTCAGCCTCACGTCTGATGTTTGAATCAGTCAGGCCTTTTCTGCAAGAGCTTTCCTCAGGAATATTGAATTATTTATTATTTGTATCTTTTTTCCTTCCCTTTCTGATGATTTTTTTTCTTTTTTTTTCTTTTTTTCCTAACTTAGTAAAATTTATTTTTTATGCTGCCAGGTTCAATGTTGTCTGCTGTTTGATAAATAGCAGTAATTGGGTGTATAGCAGAAGTCATGTAAAAATGTATGACTTCAATTACATCTGGAACAATTTTTTCTTTATATTGATCTTTTTTTTTTCCGTATAAGATCTGCTCTTCATAGCCTCCAGTGCTGAGTTTTTAAAGAATTACTCTATGTCCATATGTTGGCATGCACTTTTGAACCCATGCATCTTTTTTTTTTTAAAAAAATAGAATGCTGTCTCGAATCAGTTCTGCCTGAGCAGTAAGTGAAAAATTAGAGTCATTCAAATAGTGAAATATTCATATTGTATTCTAGTCAGATGAAGGATTGCATTACTTTAAAATTACAATGCCTACTTACAGTCCCTGTTTCTCTTGTCTGTGATAATGAAATGAGGGTTCTGGCCAATTAATGAAAACATCATTTATTAGCAATTATAATCCAGATAAAATTAAAATATGTGTTTTGAAAGTCACTTCCATGTGGTAAAGTGCTCTCATTTAAATCTGCAGTTGTACACCGTAGTGTTTAGCTTTGTAAATATTATCAAAGGTGCCAATGTAATAGAAATGTATCAGCTGTAATTTCAAATATCAAGTCAGAATTCTCATTGCATTCCAGCTGTGATGTTTTTAAATTGTTTTTCTTCTTTATGTCAGGGCATGAGGTGATAAATAACTTGATCCAAATGTTTGATGCTGATTTATGATAAATTGGGTGAGTGTATTTGCTCTGAAATGTCTTCATAGGTCAGAATAAAACATGGGCTGAGTTTCCCGTTTGGACTGGCCTTGTGGTTTGCCCTGGCGTGGGGCGATGGACTGGTTAGAAATTGAG
>VZTA01006304.1:177376-212376 GCA_013398855.1 Mohoua ochrocephala | reverse complement strand
TGCCATGTGTTTTGTTCTTTCGAATTAAAATAGCATCATGAAGACATTTGCTAATTTGTTAATTCACAGTATAATACAGTGAAATACCAAGAATTTCTTGTATAGAAACACATTACAAAATATACAAAACTTCATAACTAAAATGTTGGTAAACTAGCACCAAATAATTTTATAAATATATATGTGTACATACAGCTGGTAGTTCTGTTTGGGAAAGGAGCAGATGAGACAATGCATCAAGAAAACACTCTTCATGGGGTTTTTACTGAAGGTAGGATGGGGTGCTGTACTTTTTAACCTATTCAATACTTCTCAAGTGATAAAGAAGAAGAATGTAGCTATATAGCTATTTTGAATTTGTGTAATATGCATTGCAACTGGTTTTAATTTAAACTTTTGTTTAAAAAAAAAAGCATATCCATAGTTTCTGTCGTGATTTAAAAGCACTGATATAAGAAAGACAAAAGATTTCTTACTTAATACCAACAGAGACAGCATACATACAGGCATTAAGCACATTCTATGATAGAATAATATCTCCAGTTGGAAGGGAACCATAAGAATGAATGAGTCCAAATCCCATATAGATATTGAAAATCCATATATGTCATGTCTTCTAGAATTTAGCTGTAAAGAATTATTTCATAAACTTAAGATATTCTTTTTCTTGTCAGTCTTTACAAGTGTGTGCTGTAAGGGAGCTGGCATAACAGTCTCAGTATTCAATGTATCTTGGTATTGTTTTAATAATATTGCTCATAATTCTGCATAGTGCACATGTTGTCACTGTTAATTTTCAGTTACTCTTTATTGGGAATTCTTACCTTTCCGTGGAAGGGCCTGCTTTGTCCCTGGATGGTAGTTTATAATGTTATTATACTGTTTCCAGTTCAAGTTCGAGATGCATGGAAGACCTGGGGCAGAGCTTTTTTGTTTGGCTTATTTATTTATTTTCATTGCCTCTGAGATTATCAGTGCATTAGTAGAAGGAATTGTCATTGATTGATTGCTGAGCCCTAATTGAGTTTTATCCCTTCTCTCTGTATTAATGTTAGTGGTAGCAAGTCTTGATGTGCTTGAACACTTTGGCTCACAGTGCAACAAAAGCACTGCCACTGCTGGGGCTTGTTCTTAGCAGGGAATCAATCAATGATAATACATTTTGTTTCTCAAGAACTGTTTTGATTTTACTATAACTGCTCCTTTCTGCTGCTGAAACACATTTAAGCCTGAAAACAATAACTGTATTTGTGAGTCAGGTCTCATTCTGACATTTGCATGTGTTATATGTTTCCATCCACTCTCGGTGAGCAATAGCCTGACGTGCCTGGATCAAGTAATGCCTTATTTTGAACAATGTCTTATGCTGTACTTTTTTTGCAGCTTGGTTAAATATTCATTTATTTTGTTCTTTTTGATACTGAGATTAGGTCATGTTAAACAATAGCAGGAAAAGTAATTTTTGATTGAGCAGTCGAGCCCATCACTTTGCAACTCAGACTACAAAGGCAGAATAAACTTTGTAATCTCTAAAATGGGAGCATTTATTGGGCATGTTGATTTTTAGACCCCTACAATTATAGGTCTGTCAGGAGTTACAAAGCTAGTGCTTGTAGTTTTTATTGAATTTTATAATCTAATGGAGGGTTATGATACATAAAAAAATTGAAGTCAATATCAATAAGATTGTCTCCAAATTAAATAGCAGGTGTTTGCATTTTTCATTTTATTTGTATTTTTTTACTACAAGTAAAAATAGCTGGGAATAAAAAAAAATCGACAGGGAATAATTCTGTAGCAACTACTGGAAAATATGTTCTGGGTAGAATCTCCTCCACTGTTCAGAGGTGGAACAGTATTGCAATAGTACGGCATTTTCTTCTCATTGTTGCTGACAGATTTGTTCTAATGCTGCCTCCAAACCATACAAGCCTTAGCTTATCTCAGCTTGCAGTCACAATGTTGACACACATATATCATAATCTCAGTCATCTGAAGATGTACACTGTTGGCGAAGGCAAATTCTGTATTTTTTCAGCCATCATTTATTTTATTATCTGTATCCTTAACTGTTCTAGCTGTCGTAATCATGCCTTTTGTGGTCAAAAGCGATTCCTTATCTCTGTAGGTCGGTACTTATGATGTGTCCACGCTTCTAAAGACTACCCTTAGTAATTCCTAAAGCTCTTAGAGAAGTGATTAGGGAGTCATGATTGCTCACAAATTGAGTCTTTTTTCTGCTTGACACTGATCCTGTGATAGTCTCCCCACTTAATCCTCACCAGCAATTTGCCTATAGTTGCAGCTAACAGGAGGTGATTAGAGGGGAGTTGCCCACTGCCTTTTTACTTCTGTTGTAGTGGCACGTCAGACAGAGGCTACTGAATCAAAGCTGTTTTCCTATTAACTCAACACCTCCTAATGCATTAGAGCCACTTTTATCTAATAACAGTGTTCAGCTTCCAGCGCTATTTTAATGTGACTTGGGATTCCTTTTAAAACATCACAATGAGCATTTTTAAAATTAGAGAACAAAAAGCGTAAAGCAGAATACCTAAAGATGAAAGCAAAATAGTGACACTAACAGGTCTCATCTTTTATCAGCATATGCATGTAACCCCGATTAAAATTACAGACAATTGTCGCCCTGCATCAATAGATGAGCAGACTCCACTTTCTCTAAACAGTACTTTAATTGCAAGCCTGGTGACAGGTAACTGATGTCATACTTTTGAAGTGATAATGGCATGCATTTACAAGTGAGAACAGCACCAATGAAAGGGTGACAACGGAGAGTTAACTTTTCCAAGTAGTATTTACAAGGAAGAAGACTATGAAAGGCCTCAGTGAAAATTTCTAAATATTTACTAGTTATTATTTTGACCCACTTCTAAAACATATCAAGGATTAGATTGGGGTTAATTGTTTTACTGGTATGGTACAGAATCCTCACCCGGAAGCCTACATTCTCTGCTTTTAGAAGTTTTGTTTTTAAAAAACCCACTCTTTTATACTTTGCTACTTTATTGACAGAGCTGTTAATTATTTTAAACCGTTCTAAAGAAACTATAGGAATGGATTTAAAACGAATTCTGCAGTGACATACAATGTGAAAAATGTCCAGCTGCTATCATTTAAATTGCCTTATCGCCTTTCTATTCTTGAGGTTTACTTTGATGATAATAAAGAAGGTGTGTTTCAGGAATACCTTAGTGAATATATTTTAATTAATATTTTACATGCTTTAGAGCAAATAATGTGAGCAAGTTATTTTAGCATGCATTAATAATTTGAAGTGGACTGCTAAAATATAGGAAAACACACACTGATTGTGTGTGGGCTCGGGCTCAGCCAGCTCATCCTATTAAGAGCCACAGACGCCTCAAAAATGTCACCTGTCATGACTATTAACTATCTGATTTGATCCTGCAGGACAAGAACAAACAAAACTGGATACAGTTTTCTGCTTTCAGGCTGTTGAGAGATAATTTCCTATGCAGTACACACGTATAGATAAATAAATGCGTCTGTCTATCCTGGAACTGTAAAATGTGTCCATTTCTGAATGTGCCACAGGTCTGTCATGTATGTTGATATGTCTTGAAACACATTTTCTGCAAAAACAATAAACATTGCTTTGCTCTGTGGGTTTGGTTTTTTGTTTGGTGTTTGTTTGTTTGTTTTGGGGTTTTTTTTAAGAGAAACACAAAGTATGGGAAAATCCTGGTGCCAGTGTTATGTGCCTACTTTAATTTGGCTGGCTAAAGCAGACAGGGCAGGAACAAAGCCTGAACCAGGTCACTCCAGAATTCCTGTTCCTTATTTTTCCTCTCACTGATTGCTGTTTTCCTGCTGGAGCTGTCAGCTACACAGGAAAAACTTTCCCATTATGAGGCAGGCTAGTCCAAAAATTCCCACCTTGTGTTAAATCCTTTGGAATGGGGTTGGATCCATGAGGGAATCCAAGATGTTTCCTGTGAGAGAATTCAGTTACATTTTGTTGAGGAACCCTGTTATTCTTTGGTCATTATGTTTTGTCTTCAGTGGTACATTGTGTTTCTCATTTTTAATATGGCTGCAAAAATGTATCCCATAAATTTTTATAAGGGAGCCAAGTAATAACACCTGTCATTTGTCTTTTCTTGGAAATGGAAGACATGAATAGACTGTTTTCTCTTGTATATTCATTTGTGATTTTTCTTTATGTGGCAAATACTAAACATTAAACATATCACAAATTCTGTTATATAGAAGCTGATGAGCTTTTGGAATTAGAAAACCATAAGCAAAAAAAAAAAAATTAAAAAAAAGGCCTCTGAGAACTACTTCTGGGTCGGTTTTCATGCTTTTTGAAGGTACTGGATGCAGAACCATAGAAAATATATGTAGTCTCTTTGCAAGACACATCACTGAGAACTGGCGGGGCATCTGTCCTCCAGACTTGTAGGACTACTGAATGTCCAGGTCTTTAAAGTCTATTTTGTTTATTTAAGTAGTTAATATGCCTTAGTTGTAGGGTGGAATACTGCCAATTCATTATTTTTAGGGACACTGAATAATAACCTTTGTTTCCTATTATTCTGTGCCATTTTCATAGAAAATGGAGCCCCTCTGATTTTTCTGAAGTGCTGTTGAAATAGCTGGAATTTTAGATTTGCACAGTTATGCAGGCAAGAACTATTTTAGGTCATTAGCTGGTAACTGTGCTCTGGGAAAGCATTATTTTTGTATTTTTTAAACTTAATAGATTTATCTAAAAGGCAGATTGCTATATCATATCAACAGACTTTGTAATTTTGTTCAACTTCTTTTCTTTCCATCTTTTCTTTTTTTAGAAGGCTTGAGGTAATGGACAGTTGTAGCAGAGAAGTAGAACAGTGTTTTATTTGTGATTGCAGGCTAGAAATGTGCTAAGTCTGCATAGATATGGAAGGGTACAAAATTGCTGCCCTGAAGGAGCCGGACTGTTAATGATGGGTAAAGGTGAAAAAAATAGTGAGATGGATGAAATGTGAATGGATTCAGATTTCATTATATTAACAGCTTCCTGTAGTTTTCCCAAGGATTAATTATAAAATTGGTCATTGCAGGATTTTGTTCTTTCATCCTCAAAGCCCTACTTTGAGTCCTACAAATGCCCTACTCCATCTAAGGCAACACCGGTTTTCTCCTGGGGATGCTGTGAGTATCCCGCATTCTGGTTGGGGCTGGAAGGGATTTTTAGTTCCAAGGAGATGCTCAGGACATGTTGTGAGGCTGGCAGGATGAAAACTGTGTGCACAGCCTCTCCTGCCATGGGCTCTGGAAGGAAAACCCGGGTGTGTCAAGCCGAAAGTGCCAAAGACTGCAGGACTCTCAGAATGCATCTGCCCTGTGCCCACCGTGAATCACAAGCCAAGCTCTGTTTGCAGTCGCAGACCCTTCTGAGCTGTGCAGGCCCTTGCACAGCTGCATTGGCATGCAGGCCCTTTTCCTTCTCTTTTAGGGAATCATCTGTTAGCACGTTGATGTTCTGCTTCCTTCAAAGTGCAGTTCCTTGCTTCACAATGGCTGTTTAAATACTATTGGGATGTCCTGCTTTCAGCGTCTGTGCTTTTAGGATAAAAAAGAGAAAACTGGTAAGGGGTGGGAGGGAGGGGGGGAAATCTGCTTTGGCAATTTCCACAGCAAAAAATCCAGTTTGGTCTCTAAGAGTAAAATTGAATTATATTGTAGTGAAGTATGGTGTGTAATACAGACATGGAACATCAAACAGTGACCTTTGGTGTTACTTGTGTTCCTTTTTCCTTTGGAGGTCAGGCTTTACTCTATCTGGGTAGACCTGGTTGGCAGGCAGTTTTAGTCTCATCTCTGAGAAAAGACTTTTAAAAATTGCAGTTGCAAGGAGCAGTGCTATTATTGCGGCCCAGACTGTCCTTTCGTGAAGTCAGGCCCGTAATGTTCATGCTACCACAGTTTCAGGGGTGGGGAGGCAGGGCAGGCTTCAATGACTCCACAAGTGATGTGACTGAGCAACTAAGGCTGACTGCTCTTGTGGTACTTTATAAGAAACTCTTTGAGAACTTCTACTTTTTTTGGAGCATGTATTAAAAATTATAAACCCAAAGCATTGCTAGCACTTTTGCTGTCTGCACTCTACAGAGGACAATCAGTAAAAGGCTGATAGAATCTTCTTCTTTTGTACCTCCCATTACTCTCTTGGCTGCTTCTGCTGGAGAGTGGAAAAATATGGCTCCATCTTCACCCAGGTCCTGGGGGAAATAAGATAACACTGCAAGGAATAGAGAGGTCCTGCCCTTCCTTGTACCTGTGTGAGTGTTTGTGCAGCTGCTCATTGAACCAAATCAGGAAACTCATCTGGGTGCAGCCAACCAATTTGCTCTAGGTTAATTTAGCCAAAGTCAAATCCCCAGCCTTGTTCACCCCTGTTCCTCTGCAGATTTGAGGGGGTACCTGGGAGAGGGCCCTGCAGAGGCCCGTGAGGACCAGAAGCAGCTGCAGGACTGGCACCACTTTTGGAAAGAGCCCCTCCTGCAAGTTCACCATTGAGTCATGGCACTATTAGAGAAAGGAAAGGAAAGAAGGAAAAGAAGTAAAAAAAAAAAAAAAAACAACAAAAAACCAAAACCCAAGTGCCTGAGTAGATTCAGGAATGTTTTTATGTTCCATCTGACCATACAGAGTATTTAAAAATGTGTCCTGTGCTCGTTTATTTATATTCAAATCAGGACAGCTCAGAACTGCATTTGGAACTTCACATATCCTGTATAGGACGTCGTAAGTCCTTTCTTAATTTAACAGCAAACATGATGTGTTTGGACAGTGGCTGATGCTATCGAAATGGAGTCTCAACCTTGAAGATTTCTTATCCAGCTGTTAGCATAAGGATTGTTTATAGGAGAATGAATTCTAGCTCTCTTTTTTAAATGTCTGAAGTTGTGTTTCTGTGTTGTGTTTTCTAATAACATTAAAGTTTACCTTTTTTTTCCATTTTTTTTTCATTTAAACAGGTTGGGATGCAGAATTTGGTACATTATTTAATTCTTTCTTTTTTTCTCTGAAATTATCTATGGTTAGCTTACAGAAGTTAGTATATACAAAACCAAAACAAAATCCTATGTAAGCAAGCAAAATTGACAGTCTAAGGCAGAAGTTATTCTGCTGACTGTTTGACTCCAAAACATTATTCGGGTTCATGAAAAACTTCTGTAGAGTGTCAAGGATATTTTTCTTATTTGAATTTTATGGTATAGTTTAAAAACTGTATAGAACTTATGGCTTTTTTTTTTTTTTTCTGCTGGGAAATAGTTCTTTGATGTAAAATTCTAGCAAACCCATTGCCAGTATTTTTGAGCATTTATTCTGTTCTTTGGTCAAAGATTCTTCCTCAGGAGCAAAGGCCAGGTAATAAGTAGATGAGAGGTAACGTGCGTTTTGCAAAGATACTGTCTTAATCCCCTGCAGAGAGATGTCGATGTAAACTATAAGATGGAATATCTGTGCTATATCTGGAAGGTTTTTTTTCTTTTAAAATGTGCAACTGTGTATCAACTTCAGCCCCTCTGCTCCTTGCAAAGTTTTTTCTGTAAAAGCATCTGAATGCTTTTATGACTTTTTCCATAGATGTAAGACCCAGGGTTCACTCATAACAAACCTGTCCTATCTGACAATCCAGTTTGACCTTTTCCCTGACAGGCAGACACATGACATGTTGGCTCTTTAGTGTTTTACAGAGAGGGGGAAAACATATATTTACCAAAAATAAAAAGTCCCAAACACACTGTATTGTTAAGGAGGGATTACCTTATGAAGAACTGGTTTAAAAACCTGAAAAGTTTGTACAGTCAGCGTGGCTATGCTAATAATGCTGTTCCCAGACACACCAAGACCTCAATTTCCTCACAGCAGTGAGTCTATTTCCTCACAATCGAAAACACCAGATAGTACTGGGATATCCAGCTGGAAAATAATCACCTCTGAGATGCTTATTGTCTTGTCTTTAATAACTTGGAAAAGTGACTTGGTTTCACTGATTCTAATGTTATATATGCTTCTTTCTGTAGAACAGTAAAAGGTAAGCATTTTTGGTTTGCTCCCACTTGCGTCAGTTTTGGCCCTTTCCTGAGGCTCTTTCATGGTCATTATTTATGTTGTAGTAACTTTTAGAGATTAAAGTGTGAAAACTACAGGCAAAGATTATTCTGCCTCATCCTTTGAAGGTTAACTAAAGATGGCAGGACTTTGGGGGTATAATTTGGATGACTCTAAGACTGACAGAGTTTTTGCTTCTGTGATGGGTTTGATAGAAGTGTCTTGAATAGTCGACCCCATGAGAAATGTGTTGATCTAAACCAAAATAAATTTGGTTTGCAAACAGACCCATTACAGTCTTTGCAGGACTGGTGTAACGCATGCCCAGTGGATGATATTACAAGTAAGGGAGTAGTCATGTTTATAACTTTCTGTTCCTCAATGTTTCCACCCTAGACCTACAGGATTAACAACATAATATGTTGTATAAGTGTTAAAATGGGCAATGAAGTGAGGATGTGCAGTTCAGAAAAAAAAAATCAAACCCTTTTATTGGATCTGTGCAATGTGTTAGGAAGAGACTCTTGGCTGTCTGCCATCCCCACTGTTCCTGATACCTGGCTGACACTCAGTCTGGAAGAGACTCTCAGGGGGCTGTGGGGAAACACCCACAGGAGGTTGTGTGGCTCAGGAGTGAGTGTATCTGGAACACAAATAGCTCGTTCCATTGCTGGGCTGGTACCACCACTCTGTCTGCTTGTTCTAATTCACATAAACCCAGGATCCACCGCAGAGACACGATAGCGGAGCCCTCTGCTTCCCGACTGCTTCGCTGTGTGCTTTTCATCGGGTTCTTCAACTTTCCAAAACTTTAGATAAAACCAAGAGGGGTCACTGAATGTACAGAATACTTGTTCATCTTGGGACATCTGTAAGCTGAGCAGAGTAGGAGGCTAGAAAGTTCTTTTTGAGGAATATCATATAGTTTTGCTTTCTTTCCAGCTTCTCTGCCAATTTTATAAAATCTAGTTATGGATGAAAAAGATGAGGAACTCGCACATAAAGCCAAGAATTTATTATTAATGTAATTGAGATCTGAAGTCTTGTCAAAGAGTTATTAATAGTACAGTTTTAATTTTTACAAAAAGGATAACAAGCTATTATGGAACAAGTCTCCAGAATAATAAAGCAGTCAAAATTGATGCCTGAGTAATTGATGCCCTCCATTCTAGCAAATGGGGACATATAAATGCTTCTTGTCGACACCTCACAGGATTGTGTCAGCAAGTCTAGATTTTTCAGAGAAATGGAAGGAATTCGGAGACATTGTCGTCACAGCACTGTGCAAAACTGTGCGATAGTGCTCCCTGTTATTTCATAGAGAGGTCATGCTGTAAATGCCTTCTGGAACTCAGTTCTGCCTGGTGTTGTTTTATCCTACAGCAGTTTAATGTGACCACTCTCAGTATTGAATGTGATGTGTGCATATTATTAAGCATATATATCTCCAATGTGGAAATTTCAGAGTTGCCTTTTTCTTCAGTTTTGACCCCTAAAGCATCTTTTCTATACCTAATAAAATCATACCAGCTTTTAGTCCCTTAATCCCCTCTTTGTTTTTCTCACCGTGTCACGATGTTGTTGTTGATTCTTTCTGCACAGAGATAGGACATTTGCAGTGCTCAGAGTTGTCTGTTGCATAAAGTCACAGCGGAAATAATCTGTATTATCACATGCCTTATTTATATTTCATCATAACTGCTTTTTCTGGGCTCAGCTTTGACAGTAAATGAAAAGGTCTTTCCTGTTCTAGGGAAGCATTACTTAATAATGTATAGAATTTTGACTGGACTTATGCTATATGTTCTGTGACTCTTATGCCTTGATTTCCGTTGTTCCCAGCATTTGGGTTGCAGTTAATTTCCATTGAAACAGCCAAAAATGTCCGAGAGTTGATTCAAAGCAGAACTGCATTATCTCGGCTGTCTGTTCATTATGGGAAATGATAGGAAGGTAAGGAAATCCTAAAACTAATAGGTGGCCATGATGTCAAAGGAGATGTATAATTTACTTTGTGTATGAGTGTTTGAAATTTTTCAAGTTCATGGGTTTGGAAAGCACCTCAACACAGACTATCCAGAAGTTTAATTATCTTATTCTGTTAGGTTAAATTACTAAACAGCTTCTTCAAAGATGCTGTTCTGTATTTGAATAAATATAATATGCAAAAATGTGAAAATTGCTCCTAGTGTGATACCCAAGTGGGATACGGTGGCTTTGTGGTGTCATATTTTGAGAAGTTATTTAAAGACACACAAAAGGACACTGTCACTCTGTTATTAATGTTAAAAATTGTTGATGCTGTGTGAAGTGTATTTTTTCTAATTAGAGGAAAGCTGTAGAGTACCATTTCCATAATCAACACGGGAACAGAAACTCAGCAAAATTTCATGTATTTGCAGTGAAACTGCTCTTCAGCAACATAAAAATGGCTTTTATAACATAAAGGCTGTAATTAGAATAAGTCAAATCAGTTGGAAACGATTAAAGCCAGAACAGGCTAAGCTGCCTTCTAAATATTTGTCTGGAGATTAGCCCCACTCTTACAGCCCCTGAGAAGCATCTTTGATTTACTTATAATGCTTGACGTGGCAAAGATAATCCTGCAGAAGGCAAATGAACACAAATTTAGATGTGCTGTTTGGCTCTCTTTGTTGATTTGACAGGAGGCAGCATATTGGAAGTGATGTTGGAGAAATGAGTATAGGGTCACATTAGACAAATTGCTTAACGCTCCTCCACATCCCCCCTCCCTGATCATCATTTAAAATTCTTTAAAAACCATCCTCATTCTTTGAAGCTTTTAGGATGCACTTTAGAAGTCCATGTGGAATAATTTTCCACATGTCTATGCGACAGTTGATGTGAGTCTCATTGTTTTTAAAATTATAGTCCTGAGATGGAACTTTCTGCTTGTTGCTTGTCTGACATCAGCTATTAAAATGCAAGTAAAGCTTGGCAGGTATAAATTTGAAGAAGAAAAGAAATTATGTAAGAATATGAGGATTGTTAATGTTAATCAGCTAGTTGTGGAGGAATGGTGGTTTACTCTGTAGAAGAGTTCTGCTGGAAAAACAAACAAAACAGACTTTGGGTGGCCAGTTCCTTACTGGCACCCCTTAGTGCACTTCTGATAACCAGAAAGTAAAAGAGAGAGAGAGCGCTATTGGGGTTGGTAAACTGTAAACATGGACTGGCCGTTGCATTGACTTGTAGATTTAAAGGCATCAGCAGAAAGGAACTATTATAAAAGCCAGCCTGTACTTTGGGATGATGATGAACCTCCATATTATTGTTAACCCTTGATTGCACCAGGTATAACAGCACAGAATGGTGAAAATTGTCAGGCATGTAAAGCTGAATGATTTGGTGTGAGTTTGGAATGTTAGTCGGCTTCTTGGTATAGATCAAGTTCATACTTTGTGCAGTTTTCCTTTCATTTATAATCTCCACAGCATCCCAAACTTTTTGTTTAGCTGGTGAAAATATAATCAGTGTAATGTATTCTCTTACTGAATTTTAAACAAGACCATTAAAACTCCTTTAACGTGCTAAAGTAAGCTTCAGAGAGGGTTTCCATTTCATCTTTACTGAGTTGAGGCTGTAGCACTCTTTCCCTTTGCGCCACAGTGAGAGGCTGTCAATAATTCAATAGCCATGGCCTTGATGGGCCAAGGCCTAACTTAGACTTTAAACAGAGCCAAGCAGCTTGTCAAAGTGTGATGTGCTGTCAATGCCTGACTGATCTATACTGCATGAATTCTCCATCAGCTCTTGATGTATCCCTGGGAATAAAAAGAAAGCAATTTTAGAAGTAGACCTAGTGTGAAACAGCTGTTTGTTTGGAATTTTTAATAAGGGAAAGTTGTGTTGGTAATGAAGTTCAATGAAGTCATTGCATTTTTGCTTAGAGGACCCACACTAAATTTGTCTCTAATGGCATTGGTGTGTTTTCACTTCTGCCAGGAAAAGAAATCACGGTGTTTGTAAATATGTTAGTGCCTTAGAGCGAGTTCATTTGGAGCAAGGCTTAATAACTAATGACAAGTAATCCAAATGTTTAATCCAAATTACCTGTTTGCATCTTTCAGTTTTATTGATATTATGCTATTAACACTCAGTATTGCAGTAAAGAAACCTTTTCAGAGCTATTTGTTTCCAGATTTTCCCCCACACAGTAAGTGACATATATGATGCATTCACATCCTTTCTAAGTGCTCTACATTGAATTTGCTTATATTTTATATTTTACTTGGAAGCTGAGAAATCACTTGTTTTTCTAAGAAAATAGTTGAGAAAAGAAGTAGAGCTAATGTGGTAATGAGTTATATTCCACTTCTCTCACACTTTATGGTTAAATTTAAAAGCCGAGTTATATCTAAGGTGCCTTTGAAAAGCTGTAAGAAAGATTAAATAAAGTTTTACAATAGTTGTCTAAGAATCAAAAAGCTAGTGTTATTAAATGTATATTTATTTATATTTCAGAGCATTTGAATTTCAGTCGTTGTGTTGCGAAGCTGCTTTTTTGATAATTTTTATGGGTTTTTAAAGGAGAAAAATAACATTGTTATTCTCACTCAAAATGCATTCTTACTGCCATTGTCGTCTTTACAAATTCGTGTCTTATGAAGTTTCCATATCTGCTGTAGGTTTTAAGAGACATGTAGGTTCTCAGCCTTCAGGTACTTTTTTAATGGAGACACAAGAGAATAATAGAAAAATAAGCATGGCCCTTTTAATGTTTTCAAAATGCTGAAAACTTGCACAATGGATTAGACAAAGGGTTTTTTGGTTCTTTTTTGGTAAAGTTTGTTATATGTTTTAATTTTAAATATCTTACTCCCTAAGTTCTCATTTTTCAGGAAAGTTGATTTCATTACTTGGTTTGCATTAATGGTGTTGCAGCTTTCCTCCTTTGCACAGTGAAGCAGGGGAAACAGTGCAAAATCTGGTTAATAATGTTTCTAACTAAGGCTTTATTTTAGTGTGTGGGTGCCTCTTACTCAAGCATGTAAACGAGTTGCAGCCCCCACTGCAGACTACTGAACGGAGAGAAGCCACTTTTTCTCTAAAAAAGCAATCAAAAAGGGGAATTGTGCTTTCCCGTTTTCTAAGCTGGTCCTTAAACTACCCAATAAATGGTTCTACTCCATCTTGGTGCAAAGCGAAGCTGATTTGCTTCACTTAGCGCTGAGAATTGTGTACAGGGCTGTTGATCTGTGCCAGGGATTGTGTTGATGCTGGGTAAGTGATGCTGTATATTGAGCAGCCAGGCAATGGGCTTCGTATGAAACAAACTTCACACCCCATCAATTTACCTGTGTTGCTAGAGGTGCTGTGTGCTCATTACACTTGACAATGTGCAGAGTAATTATATTGGTGCAACAGTTTTCATGGCAATAATCTTTTTGTTAGGAAAAATTGTGCATGTCGGACTTGATAGTCTTTGACAGTTTTGGCCTGTGATCTTCCAAATAATTAATTCTTCCAGATTAAGTAAACACTTTTGACTCTGGCTGCATAGTTGTACAGAAGTAAGGAAAGCAAAATAATCCTTTTTTTTTTTGATTTTGACTTTGAAAAATGCTGTAGGCCTTGATGGTGTGTTGCCTTGGGTGATGGGGCTGAAGACTGTCAATGAGATTGTTACACACCATCATAAGCTGAGCAGAGAATGAACTTGACAAGAATAAGAAAGGATCCTATATGTAGTGCTGTGTATAAAGTGCAGGCAAGGTGAAAGTACATGATTGAATATTAGCACGCTTGCAAAAATATAAATTAAAACCACTCATCTGGGATTGCAGTGGAATGAGGGCTTCTTCACTCTGACTGTTGGTTACATTCTTGGCTTTTCTGCTTAGCTGGGCAAGTAGAATTTGGTTGGTTTTCAAAGCTGATCTGTAGAATTGTTGGAACACACTTGTGCAGACAGTTCTTTGCTCCTCCAAATTCAGTCAGACACTCCTCAGAAGCCTAATGCATTATCTGGGCATGTATCTATGTCTGAACAGTTGTACCATGCACATGGCAGCAACTTTTGCTAGAATTAAGCTCTTCTAAGACCATTTTTAGCAAGTGACATTCGAGGCTGTATCTCCATGAGTTTTCCTTCTCCTGGTGCACAAATTGGCCACCAGATACCTGTGCAAGACTCACCAGCTTTTGTCATCACAGGCCTAGAGGGGTGGAAATCCACTCTTTGCAGACTTTTGCAGTTCTCTTTGTATGTTACAGAAAGTGAGGGAGCTCTTGCAATCGCCCCAGGATCACCAATCTTCAGAACTGTGGATAACCATGATTTTCAAATTCTGTCGTAGTTGAAACTGGGCTACTTATTACCATGCCTAAATATAGGCACGTAATTCAGAAGATATTAGCGAGGTTTCCCAGCTGGTGCTCATGGCAAAAGTAACTTTTGCAAATGACAGAAAAGGTAAACAACGTGCAACCCCCGATTTTATCTAAACAATATTTATTATTAAGGAGAAAGGAAATATTTTCTGGTTTTTTCCCCCCTACCCTTTTCCCATTAAAAAAAAAAAAAAAATTGCCTATTTTGGCTACTAAAAGGTTCTAAAAACACCTCATGAAATACCAAATGCACTGAATCCTTGAGCGTGTGTATCTGTTATTGTTAGTTCTGAATATCTTGATTTCTCCTCAGATTTTAGTGTGTGTTTGATAGTTACTCGCAGGCACCTTTTGCTAATGTACACAGAAGAGAATCCTCTGGGTTTCCTGATGCTGCCTTTCCATACAGAACCATGTAAGCCCTACAAATGAACAGAACTCTCTTAGCTTTGGAGTAGAGAAGGAACTGCATTTGTGGAACCCTGGTGTAGCGTGAGTTTGGAAACAGCCTTGCTTATTGTACCAAATCATTAGAAGCTCTGTATCTGGGAAGCACAAGGAGCTGCAATGGCTAGGTGAAAGTGAATAAAAATGAGGAGACTTGCAAACTGCTTTTGCTCCAGGGCTGGTTTTAATGAGCTTGTCCCTAATGAGTTGTCCCTGCAACTAGCTTCAGGCCTAAACAGATGAGGCAGGGGTTCTGCTAAATTTTTGATGGGATTTGCACTGGTTTTATGAGAAAGCAAGCAGTAGAGAGTGCAAAGTTGTGTCATGAATCTTTTACGAGAGTGGATTGTTGTCCGTCTTGTCAATAGGGATTGTAAGACTTGATTGCTAATAGAAGACATGCCACATGCTGGTTGTACTGACAAACTTGAATAAATGAGGAAGTATGCATGGCAAGGGTAGATACGGTTGTCAGGAGCAGGAACTCGATGACCAGTATGTGATGCTTTTTCAAAGCTACTCTCACCTTATGTTATTGATTAGTGAAGGGTGGTGGCTGCGACCAGGTGTAGTCACTTACGGAGCCTGTGTTTGGGCACAGGCAGTCAGGCTCACGTGGACCATGTTGTGTTTGTTCTAATGCAAAGATGGGTTAAAAAATTCATTCATCATTTGATGTTGCTGTGTTCTAAGGCTTGTATTGGTAGTTTAAACATGGATTTCTCGTTGTGTTCTTTTAGCAGTTTGTTGGCTCTGGAAGTAAAATAGAACTTTTTTTGAGGTTCTCTCCAAATTGAGAGATTCTTTTTGATGTTTCCATTATGTCTATTATTACTATTAAGAACTATACAGAAAAGTATTTCTTAGGTGTAACTTATCCAACAAGATTTTCCCAGCAGCTTAGGTGGTTACAAAAGTGTGGTTTAATCTGCTTTATGGAATTTCCCATCAGCTTTTGACACTCAGGCTACAGTGTGAAAGTTTGCTAACTGCTTGAAACTTTTGTATAAGTGTAGGAAAAACATAACTTCTTTGAAGAGTGATGTTTCTTAGATCAATTAGCGTCTTACATTGTTCCTCGAGTGCAATTTGACTTCTTGTCTTTTGTGTATTTTCCTTTAAAATTATGTGGTGGAAGGAAGATAAATACATATTGTTGAGGTTTTGCAGAGTTAAACTAAAATGCACTTGTGGGAGTAAAAATTAAAATAAATAACTAATTCTTTTAAAATTATGCTACTCCATAAAGTTGAGCAACTGATTAACAATTGCATTACAATTTTCTCTTTTTTTTCATAAGTGTAAATAGCAGAAACACATTCGTCAGGTAATTCGAAGATTATCCTGTTCAATGTATATTCATGTCTCCATGGTATTTAATTGAAATGCAAAGTCACGGTAAATGAGGCCAAGACTTAATACGTCATGTTTCTGTTCCTTAAAATACAACATTTTCTTTTCCTGTGTTTTAATTTCATCCTTTCTTTTTTTCCTGCTGCTGCTTTTTGTTTCTCCCATGCATACACTGTTTTTGTTTCTTTTTTCTCCTAATCTGATTCTCATTTATTTTTCCAATACTTGGTCTTTATAAGGTAAATAGAATGAGGAAATAGTATGTTCACGTGAGCAAAAACTGCGGAGATTGGCTAAAATTGGCTTGTCAGAAGTAGCGGGGAGGATCTCAGAACTTGGTAACACAAATGTGTCTAGTATTACAGGAGATGAAATGAGTCGAAATACTTGAAAAGGCTGTTCTTAGCTAAACCAAACTAATAGATGTAGCTATTGTGTAGATGTATATAAAATGACCTCCTTTATGAGACATCTGGTGTGGCATCAACTAGAAATGACAGGTCTGTGAATCAAATGAGATGATGAGAATCT
Source organism: Mohoua ochrocephala (assembly GCA_013398855.1). Lineage (NCBI taxonomy): Eukaryota > Metazoa > Chordata > Aves > Passeriformes > Acanthizidae > Mohoua > Mohoua ochrocephala. The sequence goes on along the minus strand of VZTA01006304.1, from coordinate 195,600 downwards.
TGATCAAAATTTCAAATTATTTCATTCCAGTTTTAGCAATGTATTGTGTTTTCTTTGTCAAATACCGGAGCGCTCCACCCAGAATTTTTCATAGCAAAGTTCTAGTGAACTTTGTTTCATGAACCATGCATGAAGAGTAGCAGTATTTCACTCTAGGGTTTTAGTAAATGATGTATAACTTCTGCTCTCACCATTGCATTTTAGAGCTATGTGAAATAACAGACTTCCAAACCTATTTTTCCCACTATTATAATAGGTCACATCATATTGCTTAACTGTTCTTCCTCAGCTATCCTGAGTACTTTGAAAATCTTCAACCTATTTTATCACAGCTCTTCCCTCCTTGCCTCCTGCTGTGTCTGCATGTGTTTTTCTTGCAGCTAGAAATTAAACCAAGCAATTTCTGCTGAATTTGCCACAGATATGCGGTTCTATAAACAGGAACAGACTTTAGGAGATGTGCAAAAAATGCTATTTTATTGATTTAGATGGATAATATAACTACTTTGACTGAAGACAAAGTCTGCCCTTCATTTTAAAATTTAGAATTTCAGATCTGTCTTCAAATCAATATTTGAAAAGCTTTATGGGAATAAAGTTCTCTTAAATTTTCTCTGGCTCAAAGTGAAGCAGTGGGGAGAGAGAGGTGTCATCACAGAAGCATTTAACGCTCTTCAAAGACACAAGTAAATTCCTCTAGATAAAATAAAAACATGAAGTTAGGCTTTCTGCTGGTCAGGTCATTTCTGAAGAAGACTAAAATAATAAGCTTCTGTTGCTAATTTTGATTAATGTGATTTTTCTCGGTGATTTCAAGTGCTGCTCTTAGCCAGCCCAAAGAGCAGGATCACAAGCACAGGGAAGCATTCCCACGTTCTCGGGGGAGCACAATGTCAGCTGCTCTGAAGGACAGGGACTGGAGCCACACTTCAAGGGAAAATAATCCTTCATTCCCGTTAGACCTACTTTTGGACGGGTTGATTAAAGAAGAGAAGCAGCTTTGATTGTCTGCGCGTTTCAGTTGCATTATTGCTTAATTTCACATTCTTGGATTCATAATCAGAGCATGAGAGGTTCCCCCTGCCTTCAGCAGTGCCTTTGAGTGCTTGGCAGGCAAGTTTACATCCCCTCACTGGGGTAGGAGCTGCCTAAGGGTTTGTGTATTCCCTGGGAGATCTGTGGGGATCACTTTGGGGCAGACGTGTGGTGGTTTCCCCTTCCAGGATCTGGGGTTTCATCAGGAAGAATGTATGTGAAGCTTTTGTCCCTGGTGAGCTGGGATGTGCCTGATCATCTTCAGCAGCAAAACCAAGTCCTCTTGTCTCACTTAGCAGTTTATATAAAGCCAAATTCACAGAAGAGCTGCAGATTGGCTTTTAAAAAGAAGTTTACTTTTTGCAAGGCCTCAACAGAAGCTAGAAACTAAGCTGCGTTTTTAAATTTGGCCTTTATTTTGAGGCTGAATGAACGAATGGGAATTTGCTCATTCCCAGCTAAGGCACAAAAGAGGTTTACAAAATGAAGATTGTTTTATTCGATCACTTGAGGTTTTTTGCGTTTTGTTTTCCTGTTTGTGCCTTGTGAGAAATGAGCACTATTTGCCTTTTCCTCTTCTGTCCTGAGATGTGGTTGTCATCAGGACAGCAGCAAAAATTAGGGCTTTACCTAAAGTTCTAATAATTTTAGTATAGTCCTAAATTAATTTTAACAATAAAAAAATTGTCTTTTACTTAGTTCCTGGATTGTGGTTGATTTAGAGGTGCAACCTGAGGCATCATTTTGCTCTCTAAACACTGAGTGAACTTAGGTTTGGGTTTTTTTGATGAAGCTTCTGTTCAATCAGCAGGAAAAACTTACCATTGCCGTGTCAATTTGGGGGCTAGAAAAATTTCAGTACGTTCCTTCTTTTTGTCCCTTCCTGCAGTAACTTTGTAACTGTTGGCCTTTTAACTACACGAGAAGGCTTCCTCCGTTCTCCTCATAGGGCTGGGTTTAAGAACAGGTAGAGCAGATGGTTTCTTAGAAATGTGTTAAATTGGTTTTTAAGGTTTATGCAAATAGCAAGTGCCCAGAGTTTTACAGTATTTTTTATTGTATTGGTTATCTTTCCTTCATATATATTTTCCCTCAATTTTAGTGGTTTTTAAATACTGGATACCTAGAGGATTTTCCTTAAAATTAATTATACGTATGTATGCTAGGTTGTGTTCTAGCCTGTAAATGTAAAGCAGTATAACTTTGGTGAAGTCATGGAAGAGTCACGTCACATGGAAAGATTTTCATGCTGTAGATTTCCATTTGTATGTTTAAAATGGCTCCTGACAAACTCTTGGACTGACAACACAGAAATATTTTTTGTCTGTCAAGTAGGTTGGCCCACAGTGAGTTGTTCTCCAAAGCAGCCTGGTTCAGTGTTCTCCCAGGACCCCTTCCCTTAATCCCATCACGCCACATTTGGCTCCTGGCACTCCTCCTGGGATATGCACAGAGGAACTGAAAATTCGGATGTGTTTTTAAATGTCTGAGGGTATGGATTGGGGTGATCAGAGCTGGTCCATTCACTGGATGCTCTGAGCAAAGCAAGAACAAAGGTGAATTTGAGCGGTCTGCATGTCCCCTGGTGACTGCTCTTTCCAGCATTATTCCTTGGAAAATGTCCTTTTCATGAGACATCAGGGCTATCAAATAACTCAGTTATCTGACTAATAGTAAAACTGGATGTTGTGGTACTGATTATGAAATTAGGTTTGTTAACTTTATCAGCTAATTTTGCTTTCTTCCTTAGGAACAGGCTCACTGAGCACTACGGTGTAAGAGTGCAACGTGCTCCATCACAGTCCCACACAGCCTGTACCAAATCCTTGTCTCTTTCAGCCGAGACCATTGGCCAGCCCTGCTCCTCACCTCCCGATTCCCTAATCTAATCTAGCTCTGTGGGGTTTATGGGGGTTCATTTAAGCAGCAGAAGCTGTGCTAGAATTGTTACATGTGCCAGCAGCGAATTGTACCATCTGGGTAAGGAAAAAAGAGGTTAGTACTACCACGGAGAAAGATCTTTATTCTATTACTAAGCCAATATAATTCAAGAGTGGCTGCACAGCAATTGGAAACTGAGAAATGGGCCGCTCTGTAGTTCTAGTGAAATGTCAAAGTATAATGAAACAAGGGAAACGTACTGCTTCATGGTGTGAGCCAAGTTTCAAGCAGGTGGCAGCAGTAAATATGTATATAAATAACAATATGGATGAAATGTCAAGGTTTCCAGCTGGCTTTGTAAAGGCATTTCAGGAATATTATACTTAGAGTAAGAATGCAGCGTGACCACTCAATAGAAATATGTATCATTTCAAAATGCATATATTTACATTAAGGGTTTAGGTATCCTCAGGTTTCATCATGCTTAAAATTTAGATTCTGGCCAAAAACAGCCTAAGAGTTTGGGAAACCTCAAACCATGCTGTATGTTTTATGGGAGACTTGCTTCCATCTGACACCTTGTTATTTCACAGAATGAAACCTGCAGTGTTTCTACCTGTTCCTTTTAAAAATGAATGTAGACTAAGACAATGTGTGTATAATGTTACTGAGCTGGATGTGGAGACCTGTCTGCATGCCAAGCCCATAAACTTCCATGTGATGAAAAATGCAGTCAGGGCCTTTGCTGGCTGGGACAGAAGTTCATGAACAGAGACCTTTCAAAAAACTGTCGGTGCCCTCTTTAGGACACTTCAGTCTCAGGCTTAGAGTTCTACCTTCTGCTATCAATTCAATGATTTTATTAGCTTTGAGGAAAGAAGTTCTCTATGATCAACATTATAAAAGTTTCACCATAGAGAGCATCAAAGAAAAAGAAGAAAAAGCATTCTAAAATAGATTTTTTTTTTTTTTTTTATTTAACATGTGGCTGTTCATACCACCTTCTCTGAAAGAGCTCTGACATGTTTCAGAAACTTTCAACTCAAATATTCCTAGTTAAGTTGCAAGCAAGTCACATATTGATTGGAAAAGTAGACAATAATGACAGTGACCTCTTAACAAAGCCTCTAAAGCCAAATACATTACCAGTTGTTAAACAACACTTGAATTTTATTTGCTGTGTTGGTCCTTTAGAGAGCAGCATTAGCATTGCCTTGGGTTTCATCCTGGTTTCTGAAGATCAAGGAACTTTGTTTACATTCCAGGATTTTGTAAATATGAGATGAACACAAATTAAACTGTTTTCAACATAGTGATATTATAGGCATAAATTAGACTTATGTCAAGAACTAGGACATTCTGCTCCAACACTATTGCCTTTATGAGTTTAAATACTTTTAAAAGACAAGTAATGAAATTATGAAGTCCTTAGAACTAAAGACTACCAGTCCACTCACAGGAATTAGTACAGTAGGTGCTGATAAATTACAGACTGGGATTATCAAAATCAACTTAAAACTGGTTACTGAGTTTTTGTAAATAAAGCAGATCTCCTTATAATGCAGAGTCACTTAAGCACATCTGTTACGTTGATGTATCACTAGTTTTATGGACCTGGATTAATTCCAGAGTAAACAGTGAGCACTCTGCTGAAAGGCTGTAAACATAGATACAAGTCATTCATCTAGAAATCCCCAAGCATAATTTGCCAACGGGCTAAGTGCCTCAAGTATTTTACCCTTTGTGATGTAGCAAGATGCTACTATTCTGCATTCTGTAATGCTGAGGGTGACAGGGGAGAGGTGGCAAGGTTTTCTCCTTTCATTACTTACGGTTAAATTTGCCTCCCTCTAGTATTGAAGTGCTATCAGTCCTGAAGTTGTTCCAGGAGTTTATGAAGTGTTATGAATTTGCTAACAACGAAATCTGCAGTTTTCCAAAATCAAAGTCACCCAAAGTACATGTACCCCATGAGGTAGAGATCTTCTAAAACTAAGTACCATACTTCTGAACTCCTCTTCCAAATAAAATGTGAGTCCGTAGATTGGAAGGATCACTGGGCCTAAAGCCATTAATTACATCCGAACTGTATTTAACCTGATTTTAGAGTCTTTTTAGCTATCTTGAAATCTTAGAACAATTTGGGGCTTTGAATTAAACCTTTCATGTTCCTTCCATTTATTCCATCCTGTGGCTTTTGCTTTGACATACCTTCCCCTTTTGGCCATGGTATTGTTAAGACAGTTATGAAGAGATTAAACTTCTCTTCAGAGATTCACTGGGAACAGGTTCAAAATTGTAAAATAACTTGTTGTTGTTGTTATTTAATGCATGCTAATACTGAAAATATGTCCCGAGATGTGGAAATGGCTACACAGTAATGCCATGAAGTCTTTATTAAATTGTGGTAGGTAAGACCTTTTGTTTTGTTATTTTTTCAGTGTTCAGAGATTTCATAAAACTGGGTTTGAACTCTTTCAGTACAAAGGAGCCATTTCATTTCTCTCTGGTACCAATCAAATACAAGAGTGGGGGAAGTCTGTCTTTCCTTTTTTCAGGTCCCAGAATGATAGCAAAAAGTAGAGGTGCAATAAATGGTTTCAGCAGGTCAGAGAATATAATTTATGTTACAGAACTGAGTTTTTTGTCTGATGTGAAAGAGTCATAAGAATCTTGCTTTTTTAGAAGTGTTAGAATATCAGATATGAGAGATCAAACAACAGGTAATAGCTACTGAAAAAAAAGAAAGCCAAAGCCAAATGAAATTATGGAGGAACTTTTTTCAAGCAGTCCTGAATTTTAAAAGACTAACAAATTTAAAAGGCTAATCTTTTACATATTGAAATAAATCCCTGGATCATCATAGAAAATGTAAAGGTGGCTAAGTGGGAAAGAGAATAATTCTTAGTAGCTCTAATGTGAGGAAGAACTTGGAAATGGTACAAATTAAGGATTCTAAGATTTAATTTCCAGGTGGCAACTTCAAGATGACAAGGAGTTGGTGTAGGAGAAAGCAAGCTCTGGTTTGTGGAGTGTCATATGGGAATTGTTCTATCTTGAGTAAATGCAGACTAAAAATTGTGGGTTCGGCCTAGCAAAAATGAGGAATAAGTTATAATTTAGGTGTAACTTTAATGGCATTTTCATCTGTTCTTAAAATAATCAGGATAAATTTGTTGGGCAGCTTCCCAGCACTTGGAGTCATAGAATCACTCAACTTGTATCTAGGATTTAGATCTAAATGTAGCAGTGCTGGATTCATGCCTAAAAAGAAGGAAAGCATGATGTCTCCTGTAGAGATCAGTTTGGGGGATTTTAGGCTGGGGTGAGTGCAGAGTACAGCCTTGCACCCGAACAATGGGAAAATTCAGAAATATTTCCAATTTAGAATCTGAATTTGGAATCTGAATCTTCTTAATGGTAGCTGGAATAAGCCTCAGAGGTCCAAAGACGGTGAATTTTAGGAAAATTTGGATCATTATCTAAAGTCCAGATGTCTGTCACACTATTTGTAATAGTTGTAGGCCATGAAATATTAAAGGAATTTTTAAGAATGAATTTATTTTTAGGATTATGTATCTTTAATATCAGTGATCATTATTTTTAATTGTCCCAAATCTTGTCCGGGGGGATGCCTTTTGTCTTGCACGCTGAGGAGGAAGAGTTAATTTATCTTTGCTGGAATTTTACCCGAGGTCTGCAAAAACTAAAATTATTCTTACCAATAGGGAATTAGTTGAATTGAAATAAATAGGCAGATTTTACTCCAGTTCTTAAAGGATATATATAAATCAACTGGGAGTGTCATTATCTTCCATAACTTACAAAAGATTTGCTGTAGATGGTTCCGATACAGTCCCTGCTTTTAGGCATTCAAAGGCAGCTGTATATCCCACCTATCTGCCGTTAACATGGATAGTTAATATACTGGGACAAAGGCAGAAATGACAATTGAGCACTTGTGCTTTTGCCTTGGCAGGTGTGGTATTTAGTGTGTAAATAGTAGATACATAGCCTGGTTATATTCAGCTGATCTATGCAGTACTTGCTACTTCCTACTGCAGATTTTGTAGTACATTAGACGCTACTTCTGGCATCTTTCAAAGTTGCCAACTGAACACAGCTACAATATAAAGTAACTGGAGTGGGATTTGTGAGTGTCATGAATTTTTATCTGTTTATATGATATTTTTATAACTAAGAATTAAATAAGACACTAACACTTGGAACTCAGTTTAAATGAGCGCAACGTTCAGATCAAAAGAGAAAATGCTCTCCTTAAAGGACAGGTCATTGCTTTTCCCTCAGAAGTGATCAAAGCTGGCTTCATTGAAGCAGTGGTTAAACACTGCTGCAGCATCACGGTGCTTAGGTTTCTTTTCTTTTCCACATCATCTTGCTGTACCCCCTACAAGGACAGTGAAGGACCTCCTAGAAGAAAGGACAGCATGTGTGGCAGAATTCCCCATGAGGTTCCATCACATTTGGTTTAAACATTTCGTATTCATATTGAGTCCCTTTTATGCTGGTTTTATGCTGATTATACCTAGAGGCCATTAAATGTTATCAGATACTTTATATTTGCAATTTTGAATGCAATACATGGTATGAAATTCTTTTAAAGGGGGATGTTTGACATGGAGCATGAACATATTAAAGTGGATGTACTTCCAGAAACTCGTAGAGGTTGAGGGCATCTTTTTTTTTGCTCTTTTAATTCTCAACTGCTGGCTGTAGCTTATGGCTCTGAGGTGGGGAAGATGACGTAAATTTTAAATACCCATTCCTGTGACTTTGCTGCTTTGAAATACAAACCCACAGAAGTTCATACAGCTGATCATGTTTGTTTATTCAGGTAGTCCAAAATATGGTTTTAAGGACTATGCTTAGGGATCTAAATCTGGTTCTATTTTATTATATTCCCTATAACTATTTAAGTTGACATACTGGAGGTATGAAGTTGAATAGAAAGGAGTACTGAGCAGAGTCTGAGGTGAATAAACTGGTGTGCATTTCTGAGCTTTCACTGAGGAAATTTTTTTTACCTGGTTGTAAGATAAAATTTCCTCTGTGGAAAGAGAGAGAGCAGCATGTTTGGAGTATATGTAAAAATAGAAAGAAGAGTTCAATGAGCAACATTTTAATCTTCAGAGCAGCCCAGGAGCTGTAACCTGACAATGTGCATGATGTAGGTAACCATTATGATCTGTTTCTTCAGGAAGAGACAGGAATGTGGATCAGTTCCCAAAACAGTCTGAAAGTTCTAGAATTCTTTGCTTGTTCCATGCCTTTATCACCAAGACCAGCCCTTCTTTAAAGTGAAGGAAAGAATATAGATATATTCAAATAATATATTATTTCCACATTGTTCTACAGCAGAAATGTAAAATGGCCTGAATGTTACTTCTGTGGGTGGCACACACCTTTAGACAAGATGGTCATTGGGATGAGAATTAATATACTTATAAATCCTGTTTAGGATTTCAGAACTGCCAAAGCAGGTCTCACAGAGATAAAAACCTTGAGAAGCTGAAAATAGCATTCCACAAGTTAGCCTGTTTTAAAATTTTTTTAATAACTTTTGAAATCCTCTTCTTTGGTATTTAGAATACTTAAAGGTTTGAACTTTTTAGAGTGCTAATGTTGCTTGTATGATAGTGTCAAATGTCAAAAAAGAGAATTTCAGTTCATGTCCATAAATGAGTATTATTGGGTCCTACTTTCCCATGACCCTGAGAGGCTGAGTGGCCTTGAACAAATCATGAAACTTCTCCATGCTTCATTTCCCATATTTGAAATGGGTATAATATGATTTATTTTTTTTAAATTGACACTTCTCAGCAAAATTGGTACATACTCAAGGGGAGTGATCAGCTCTAGGAGCTATCATTTTCAATTTGGTTGAGGAGTGGGCACAGCACCTATTTCTCCAAGCTGACTTTGGTGTTCCTCTTGAAGCAGAGGAGTGGGACAGGCTGCTAGGAGCTGCAGGCTCCTCAGTCTCCCCAGGACGAAGCCCAGGGAGGTAGGAGGCAGTGCAGGGAAGGCAAATGCACTCCCCATGCCCTGACAGACCTTACATCACCGTGAGAGCTGCCTCCTGAACAATTCAATCATTTCAGGTCTAGTGAAAGTTGAGTAAAAAAGTGGATTTTCTTTTTTTCTGGTTTGCTGTAAAATGGAGTAAATGTAGCACACTTCAATTGTCATTCAAGAGATTTTCTTATGCTCTTCCTGTAAATGATGGAATAGGATTGATTGGCATTCAGAGGCCAGGAAAAACAAACGTGCAAAACAAAGGCCTGCAGGAGGGAAAGCTGAACCAGAAATGCTGCACTTGTGTTCTTCTTACACAGGAGCTGCTCTTTATAACTTTTCCAGATGCCTGTCATGATAGAAAGACATATTTTAAAGGCAGCAGGAACCACTTAAATCATATGCATAATTATTTCAGTACAATATTAAGCTAGTGATACAGCAGTGTTCTGTAAGAGAACACTAATTGAGAAGCAGGTTCCCTTGACACTGTTGTGTGCAGGTTTTTCAGTTGTGAGGAAGGAAAGGATTTTATGCTTTTAAGCTTTTAAAAACTTCTTTCCTACTTTCAAATTTTTAAAATTACGAGCAATATGATTATTTGAAAAATAAAGCACAGAAATGCAATGGTGCTGTTACCACCTACAAACCTGAATCTTTGCATGATAGGTTCCGTTTCACTTTTTGAGCATTTTTTCCCTTTTCCTGCTTGTTGTATACACACCATTCCTTTGCATGAACGATCACTAACTTTAGACCTGTCCTCAGGTGATGCCTTCCCCAGGTGCAAAAGTCCACAGTTCTCACAGGTGGAGTAATTCACACTGTGTAGACATATAACATTGTGTCACACCAGTTTTATTTATTTTTTGGACTTTGTCTTTGGAAGTGAAGTATTTAGGGACTTAATTCCGATTGTCTAAAGAAATGCTAGGCTGTTAAGTCTGAAGTGTTTCAGTCAGTTAAAAGCTGCAGTTCTGAGCCCTTTGTTTTTACCTCCGTTTCCTTCCATTTTCTTCACAAAATCCCTTCATAAAGATATTTTGGAGCTCTTTCCAATATGTATTTATTTCTCTGGTACCTGATGCATCTCCAGTTTCACCACCTTTATATTAATATGAAATTTGCAGCTGTACCCTTAAATTTCATCTCCAAAAATGCCTTCCGGGATGCAGAAATGCCAGACAAAGGAATGGTTCACTGATGGAGATACGTCTTCCCCTCAGTCTGAAGGGTGGGACTTGGCCCTTTTGGTTCATTTCTCAGCTTGATTTCTGAGATAACAGCACCTGCCAACATCAGTATTGATTGTTTGGTATGAAAGAGAGAGAGCCATTTCCTGAACAAAACCAGATTCAGATCATTAAGTAAGTTTGCCATACCATGCGTCAACAAGAATTGGAGCTGCATTCAGAGAAGTGGCTCTGGTATATTGCTCTTCTCTTTCATGCTGCCACCATTTCTCACAGTGTCTTAATAGCAAAATACACATTTGTAATCTGATCTTATAAAATTTGGCAGTATTTGCAGTGAAATCTTAATGTGCTGCTTTTTCTTTAGACATGTGTTGTATATAATGCATCTTTCTGCCATTCCAGGTTATTACAGCAGCATAAAACTTTGAACTGGTTAACAGGTTTCAGCCTAACCAGGTTAAAGTAATTTTTTTTTCCTTAGGTTTTACTTATTTCAAGCAGACCTAGTTTAGTCTCAGCCTCATAAATACATCAGGAAACTGTGCTGAAGTGGAAAGAAGGTAACAAGCTGTGTCTGAGAGCTCTAGGATTAAACACATCCAGCAAAAATATTTGACAGAGCCTTTGAACATCCTGTTCAACAACAAAAAGAATGAAAATATCCCATCTTCTGTACCCTGCTTTTTATCACCACGGGTACATAAAAGAATACACATTTTGCAAATGAATTGAAATAGGATCCTATGTGACCTACCTTAAATTTAAACCAAGCTTGAAATGTATTTAGATTAGAATTGGTGACAGTATGCCAGAAACCTTGCTTACAAGTCTCCTGAAAAAACAGATAATTATTTTTTATTTTTCCATGCCTTTATAGAAAAAAACCTAAATGTCAGGTCTCACAAAAATCTACGTAAGTTTGCAATCATTGCAGCATCTATTAATCTCTTGTAGACATTTAAATTCTATTTTAATTCAGAAAGAGAACTATTTTTTTAATACTACATTTTGACCTACAGTGTGCTGATATCCTACATGATCTTTCTGGAAAACTTGTGCTTGCAGAGGGAGCAGCATGAATTCTTAATGTATTAATGCCAGCAGGCACTGCTGGAACAGTCATTGAACCAGGCAGCAGTGTCTGGGCCAGTCCCTGTCCCAGTCCTGCTGAGTAACAGCTCCATTCTCTGAGAGGAACCAGCTTTGCTTCCTCAGCCTGGAAAGAACATTAGTAGAATGTTGTCACCACCAGCACGTTCGCAGTTGTTGTTTTACTTCTCATCGTTCAGGCTTACAGATTTCTGGGAGACCCACACGCAGACGTCTCCTTGCCAGACTGGTTTGTGCTGCAAGGGGGATGTGTTCCCCAGAAATTCTTCATTCCCTCTTCACATTTCCACCTGAGTGCTGCAATGGCTAATGACACTTCAAAAAAAAATTAAAAATCAGTATATTGGAGAATAAATACTTATTACATGACCCAGTGATCCTTCTGAAGGGTTTGCTCTTGCAAGGGAGGACCAAGATAACCATGGACTGATCAACTTCCTCACTGCTATCGTGATCACCGTCCAGATTTTTATGGTCATTTTCATACTGCTTTGAAACTGGTACTTCCTAGAATGCACCCAGGGATTCTCCAGACTCAGAACCTCCAATAAATTCTGAAGATGTAGAGTTTCTAGTTGCTGAAATAAAAAATGAAAGGGAAAGGGAAACATGGAGGCTACGGAGAAGGTATGGCGGTAAAGATTAAGATGTTATGAAATCTTTACAAGTTAGGTCAGTGGATCTACAGTTTGTTTTAACTGATTTTATTGTTGTTGTTTTTTTTTTTTAATTTAGTGGAAGTCATGGTCTATCTTCATCAGTCTCCAGTCACTGAGTCCTACACAATAGTTTATCCATTTTTGCTCAATAATTAAAGAGTGTGTAAAAGAGAAGAGTTCCTCTTTAATATGTTTGGCTTGTGAATAAAGATACTCCTAGGACCATCAATGAAATGTTTAATGACAGAGTAAAATATAATTCAAGACTGTGAAACTGTCCTATTGAAAATTAAGTATTATGTAAATTTACTTATTTAATATTGAGTAGGAGAATAAAACATTGCTGAATAATACCTTGAGAACTCCAAATCAGATACATTAAAGTCAGAAAACCTTACAAGAAGTCCAGATATCCTTACCTATTTATGGAGTTTATTGTGAAGCACAGGGACAGTAAGGAATTATGCCCCAAATGTGGCCAGATGGGAGTAAGTGTTTCTTTTTTCTATAAAGAAATTTTTTTATTTCATTTTTATGAATGAAAGGCGTCATCAAGCTCTCGATTGTAAATGGTAATTCACTGATTTTGTGTGCCCACTGGAACTACTTGAATTTCAGGTGTTTGTCAGAGCAGTTGAGCAAATCTATTTCACAAAAAACATGTGAGATCTGTGTTTGGTGTGATAAACCATGTATGATGAGTCTCTGGGAAAATTGTTCTCTTTAATGTGGATCTGTCTTAGCGCTTTTTCTTTTATGCCTGGTCATGGGGCTTCGAGACATTTCATAAAACTTGCCATGAAATGATCATGGGAGATCCTGGAACATCTGCTTGTGGCTTCTTCCTCTTCTGTGTGAGGAAAAGAATTTCTAAACAAAACACTTATTTGGGTATCGTTGCTTACTACTTATTGAAATTGAAATGAGATGCTACTGATGCTTCTCCTAGTTTCTGCAGAATGTTCTGAAGTGAGAGCTAAAAGCATAGGAAATTTTTTTAATTTTTTTTTTTTTTAAAGCTGTTGCTGGTAACTAGCTAAAGGTTTATCCTTTAATAGTGCTTTTATGACCAGTGTATTCATTGTCTATGAATATTCCCTAAAGAAACACCAAGCAAAGTATAAAATTTGGCAAAACTATTCTTTTGATCCATAAGAAAATTTATTATCTGGAGGTTTTTTCACATGCATGAGTGAAAAATACTTTAGAATATATTTTAAAATTATTTAAAAGTTATCACTGGAAACAAAGAAGTGGTTGACTGCAATATTATGATCTATATATATTTGGATGAAAGATGTAAGATAGAAATTATTTTTTCCTGATATCTGAAGTAGGCACATGTAATTTACTGTGAGAAATTTCATCTTTCTGAAAAGAAAACTTCTGGGCTGAGAGATACCCTAAGTTTAAGCAGGAAATTGCTTCATTGAAAAACAAGGATTTTTAATCATCACAAATAGCAAATATTTAATTCTTAGGCTTTATTAGGCTGCACCGTAAAGGACAAATTAGGGCCACTTGCAAATGTTCCTCAAATTTAAATTTAAACTTAGCTGTCCACATTGTTATGGTGAAGCAATGGTGGATCTCACATCAAATAATGAGGGTGAAGCATTTCTTATCAGTCCTTTTGCCTCCCTGGTGCTTTCTCAGTCAGGCTTTTCTTGCTGGGAAAGGCGGCCCTGTTGTTCCCAGGTGGGAAGTGCCAGTGGAGCACGGATCTGGCTGTTCCCAGGTGGGAAGTGCCAGTGGAGCACGGATCTGGCTGTTCCCAGGTGGGAAGTGCCAGTGGAGCACGGATCTGGCTGTTCCCAGGTGGGAAGTGCCAGTGGAGCACGGATCTGGCTGTTCCCAGGTGGGAAGTGCCAGTGGAGCACGGATCTGGCTGTTCCCCAGGCTCCTTTCGTGGAACTGGGACCAGTAAATGACACATTCCAGTGCTGCTCTGAATGAACCTCTCTCCTGCTGTGTGCTATTTATAATCTGCTCGGGCATGCACTCACAAATATTTTCTGTGATCTAATAACAGCTATTACTGAGAGCTTAAATGATTTCAGCAGTTGAATCTGTTCACTGTTAAGCAATACTCTGCTATTAGGGTTGGCTGACTGGTGTGACTGCACGACTTCCAAAATCTCGTGTGGTGGCTGTGTTTCTCCATCAAGGTGAAGTGATAGAGCCAGGGAAGGCCAGCTAAAATACATAGAAAATGCATATATGAAAACAAGAAACAATTTGAATGAAAGGCTATTAGTGTAGAAACACTTTTTTTTCCTTTTTAATAATTTGGTAAATACAGATATCTTATTAATTATGATTTACTCATTAGGTTCCCAGAAGCCTTTCCTGCTCTGGTGACCCAGGTCAGTGTAGCTTTCTTGGCTTACTCCATGTAAAGAGATAACTTGAATTCCCTGGATGAATCCTAAGTGACACTTAAAGTATTCAAAGAAGTGGTTTTTTCCAGTGCAAGATGTCGTTTCTAAAGAGTTTTTCTCAGTACATTCTTAAAAGAAATGGTTAAACAGAAAATAATTCTGAATAATATCAAGGGGAGGGAAGTTCATCTTGCGGGGGGGGGGGGGATGAGGTAAAATCGAGCTTGTTGCCTGAAAAACGGGAGACTGCTGAAAAAATGAGCTGTTTTAACAATTCAGTTTAAAGTTTAACCAAATTAATCCTATAGTAAAACAATTGTTTCTCTTGTTCTCCTCCTCATCCCTCTCCTGTCTGGTACAGTTCACGGTGCCAGCAAGCTGTGTTGCCTCTCCTAACGGCACAGTCCTTTCCTCTCAGGATGGTCACGTGACAAGGACTGTAAGTGTTTATCTAGAAAAATAGCATTAAAAATGGCATTATGACTTTTTTTGTTTGCCCCTTTTCAGCTCTGTCTTTATAGGGAATAAACAGAGGGGAACAAGCAGAGGAGCCAGCTCCAGGTGACTGGCCAGCTGCCTGTGGATCAGCACCAGAAAGTGCTCCACAGATTGCAATCTGAAACCCATTAATATAATGGATAAAGCCTATGAAGCATTTTAAAACCTCTCTTGCCTATAGTGCTGCATTTTATAAGCTAGGTGACATCAAAAGAATTGGTTCTGGCTCAGACCAACTAATAAAAATGGATAAGGCTTATTTTTATGCTGAATATCAGTAAAAGCATGTGCAGAAGATTACATTTAACATTCTGGCTTTTACCCAGAGCACAACAAAGTCTATCTTATCCCCATCCATCAGAACAGAATTTGATAGGTTTGGAGACCCCAGATTTTCATCTCCTATTGAAGCATGAAGCAACAGCTTGGGCTTGCTTGGAGATTGTGTGAACATGACATTGCTCACTGTTATGTTTCCTTGAACACTTATAAAGAAGGTTGTCTAATTAGGCACAATGTTTAAATAGGATATTTTAAATGATTGATAATTAAAGCTGATATAAAGCATTAAATGTTGACGTTATATCTTTCTATATTAGGAATAATGGAAAGAAATGGAAAGTCTGGCCATTTCCTGTAGTCAAAGGGAGAAGAGCATCTTTCAGAGCCCAGTAAAAATCCAACATAGTTGTTTTTGTGCCTATACAGCTTTAATTATTGTTAATTTTTCTAGGTACCACATGTTTATTTAAAACTGATTTTTTTGGTTCAGTAGTCCAGCCTGTACCAGCATTAGCCTCCAGATCTCAACAGCATCCTGTTTATTCTGATCTAGCTTGCCTGACTGACTCCCCAAAGATAAAATTCACTAAGTGAACTTGACAGATTCCAGGCTGTCTCCATATGGCAGGGACTAGGCTGCAGCTTCTGAAGCTGCCTGGGATTTAAAAGCTGCTCTCACCTTATTAAGATGGCAGCAGTTACATGCAAGGCAAGTTCGCAGGGGCTTGTTTTAATTCTTTTGGCTTCTGCTTGAGACCAATCCATACCATTTTTTGTGCATGTGAATTAGAGCAGGACCAGAAGGATGACTTTTCTCTTCCAAAGTGTTTACACCAGCAAGGGATCAGAACTGAAAATGAATCTATACCTCAGTCGTTGACAGTTTTTGAAGAGGAGTTTAGGCTTAGCAGGTGCTAAATGGACCAGACCACAAGAGATTTCTGAAAAAAAGTGATGAAACTGTGTGAATTTATTTGTTGCTGGGTCTTTCTTCCCTTTTGCCTTCGTGTACTATCACTTATCTGTTGTTTGGGTTTGGGCTGTTAACAAAATAGTTTAATTGTCCTACATTAAAAATGTCAAACCTATATTCTGGCAATATCAAATATTGAGCTGAATTGCAAGGAGCATTTTTGAGAATGCAGGCCAGCTGAGGACCTTTCTCTACACATTTAAATCTGTGTGTGGCAGACAGCCATAAGCAGCCAGAGAAAATGGGTTCTCTTAAACCGACTCCATACTAGCGAAAGAAAATAGTGCTGAAAACACATAAAATATTAGTACTTGTCATTTTAAAAAAATCTTAGTGTTAGATCCATTCTTTGATTGTAATTTTTTCAGTGGGTTCACAGGGCTAAAGTAATTTACTCTGGTAGTTTTAAGCAGACCATCTTTAAAATCACAACATAAGAAAAAAAGGAGTTTCGAAAATGTAGAGAAAATGTCCTAACTGGTTAGTGCTTGTTCTATGAAATACAGGCACTGCAAAAAATACTTCATTAGAAAATAAGTTTAAATTAGTGTCGCATTGGGATTGATGCAGTTATATTTTTCTTAGAAAATGTGAGATTCTCAAATTAAAAAAAAAAAAAAATTAGAAAAACCCCCAAACTTTTTGAGTTAAGTTTTGTATTTAAATTAAAAGTAACTGTGTTGGTTGAAGCAAGCAATGGTGTGTGATAGTCTCTCCCTATGGATTTTGTTGTTTCTTTGAGAAATAGTGTGTGGTGGTGTTTGTTTTTTTCCCCCAGATCCTGTTTTAAGATTTGGGAGATTCGATTATATAGAGGCACTGGGGTTTTCTGGTTATCTGTGGTTCTTGCCCTTGCATCTCTTTCATAGCAGGAAGTGAGGATCTTCACTTGGGACCCTTTAATCAAGTGCTACATTCCTCCCTTTTCCAGAAAGAGAAGCTGTTGTGGAACCCCTGTTCAGCATCTTCACAGTTCCCATTTTATCTGGAGCTGTGTGAATCAGTTTGTGAAAACTGCGATTTTTCTCTCAGACATGTTACATGTTTAGAATCATCTGTGTCTTCCTCAATGCCATTTGTAGTGGTTTTTATCTTCAGTTAATTTGCATTTAGCTGTAGATTAGTTTGTAGCAATAACTACCTCTTTATTTGCTTTCTGAGGCGTTGTTTCTTTCTGTATTGTATAATGTAGACTTGTGCCAAATAAGCCCAGTAGTATTTCAGCTGGGAACAACAGGCTTTACCTCATTACTGTTTCTCACAACATTTGTAAAGCTCTTGTGGGCACATGTGTAAGAAATGTCAACTGAGTCATTATTGGGGTGGATGTTCTTACAGCAGGTGTTTTAAAGGAAAAATTTCAAGTCTCTGAACAAAAAGAGACCAAATTCCCAGTCAAGCATTTATAATAAGCAAAGAGGTGGGCCTTTCTCTTAGGTCTAGTACAGTTCTCTTTCCTGACACCCCTCTGTCCTGCTGCAGGTACATGAAGGCATTTTGGCAGCTGAACTCAGCACCAGGTCCAGGGTTAGTGTGTAGGGACTGCCTTTGAGAAGGAGCCTTTAATGTTGCTTTTGCATAAAAAGGCAGGTGGGTTTGATTTTTAACAATACACCACAGTCATGGTGTTAAATCTGCTACAAAATTCAGACATCTGCCTTTTTGAGCAGCTGTAGCAGAGACATGCAGTGCCTCTTCCAGACTCAAGTTTTATTTTGCCCAAACCTATTTTAGATTTAAACCCCACAGAGCTGCCTTTTGCTTTTGTTTTTTACATGTCTTTTGTATGTCATTGATATGAATCTCTTGTGTTTGTGAAGTGAGCATCTTTTTAACATCTTTTTATTTTTAATTTTCTTTTGTATGGACTAGGCAGTAGGAATAATGCCACTGATGTAACAGTAAATTGAAATCCATTATTTGACTGAACAATTAAATGGCTTCTCTGATAAAGCTGGGTGTTAATGACCATGGAATAGCATAAAATGAAATGAAATGATCAGAACAGGCAGCTCAAGCTCACTCTGTAAATACCTAGGTTGGCTGAAGTGCAGCAGTCTGTGTTTACAGCAGGGCTGGCAGAGGAAGAGGTGTGAGTGTTCATCTGCACAAAGGCAAAGTCTGAGTTTAAGCTGCTCATACAGAAATTTGAAGCATTCTTGATTTCCTCCCC
>VZTA01006304.1:114948-177364 GCA_013398855.1 Mohoua ochrocephala | reverse complement strand
CCCCCCCCCAGAATCTTATGCGGTGTCTTGGCACTTAAGAGATGGCAGGGTTATACTGGGCTTGAACTGGTGCTAGCATTGCACAGCAGAGAGAAAAATGTCCTAAGAAGTCTTCAGCACCTCCAGGTTAATCTGGAAAATGCCATCTGACCACAGCTTTGAGAGGTTTTCCAATCCTTCTAGAAAGGTGGTTTGAGTTGGGTTTTTTTTTGTTGTTTGGGTTGTGTTTTGTTGTTGGGTTTTTATTCAGTTTAGTTTTTATTTTTACCTGGCTGTGAATTTTTTGTGAGATAGTAAGAATAAGAAATAGAATAGGTTGGTCGCTTTGGATAGCCCAGATCACCAGTTGTTTGTCACAGCACTTTTAAAGATCTGGCATATTTCATTCCCCTGCTTTTTTCCATTACACTATTTTTAGCATGTGGTAACTTTAAATAACAATTGGTTTACATTCATTTATTTAACCTTGAATTGGAGTGGTGCATCTTTTATGTAATAATGACATACCAAATATGTATGAAAATGCAAGGAGCTGTTTAGTAACACAGAACACACTGGTTTAGGTTATAGTTTACTTTATTGCCACTGTTTGTGAATGAAGTTACCTACAAACATTACTTTGGCACATAATAATGAGAAGACAGGAACATTTCTGTATTTTAGGACGGCCTAACCTGTATCTGAATTACAAAATATAGAAGTTTTACAATAGGTATTGTTTAGGTTTATTTGGAAGCCGAAGTTTGTGTTTTCGGGAAAGGAGCTTCGCAAGTTATGCTAACACGTTCATTTTAGTGAAATTATTTTAGAGTTGTGCAAGTCTGTATTGTCCAAGTTAGGACAATAACACAATGGAAATAAAGAAATACACAAACCCCTGTTGTTAATTAAAAAAAATTGATAGGGAGTAAATCGTAGTTGCTTTGGTAGGAGGAATGGTTTGCTAAATTTAGGATTAAGGGACGCAAGGATACTGATTCAGAGCGTTTGTTTCCCAGAGGAGCCGAAGCCCAGGTGGTTTGTGCTGTGCCAACCTGTAAAGGATGCAGAAGATGTGGAGCAGCAGAGTTGGCAGGAGCTGGGGCTGCTCTGCTGGGCACTGCTGTGCCCAGGGGGCAGTGGCAGGGCTGGCACAGTCTCAGTCCAGCGTCCCATGTCCAGCACAAGGAGGCACCTCCCCATCAAACACGCCACAGCACAGTAGACCAGACTGGGAACTCATGAAAACTGCAAGAGCCTCCCTACAATCGGTGTGGTTGCTGGGTGGTTACGTCATGCAAAGATAGGCCTGGGAACAGTCTTGACCATTTTTTCAGAAGCGGTGACAATGTCTCATTTTCCAGCCAAGAGCATGAGTCAGGCTGCTCAGCTCAGTTTTCAAGGAAGAGGGCAGCTCCATGGACTGCTTCAAAATGTGTCTTGCTTGAAAATATCAGGCTTTCGTGTTGGCTTCTGCAGAGGAATTTTTTGCAGGCTAGTAATCTCAGTTTACTCTCTACCAGGCTGGTAAGGAGCTGGATTTACACATTTCTAGAGAGCAGTGCATTAGAGACAAGTTCTGTGCACAAGAAACTGGCCCAGGTTGCCTTCTGTGTTACATTTTTGCTTCAGTTTTCTGAGGAGATATTAACAAAACAGTTCACTATATTTAGAATGCTAATGGCAGTCAAGTTACGTCAAAAGAGAGATCTATTATTACATTGACAGAATGTCAGTGGCAGAAATCAGCTATAACTTGTTCTGCATGTCATTAGCTGGAAAAATCACATGCAGATTTTTAACATTGATCAAAATTCCATTTCTCACTGATTTTTTGCTGTGTTAGACTACTAGGACAGAATAAGAAATTTTTCTTGGGTGTATTTTAGTACGCAACAGAAATTGTGGTGCTCGAAGCCCATTTTTTGCCTCATGATGGTTTATGCATTCATTCCTCCCTTGGAAATTATGTTTACTTAAGTTAGTGAAAGCTGGGTGAGGTCTTTTTACATTTAAAAGAGATTTCCCACATATCTCTCTTTGATTGTCATATCCTTCAGTGCGCTTGTCCAAATCCTACCCACATGCCGCTATGCAGATGAGGCACTCCCACATAGGGAATGTTCTGCACAGAAATCATGGAACGCCTAAGCAGCCTTTTTTTCTTTTTAAGAAATAGACGCCTAAAAACTATTCTAAAGACAGCACAATTCTGCCCACCAGCTGAGGATAATGTAGGGGTACCTTTAAAATATGTTGTTATATAAGCTGATAGAAAAAAAAAAAGAAAATGAAGCAAAAATGGTGAAGTTTTTGCTGCAGCTTTAGAAAGTTGCCAGCTGCCTGACATGGGAGAATAAACCAGTTTAATTCACTTAAGCTATATTGTATTTAAGTCCAAAAACTGACACAGATTTAGCTGGCAAACCTCTACATCCTTGACTGAAGAAAACTGCAATGATAAGACCAGGGTAAGATTCATTTGCTCTTATACTCTTCCGAAGCATCAGCCATCATTCCACTGCTGATGACGATGCTTTTCACAGGAGTAGCAAAGCTGGTGTGTTGATTGTCGTTTGATTTGCAGTTTAATACAGCTTTAATTTGTTTTGCCAGGTTAGAAAAGGGAGCTCTGCTCTGTTGGCCAGTCCCAGGGACGACCCGTGCAGCTCTTTCACACCTTCACTGCTCCCTGCACTGTGGATTCTTTTGCTGCCTTCTGATAAAATCTCTTTTCAATTGTTCCCTTTGCAAATGCTTTTTGTGTCCTGTTTGGGGAGCAGCTTTGGTTCAGAGGAAGCTCCAGGAGCTCCTCTATGTCTGCTCACGGTGAGAGAACTGTTTACAGGGGAATTTATAATCGTTGGGGCTTTAAGGTGACAGATGAATGTAAAAATGTACATTCATCACAAATTGCAATTTTCTACAAAAAATGTATTGTTTTGTTGTTTTTTTGGTTTTTTTTAAACAAACCTAAACTAGTGCTCTGAACAGAATTTAGCATTGTAGCTCAAAGAAATGTTTTTAAAACCTTCCTTGTTCTGTTGCCATTTAAACTAAAGCAGGCATTAGAAGCTGGATTCTTTTATGTGTTGTATTTTTCTTATATTTTTTCTTATTAGTCAAAATTAATAATGATGGAGTTTGCTGCTTGATTCGTCATAGTTCAGTGATTGGTTTCCATATGTTGAAATAAGTAACTATTTAAAGCCATCTGTTTCCCTGGGAAATAAGAGTATTTTCATTAGTGTTCAGCATTTAGCAGATAGTTGAAAAATTAAATTCAGGCTAAGTTTAAGTTGATCTTTCTGGACATTATTCAAACAAAATGTACGGTATAGTTAAAAAGCTATACAGTTTTTTGATTGATAATATTTGAGGTGCTATTTGGATTTGGCAATCATCTAACTCAGACATTAAAAATAAATGTGATACACAAAACTGAATAAGAAAGCCTCCCCCTAATTAGCTGAGTGGGATGTAAGACATGTATAGGCCTTATTCAGGTCTTTTCCTTAAAGGTAAATTTCTCTAATAAGGTGCTGGCCAAAAGCAGTTTTCTATTTCCATATTATCGTTCCTAAAAATTAGGAAAACATCTAGTTTACCACTCAAATTAGAAGTTCTGTCTCCTTGCTTTTGTTCACAATAATACGATTTCTCTGCTAAGTTTTGGATGCCACTGATATTCTCAGCTTGTTCCTGGGAAAAGCCATAAAATCCTGAGTCAGGTCACTTGGCAGTCAAGTGGAAGAGAAAACTGCTTTTCCACTATATTGTATTGCTTTAAATTGCAAATGTCTTTGTATTTGCTTCAGGTTTTTGTTTCATTTTGTTTTGGTTTTAATCCTGCTGTTGCACTCTCTGTGTTAGAATCTAAGATTTATATTTCTTTGACTGTTTAATGTTTCCTTTCATCGCCTTCATAAATAGTAATGACTAGCTTATGTATATCCAGGGAAGTAAGGCAAAAAGCCCTTGAGTGTGCCAAGTCTGAAAAAATTTAAATTAGTGTATCAAATGTTAGAAGAAGAGGAATTAGGGCTCTTATCAGCTAACCATAAGCCAAGAATCTGTTAAATTCTAACAATGGTCTGGTGGATACAGCTAAATCTGGCTTTACTTAAGAAAGACAATAGCGGGCGTGTGGTTCAAAGTAAAAGATTTCACCTTAATAAAAGCTATTTAACATATTATTCTAAATCCACAGAAAGGCAAGTTTTTATTCCAAGGTGTAGATCATTTCTAGTAGGGGAATCCCACAATTTTTAATGAACATGTTTCTCTTTCTCATTTCTAATTAGCTCCAGCACTTAGATTGCAGGATGCCAGCCTTCAACGCTGAGATTTCTGATGGTAATAAA
Source organism: Mohoua ochrocephala (assembly GCA_013398855.1). Lineage (NCBI taxonomy): Eukaryota > Metazoa > Chordata > Aves > Passeriformes > Acanthizidae > Mohoua > Mohoua ochrocephala. The sequence continues at coordinate 173,021 of VZTA01006304.1, read as the reverse complement.
GCACTCGAGGTGGTATTTAATTAAAGTAGAGTGGTGCTAGGAAAGACCTGAGCAGGGCTGAAACACTAATCCTTTTGCATTGCCCAGTGTCCCCTTGTGGTTGTGATTGATGAGTTGATTTCTCTTTACAACTTCATTTGCATCGTGTGGCAATCCCTGCAGGCAGAGGTGCTGTGCGTTTCTGGATCAGAGCTCCCCATTAGGACAAGCTAATGTGCTAAATGGGGTAGGGGTAGGGTGAAGAGCTCTCCTAGCTCTTAAGCAACCTATTAAATAATGGGTTTATGGTGGGTGATGTGATTCCCCGTGTAAATGCTGGTGTTTGTAATATCTTTATCTCTTTTTACCTTGAAAATGTATATTCTACCCCCCACTATCTGTCCTACCCTTTCCCTCTTCTATTTATCGCAGTTGTTCTGTTAAAACGATCATGTCAGGTAGTGGCTGCTATGAGGAATGGCTGTAGAACTTTTTTTTTTTTTTGATTCATAGAGGCAAGATAAATCGGTTGGGATTTTCTTAAAAAAACAGACATATTTTCATCCTTATTACTAGAACTCTTAGTTACTGAAATTCTAACTCCAATTTGAAATTTCTGTAATGCAGAGGTGTTTCTTGTTTGCAACCAAAATATTGTAGCAAGACTATCCAAGCTCCTTATGTTGTCGGTCTGCTTGGCCACAAAGACAGAGCCATCAGTGCCCTGCCCCTCAGACCTGCTGTTCCTGGGAGCAGTTGGGACATGCTCACATCAAATGAGATCTCCATGTCATGCACCTATGAGCATTTCCGACAGTGAATTTCTGCTGGATGAGTGTATTTGCTCTGGCAGCAGAGGAAGTCAACAGTATCCTGGGCTGGGTAAGCAGGACAGTAACCAGGAAATTCACAGAAATTATTTTCTCCCTTTACCTGGTACTTGTTAAATTGCATCCAAGTTATTTGGCCCAGTTTGTGGCTCTCCAATACCAGAAAGAAGGTTCAGCACAGGGCCCTCAAGGTGTGCTGGAGCATGTGGGAAGAGGCTGAGGGATCTCTACTTGTGTAGCACGGAGAAAGGAAGGCTCCAGTATGACCTCATAGCTGCCTTTAAATGCTTACAAAGTGGGTATCAAGAAAGAGCAAGTCTCTTCCTAGAGGTGTATGGTGGGAGGATAAGAGACAACACATACAGCGATATTGGAATAAGTGGTTATGAAGAAAAACTTTCCCCATGAGAACAGTTTTGCGTTGGAACAGGTTGGCTGGAGAGTTTGCACAGCCTTTGTCTTTGGTGCTTTGATATAAATGGATGTAGCACAGACATGCAAATCTTTAAAATGTTGTCTGTACCTCCAGGCTCTCCTACCACTGCCTTGCTGCCACTTCAGGGATGGGGTTGGTCCAGCTGCCACTTTCTCTCCTGACACTTTAGTGAATGGAATCCTCTGACAGCCTTTTGTTTTTAGATCAAAGTATCATTGAGCCCAAACAGAAGGGAAGAAATATTTAAATCTATGAAAAATAACAGCCTTATGTGTGCACTTGTATAACCTAAAGGGTTACCGTCGCTTCTGTTGAGACTTTAGGCAGATTTTTATTTTCCAGTCACCACTAATCTCTCAGGTCAAGTATTTATTCCTTTTGCAGTCTTTCTTCTCATGTGAGTGGATGTGTGTTTTTAAGCTAGCAAGGGTATTTGTTTTTCTGAGTTCACAAGTGCAGACTTTTTTCAAATCTAGGTGTCTCTGCTCACATTTGAATATAAATTGTCAAAATGAATGGTTCTTGCAAATAGAGTAGTTATTGCATATTTTCCTTATTACTGGTCAAGGGATATTCCTGCAAATTGTCTTTACCTTGCTTGTTTTCCATAAGTCTGCTGCTAAGCGGAGGGAGTACCCACACAGTTCATTGCAGGAATGACTGTGGGACTTCAAGAAGCTCCAGCTGGATGCTCACAGTCTTCTGATTGAGACAGAATAAATATATTATGTGCCCAGAATTTGTCCGATTCAGTAGAGAACCAGGTTGCATACACTGAATCATTTTTAGGGCCCAAAAAGCCAAACCAGCTGATTGTGCAGATGCATGTAAGGAGCTTCCTAATTCCCTCTGACCTCGCAGAGGGTGACATGTTGGGCATTGTTGTTTCCTCGATGATCACCTGACTGCAAAGTGCAGTATATTCATAAAAACTGTACACATCCCAAAATCCGATCTAACACAGAGTCTCAGGAAATAGATTAGTCTTGCTGCATCATAACTGGGCTTCTACTGCGCTGTTCCTGCTCAGTTCTGGGGCTTTGAGTTGAAAAGATGGTATAATTTCTGCAAAGCAAAACTGCCGATACAAAAAGATATGTTCAGTAGAGTGTCTTCATGGGACATATTGATCTCCTAAAAGTGAAATGCGCCTTGTGCAGAGTCTGTACAAATCACCCTAGTGCTGCCAAATAGTTTCAGTGCTTTGCCATTTACAGCAATGTGCAAAAATTTGGGGTTCCATTTGAATGTAAAAGTTTGGATTCTACTAAACTTCTAATCACGGTGAACTCATTCAAGGGAAAGGACTTCCTTGTTTGAAACTGAGCTCCCTGTGTCTGCTTGATCTGGTTACTTCCTTGAAAACATCTAAAATTCCTCTTTTCTTCCACGGTCCCTGAGAAAATTTTACTTTTTGTAGAGAGGCAGTTTGGTTGTCAGAGGTGATCCTGCACAATAAAGTTTTCTGGGAAGTAGAAGTTTCATACATGAGAAAAGATTAGTTCCAAGTAATTATTTATGAATACTGATATCTCTTCTGCTACTGGTTTTCAGAGACCTGTTTTGAATCTAGCTAACGATGTTAGCTGGATTGAGTAGACTGGAAATGCAAAATAGTAATTCACATACTTCTGAGTATCATCACCCACTTCTGATTATTTTTATATTTATGGCAGATTTTTTTTTTTTTTTTTCCTCCTGAAAGCATGTATAAAAGCTAGTTTTCATCTGAATTCCATGGGGTTTTTTTTCTAGGTTGCAGTTAACATACAGCTGACTAATGGTACATACCTGGCAAATACAGTTGTAGGGGGTTTTGTTAGGGTGGATTAATTACTCCTGTCTAATACTTAAGTAATCTGTATTTCAAAACCCAGTGCTATTTGTGGATGAACCGCAGGTGATTTTTAAGTAAAACTTGCCTGAAATTATTCTTTAAAAAAAACCCAAAACCAAAACAAAACCAAAAACAAACCCAAACCAGAAAAAACCCCAACAACCAGAAGAGATGATTTTAAAAACTCACAGACAAAAAAGAGAACTTGAGGACCTGCAAGTTTCAGTGTTGTTGTGGCGTTTGTTTGGATCAGAAATTTGCATTGCTGAAGGGAAAGCTTGCTTCATCTGAGCTTCTGCACAGACTGTTGGGTGCTCTGCTTTTCGTTTTAAACCATTTGTCTTTTTGTTTTGTGTAATTCTATTAAAACTCTTTTCACCTAAGACAGTGGGAACCCCCACTTAGCTGGGCTCTATGGCTCAGGGTGTGTGGTAGCTTGCTAATTTCTTTATTTGTTTTTAACTGTTATTTTAACTGCAAAGGTGCAATGATGTTGCTCTTTCAGATTCACGGGATGTAAGATGTTAGCAAGCAAATTCTAGCAGCAAACTATGCTCTTAAATGTCTAATTTATGTTTGTAAGAAACGGAAACAAAATATAAATAGTTTAAATTGTCAAAGACCAAGAAAGAGAGAAAGTGGGATTAAGTTCAGAGTAGCTTCACGCTTGCTCTCACTTTTCTGCATAGAGCAATAGACGCTTTTGCAATGTACACTACTTGAATTGTTTGAATTAATGTCATAGTCTCTGTTTAATTGGAAATATTTCATATCATAATTTGTTTGCTTCTGAAGTGAGTGAGAGCCCTTGAGTTCAGTTTGTTTAACTGGTGTTCAATCTGTGTTACTAAAATGAAGTTAAAATAATAATTTGAAAATTTTATTTTTATAATCCTTATTAGCAAACAACATATTCAGATCAATTTACTATGCTTCATAACTCTTCATTGAATTCGGTTCTTAGTTTGATACCATGAACACATATATGTGTGTGTGACACTAAAATTGAATTTAGTGTGCATTGCTTTTCTTAATTGATGCTGTTAGTCACTTCAGACCTCATTACTGGAAGATCTAAATTTTCACTTTGAACTTTTATTAACTGAAATTAGCTGATGTGATTTTTTTTTTCTTTTTTTTTCCCCTACTATTGTTTAGAACTCTTGGCAGGGGACATATTAAATAGCTGTAGAATTTCGGAATCTGTTTTAAACACAGAACATTTTTGTTAATACACGAAGTCAGCCGAGGATCAGTGAATCCTTTGTGGTTATTTACACTAGATGATAGTGTAAATAGATGATAGAGAGATAGATAGATATAGATATACTGTGTAAGTATAAGTTAATATACTTACCCTTTCATCAAGACCAACAATTGGGTATTTCCATAGTTGTGTCAGATACTAAAATATATTTTCATCCTTCAAATCCTGGATCAATTGGCTACAATGGTGTCTGGAATAAGTGCGAGCAGATGAAAAAGTTCTCTAAATTGTACCAGTCTTGTAGCCTGATTCTGTTCAGAATAGCTCCCAATTACATGAGAGATTTTGCTACAGATACATGTGGAGGTCATCCTTTGCTTTTCATTCAGTAACTTAGGCAGAATTAATGTGTTCCCATGTCAATCAGATAACATTTTGTATCTACTGTACTCCCAATTGCTGCAGTAAATATTTAAGGGGAGAATTAGATTGTTGTGGGTAGGTGTAGAAAGAGGAAGCAGTAAAGAAGGACAATGTGAAGAAGAGGGAGGGGGGGGCAAAGGGAGATTTAAAATATTGGGGAAAGTGAATCAGAGTCTGGACGGGAAGAGAGGAGAACTCACTAAAAGGCTTGGCAAAATAGACCCGACTTCGTAGAAGTGGATTGTGCCTTTTAGGTCCCTGTTTTGGATCCTGAATTCTTTCCATCCAGTCTTCATCTCTTCTGAGGTGGACTGAGTCTGCCTAAGTGCATGCCTGACATATGTGTCACTTAACCGTTTTGATTGCTTTCCCAGAATTAAATTCATGTTTCAAAGTTTTTGTTGTGTTTAGTCTCTGGCAGCTGAAAACTGGTTTATTTCTGATGGTTTATATAGCGATCATTTTTCATTGTTGTTCAGATAAGCCATTAAACATATGTAGAAAAAGTGCATTTCAGTAAAACCCCATCCAGTTTGTGTATTGCATTGCTCAGACACCTTTTCCAGAGCACGGTCCTTCACATCCCTGATTCTAAATCTGACGAAAATCAGCAAGCATTAGTGAGCACATAAGTTATTGTTTCTTTTTAAATGTGTTCTTAACACATTTAAAAGCAGGTGATGATATTGCTTTACTCTCAGGAAAATTAGCAACACGCCTTATGCCTTTTGCTGCTACCGGAAAGGAACATTGCATCATTGCTGTTACATGGGAGAAGAACACCAGTAATAGACAGGACACGATGCTGTCACCGTGAGTTCAGGCATATTTGCTGTGCATTAAAATGACAATTGAATAGATTATTTTGAGGGTATAATATCTACCAAAATTGTTCTATACAGATATCAGAATATTAAATAAAAGGAAAAGACTTCATAAAGTCTCATATAATCCCTCTTGGCATGGATATATGAGCAGGTATTCAAGTTTTTTCCTTTAAGTACGCTGATATGATTAAATTTAAATTGACACAAGTGATGTACTATGCCATGTGATTGTAATATTTAAAAGAAAACCACTTTTCTGATTGAATACCTACTCACTATCAATTCCTGTGTAGCAGCATCTAATCTGAATTTCTTCTGCAGCTAAAATGCACACGCATTTGCTGTATTCTCCATCTCACTGGGTGCGCACTCGGCAAATGCAGAGCTGCTTCAATATTTCTGGTATCTTTTTTAATCTAATGTTCTACTATAAAAGCCAGCCAGTTCACATTGATTATAAACAGTTTCCAGGCTATAACTTTTCTCTCCCAAAAGCGGTGTGTGTATTTTCACTAATTCTAGAGTGTGGATGCTGTGGCTGCTGTCCAGGCCCCTGCACTGTGCAAATACAAACGCTGTTGGATGTGGTTGCTGTAGATTAGCCATATGCTTCTGCTCGACATGCCAGAGCTTTTCTCAGTGCTATTTCAGTTTTGGAAATACCTTTCCTTCCGCCACCCCTTCCTTACACACAGGGGCACAAAATAAAATTGTAAACCGGGAAAGGTAATTTTCATCCAGTCCCACAATATACACTATTTTAAAATAATGTCTTGTTCAAAGCAATGGATTTTAAGCCTACCAGGGTTAAGCACCTGTAGCATAGGCAGAGAACAGCTTTGCAGAAAGATTTACTATCATATGAATATTTTCAGTCTTGTGAAGAAGGTCCAGTAGTAAAATAAATCTCCAAAGAAAATGTACAGGGAGAGGCCATATAGGTTTGCAGATTTGAGACCAGTTTTAGTCCCTGTTCTGGGGGACTGTGGAAATGAAAATACAGGGACAAATTGGCTTTTCCTTTCATAGGAACAGAAGCTTTCTAGAGATTTAACAACATTGAACTTACCAGTCGGAATAGTCAGTGAAAGTCTTTGCTTTGCTATAGGAACCATTAAAGGATTTTGTCCATTTTCTCCATAACTGGAGATTCCTTGTAACACACTAATAATAGATTTTAGTTTCTTTTAGGCAGTTGTGACATTCAGCACCGTTTAGAAATATATTTTGCTTTGCATAAACACATCTTAGTGCTTTTTTTTTGTCTCCTCATTGAGAAGGTCTTTACCTTCCTTCAGTACTGTGGCTTGGGTTGCTGATGACAAACGTTGTTGGATAAACAGTTCCCTGGTAATGCTACAACAGCATCTTAACATAAACATCCACTGAAGTATGCAAATGATCTCGGTGATAAACAAGCATAGCAAAGTCTGGCTGAGGCAGGAAGCCAATCTGTCTGTTCCTTGTGCCCAATGATATTTTGATTGTCATTTGAGTCTTAGGAGTAAATAACATCAGCAATCATGTTCCATCGTTTAATTTCAGTGCCAAAAAAATGAGCACTGCTTTAACTGGCATCAAACAAGATGGCATTGCTGTGGTAGTTGGTCATTGCAGCTCAGGTCATCTATGTTCCGTTGTAAATAACAAAATGGTGGAAATCTTAAAGTCAAACAGAGACTGGAAATAGGCATTCTCCGAAAGCAATATTAAATAGTTAATGTCTAGATTTTTTTTTTTTTTCCCCTGGACAAAACCTTTCTTGTCACCCTTAACGTCTTTGAATTAAGAATGTCTTACTTCTAGCTAGGCTGGACAAAAAAAAACTTTCCATTTTTGTCCTCAAGTACCTGAGCAATACTTCTGTGCTTCTCTTTTGTTGACAAGCCTTGACTCCATAACTTGTAAGCTCTCATTTTGTGTCTGTCTTCCTTAAGAAACTTTCTTTGTAGCCATGTAGACCTGCTAAGTATCTTCTTTCCTAAAGAATGGTTTGTTCCTGCATGCTGAAATTCTCTTTAATCAATATCTCAGTCAGGCAGCTACCTTGGACCGTTTCCTCTCCTGGGTAAACCTTAGGGATTCATAACATTTCCCTGGATATACTGAAACCTCTTTTTCTGAAGCCCGGTTTTATAACTCTACTGCTGATTTTCCTGGTCTTCCTCCAAAATCACAAAGTCAGTCATGTCATTGTCTTTATGGAGCTTACTACATAAATCAAACTCTTAAATTTACCTGGTTTAAGCAAAGTAAAACAAAACAAACCAGCTTGTGTTTGATAATTTGGCACAGTTTTGCAGGAGTTGTCGTTTAACCTGGCTTGTTCTGGCTTTCAAAGCAGCCCTGTATCCAAATAGCTGAGCAGGGATGATCTGTCAGCTTTGCTGCTTAAGGTGGCTCATGGCATTGCATTTTCATTTCCCTCACTAGCTGACTGTGTTCCTTGTTTTATTTCAGGTGAGTCAAGTAATGATCTCCTGTTTGTGATACTGAGGCTTGGACCTGTATCGCACATGATGGATGAACTGTGGTTATTGTGGTGCTGCCCTAGAAAATGATTCACTGTGAGGGATTATGAAGAGAAATGTCCCCTTTCTTTTATGAGGCTCCATCAGAGCTCAGCAGTGAGAGATTGTGCCCCCGGTTAAAAGAGGTCACTTAAAGTGTCCAGTTTAAAGAGGTGACATGGGCAGTTCAAACTCTACTGGGTGCTGCTGCCCTTAGGCTTGGGAGGTGGCTTTGCTCATTCTGGTGCAGCCACTCCAGTGGTGCTTTTGTGAAGCACACAAAGGTCTGCAAAGGTCTCCAGTTCTGTGTTCTCGGTTCTCTGTGTGGAATCCTTGTGGCACTCTTCACTCATCCTGCCTGGTATTTGGTTTATCTATCACCATCTAATCCCTAATTAGGTAGGCGTGAAACTGTGATCCTGTTTCTCTCTGGCACAAATGGCTTTCAGGAATGTTTTGTCAGCACAGGGCTGTAGGTTCACCACTTTCTATGGCTGACAGATCTGGTAAACACTTGGCTCTGTTCTGTGGTGTGTCCATTGCAAAGCCAACTGAAACTCTGGATGAGGCAGCATCTCTGAATTGGGAATAACTTGGTGACGACTATTAATATCAACGAGATTAAATTGCTCCGTTTAGACATATTTAGGAACCAGATGTATCCAGTCCCAAGCTCCTGAAAAATTCAGTCAGGTTTTTTTAGAGTAAACTGGAATTGGGGTGTTGAATTCTACTTACAACAAATCTTGAATGAATTATTTCAGCTATGTTATAAAAACTTGTCAGAGTTCTAGAAATGATCTATTGAAAACCACATACCTGCAATTGGATTTGTATGCTGTTCAGTTTTCTCTGCAGACTCCAAACCTTTGCAGAGTTCAATCCTTTACCAGTAAGGTGTCATTTGGAGAAGTTTTTTGACTCAAATTCTGGAAATATTTATGCCTGTGCGTGGGTTACAAGGCAGGAACTGTCTCAGTGGAATCCAGAAGAGAGGATTACAAAGCACAGTGCAGGGTTGTGTCTGGACCAGACATAGTCTTGCGACATAAGCATGGTTTGTCACCTGGGTTGGTATGTCCTATATTGTCAATAAGTGTTGTAGTAAAACAAAACAAAACCGTTTTTAAAAAATTGGGTTTTTCAACCACTTTTTTTGAAAAATAAGAAAATGGACATACTAGCTTTGTTACAATCCAGCTTTAAAAGGTGGCAGTGGTTTTCGATAAATTAATCTTTGAAATAAATTTTATTTCAGAAGAGAAAATGCAGATAAAATTAGAAGACTTATGTGACTGCAGTTACTGTTATAGAGGTCATGCAGAAGGTAGAGAAAACGACTCCTTTCTGTGGAGATGTAAGGCAGTGTTCCTCTACATATGCTGAGAATGGTAACATTTGGCAGAAAATGAAAACATGTCATAGTTCACAGCATTAAATTAAATCATTTGTGAAACTTGTCTTGCCTGCACTATAAGAATTGCTACTTCCACACTGCTCTCGCTGGGGATTAAACAAATGAAAACATATTTTTCTAAGAAAACATCACAAATACATCTCAAAAACCAGAGACATTGTTTCTTGAGGACAGAAAGCAGGCTAGAAGTTGTAACTAGCCTCTTCCTTCTCAGTAAATCCTTTATGAAGGAAGTCATCAAATAGGATAAAAGTATAAAATCCATTTTGAAGCTATTCTGCAACTGTTGAAACCACATGGAATCACAGAATGGTTCAGATTGAAAGGGAACTTCTGAAGCCATCTAATCCCAACATCCCTTTTAAATCTGGGGTGACTACACAGATTAGGTTGCTCAGAGTCTTTTAGAGTTCAGGTTAAAAGTCTTCCAGGATGACATAACCTCTCTGAGCAGCATTTTCCTGTGCTTAACTTCCCTCATATTCATTATCTTTCTCTTTAGAGGTAACCAGAATTTACCTTTCGGCAATGTTTAGCTGTTGCTCCTTGTTCTGTCACTATGTGCCTGTGGTTCTGTCTCTGTAACCTTTGGTTAAGTGGAAGAAGATGCAATTAAGTTGTCTGAGCCCTCCCTTCTGCAGGCGAGGCTGAACCAGCTCCCTCAGCCTCTGTCACGTGCTCCAGCCCTGCAGCTGCCCTGGCAACCCACCACTGAACTCTCAAGCACATCTCCTGTCCTGGGGCACTCCAGGCTGGTGCTCCAGATGCTCTCCCAAGTGCCGTGCAGGGAGGAATGATCCCTTTCCTTACCTCACTGACCACCCTTTGCTAATGCAGCCTGCAGAGCAGTTTGCTGCCTCGAAGGCAGAGCGCTGCTTTGTACCCAGCTCTGCCCACCAGGACTCACAGATCCTTTTCTGCAGAGCTGCTCTCCGGCTAGGCAGTCAGAGCCTGGGCCGGTGCGAGGGATTATCCTGTCCCAAGAGCAGGACTTTGGCCAGGTTCTTGTCAGCCCACTCCTGTAGCTTCTGCAGAGCCCCATAACTGCTCCCTGTTTGCTGTCATGTGTGAATTTGTATTCTGACACTTCATAAATGTCTTTTATGAAGATTTTCAACAGTTTTGAACCTGGTCTTGATGCCGAAGGGCTGGAACTCGTAGCTGACTGAGTTAAACTTCTGAAGATTGACTGCCCCCCCCCCTTTAAAAGCCACTATTCCAGATGGCTTTTCATGAACCTTTTACATTAACAATCCAATCCTTCATTTTTGCGCTCGCTCCCTGCTGTTCAGGTACAAGGATGCTGCATCATCCTCAGTATGCCCTAGTAAAGGTGTAAAACAAATGAGGTGGAGTTTGCTGTACTGACTTGTGGATAATGACAAGATCCTTTGATACTTTTTTAAAAAAAAATGTTTTAAGAGTCAATTCTCCTTGTAGATGTACCTGAGTTCTTCAGAGTGTCTTGCTATATGGCTCTTAAGGTTGTTTTGGAGAGCTGTGTTTTTCAAATGCGACATAAAAATTTTTCCAAGGCAAATATCGGTTGATGGAATACAAGGTTGAGCTGCCGTTGAAAAGCCCTTAAGAGTCAGAGTTGGAGAAAGTGAGGGAGAGGCAGAAAACTTAAAAAGAAAGCTTTAGATGTGAATGTGGAAGCAAAACAAATCAGTGTGGCAGAATCATGTCCACTTGGGCCATTGGAAATAGCAGGAGAAAGAATTGCCATGTAGGATAAGGAAAGCTCTGGTAATAAATGACAGCATCATAAAGGTAGTTGAAAAATTCAGCAGTTGGAAAGAGTGAAGGTGTTGGAGGCAAGGCTTTCTCTGTGTGTATTGGTGTGTCCATAGTATTATGTGCTCTTGAATTCAGGCAGGAATTCAAAGTTTTGGCAAGTTGTTTGCTGCTTTCAGTGAAATGCAAGTAAATGTCCTTTGCAGGCTGTTGGGATGCTTCAGTTGTTGGTCTGTTCCATACCTCAGGCACTGACACAAATTGAACGTATCATTATCAAACACATATGCAGCAGTAGCAAGACCACGGACTTTTATTGGAATACAGTATGTTATATGTGAAAAAGACCAAAAGTAAATGTTCGTTTGCAATGGGAGAAAAGAAATGGTACTTTCCTGCTAAGGTAGTAAAGGAAATTCTCTTTGGCTTACCTACTGTTATCTTTTCCCCCTATGCTCTCTGAAAAAAGTTATTCTGCATGATCTTTCTTACTTTTGAAAACTGAATTTGGCTTTGTCCTGAACCTTCCAAAAAAGAGAGGTGACTGGAGAATTCATTTTGTGTGATTGCAGAAGCAAATGATGCGAGTCAAGTGGCCTGGTCAGATAATTAAGCTACAACAGAGAAAGCTCGCAGAGTCAGTCAGTTGTGATTATCAGTCTGGTGTGGTTGAATGTCTGATTCCTTCTGAAAAATCTGAAGTGGCTGCTTTTATTATCATTAATTGGGGAGTGCCAGCAACAAATATGGAAGAATTACACTGCCACTTTAAAAAATTCCAATATATTTCAGTTGGAATATAAGTTTAATGATAAATTGATGACCGTTTGTTGCTCTGCCCACCCCTTAGAATTGGAAGGTTGGTTAGAATAATTCCAGTGTTACGTGTCTGCCCTGCTTCTGAACCCTGACGTCTGTAGGCAGTCTGCAATAGAGTGGCAATAAATGTGTATTCTTTGGGGCTGTCTGAATCTTTTTAGGTTGTGTTTTTTTTTTTTTTTTTTTTTTTTTTTTTAGATAGAAGTTCAATCATTTTAAGCTATCTCTAGAGCGTCTAGGAAAGTCCCTTTAACAGTGAAGCATTAGGTTGCTTAAAGTGCCTCACAGAACTAAACCTTGGAAGTATTTCTGAAATATTTCCCCTGCTAAGCAAGAGGGATGTCATGAAATGAAACAAAAAAGGAAACAATATTTCATTTGAATGGAAGGATAAAGTACATTTAATCTAAACCGGGCTAGTTCAATATCGATAGTTTGCTTGTGGCATTCAGCAATTTTAAAATAAGAACCTTATTGGTATTAACACTGCCACGTGGAGGAGGAATTAATCCCATGGAAATGCACATGTGTAGCTGGACATCGTAGCTATCACAAAGCCAGAGCCCTGGAAGTTTTAGGGTGTTTTGGAACTTTGAATACAGCCGTGTTAATTTTAAAACAAAATCCTTCCGCTTCCAGCAACTTCCATAGTAGCATTTCCAATGTTTTTTAAACAGCTATTAACGTAGTCAAGCTGTGTTTTTTTCTCCTTCTCTGTGTAATCATCTGCTCAGTGGTGCACTCCATAAGCAGTAGCAGGAGCCAGAGGAGTGGCCTGCTGTGATTGATGGGGCGAGGCCCGGCACGCTGAAGGAGCCCCATCTGGATCAGGTTTTGGGAGCAGTCAGACGGTGAGAGGGAGGTCAGCGAGCCCTGCATCGGCTCCCCGCCCTCAGCACCCCGATCACTCCCACTCCTGCACACCCTGCAGCGCTCACGCGCCCTCAGCCATCACTGATGCTCGCTTTGGGCAGATGCTGCATGGCCTGGGACCAGAGCAGCTGCTAAGTTTATGGAGAATAAAGGCAGCACAATGGTACAGCAGGTATTTTCACTTTTATTTTCACTTGAAGCTCTTGATTTTTAGTCAAGCCAGGGCAGTTCTTATAACCAGCTGCACCACTGCATGCAAGACTTCTAACCCATGTTTTGTTGTTTAAGTCTGAAGGAGGGCAAGCAAGCTACGGGGGATCATGTGCTTGATAGATGTAACTGAGCCCTTCTCAGAACCAGCAGGTTTGCAGAGAAATGTTGCATTTTTCTTCTTTGTTTCCATGCCCTAAGGATACGATGCAGTTTGGCTCATTTAACTACAGTACAGGAGGCTTTCTCTAAATGTGAAATATCTCTTGCCAAAGAAACAAAATGCACCAAACGGAAAATAGAGCAAAACAAACAATAAACTGTGAGTTTGACTTCAAAATGCAGGCAAGCAGAAAGGTTTTCATTGAATACATTTTTATGCTGCAAATGTGTTTTTAAAAAAAGGAGCACTGCGTAAGTAATGTTTTCTGTGCTCTCTCCTTTGTGTACAAACATAACAAGCTTGCTTTATTATGTTTTGACACTTTTTATACATTTCTTAATTATGAAATCCTTTCAGAGCAGGAAATGCTGAAAAGGCATCTGAGACAGTAGGAGCAGTTTAAATTCTAAGCTTTTGTTCAAATGGAGTTATATGGATGAAATAGGAGAGCCTTCACTTACCTACATCGTTGGAATCCTTTTTTTTTTGGTTCTTTAGAGTTCAACATTTAACCAGAAAGCAATAAATTTGATTTTATACACTGCCACGTAAAGCATATTTTTCAGTTGAAATGTGGTTTTCATTAAGACTCGGGCCAGAACATTTAGCAGAGCCTGACTGTCTGCCATCCTTTGTTCTCCTTGCTGTTGCCAACAACCGCTTTTTAAAAAAACCATGCACAAAGTGAGCATTAAGGCATCATTTAATCTTAAAGATACCTGGAACTGAGTCTGAAGGGACAACTTCTGTTTAGCCTCTCCTGCCGAGGTGGCATTAAGCCATGCCTGTGTACTGTCATACACAGCTTTGAAATTACTCTGATACCTGAGTTCATAGGCTAATTTAGGATCAATATTTCCTGTTGCTTTTAGGGCTGTTTCATCTTTTCAGCTTAATGCATTAGAACTTATTATTTCTTTTATTCATTTCAGTTCTTTCAGTTAAAGAGCACAATAAGGAGCATTTTAGATGATTCTATTTAAAGAATTTTTGGTTCTTTAAAATCTATTCAAGTGTATCTGACTGTTGTCTAGTCTAGTGTTTCCATCAACCACATGTATATACAAATATACATGAAGCTGACACTTCGTTGTTCTTGATATAAATTAATTTTTTGAACAATAAGCTCTGGCTATTATTAGCCAAGTAAACAGTACAGAACTTGTTTACACATACATGCTTTTATATTACCTTGTAATACGGTGTCTGTTGAATTAATTATGAATAATAAATTCACACTAATTTTAAAGGTTAGGAAAGGCTTCAGTAGTCACTTATTTTAAGGGATGAATATCTCAGATTTGTTGTCACTATCATTTTAAACTTAGGGCCTGCTGTCCGTGTGCAAGTTTAATTTCTTTAATGTGCCCTGTCTTCCAACAATTTAATGAACCTGCAGAGCGTGCACTGATAATCTTGTGTGTCAGTTTTCTGCTCTAAGCATACTGAGGTTGGTTTCTTGAATGGCAAGGCTGTAAATCTCTGAATATGTACAAGTTAGTAAAAAAAAAAAAAAGACAAACAAACCTCTGACCCTTTGTTGTTTACTTATTAATGGGGTCTCAGTTATAAATAAGTGAACCACACCTCAGCTGAACAAGTCTAATGAAAGAGGTAGAAGAGTCTCAATATTGTGGAGGTTCTGAAATAGCCAGTGCAATTTGCCATTCTGTAATAAATCTAAAAAGTTGCTGGTAAAAATAATAGAAAAGTTCAACCCTCTTAATTAAATATGAGCTGTAATTAGCACTAGGTGTGGATTCTTTGAATATTAATTAGGGTCCTCATGGAACTGCTGTCAAGGTTAATGAGAAACAGCGGGGTCTCAGCAACATCTGGTTTAGGACTGGAGGTGGTACAAAACCCTTTAGATCAAATGCACCTGGACGTTAGCCCTTGGTCCCTCTGTTGCCACTGCTGTTCTTTTTTAACAGCTGCTGACTCCAATGCCATATTTAGCATCTGACAGGAAGGAATAGCTTAAGGACCAGCACTAACCAGCTCCTGTGTTTCAAAACCAGCACAGTGCAGTCGCTTATAGAGGCAGAATCCGGATTTAGTTTTGTTCATTCTTACCCCTTGCTCAAGTCCCTCCTGAAACAGCTGATTAAAAAATTTAAGGTCAGCTGCCTCCCACACAAGTTTTAAAAATACTTCTTCAACATTTAATGAATGTCTCTGATGTAATCCAGTCATTCCTGAGTTTTGCTTCATCTGGATTTTATTTTTTTTTTTTTTTAATAGTGAAAATATCAGGTAAAAGAAGTAAGAAAGGAACTGGACCATTTTAATATTAGAGGGTAAAGTATACATTTACAAGAGTTTTTAACTTCCACAGAAATTCATCAGGGCCAGTTTCAGTGCAGCATTAACCTTGCAATGATTGCAGTTATGCAAACAAATCTTAGTGACTTAAACCCTGTGAAGTCAGTAAATGACACTGGTTTCGTGCTAAAGATGGTTGAATGAAGCAATGGAAACCACTTGCTCAAGGCCATGCACTAAGCCAGCAGCAACTATGGGATTAAAATTAGAGAGGATTTGATTGCTGATATATAATCCTAATTTTTTAGGACACACTGAGTGCCTTTTACAAAGGAAAATTTAGTTTTCTCTTTTAAGCCCGTCAAGTACCAAGACTTCCTCCTGTGCGAATTCTTAGAAGCTCTTGAGTTTAGGACTAGGTCAGGTCAGAGAACTGATGTCTGAATTAGTTGAAATTGGCTGGAAATGCCCTTAAGTACAAAGTGCAGAAGAATGTCTTTTATTCATCCAGCCTGTTTTAAAATTAGGAAATCAAGGGCTGATGAGTACAAATAAAATCCCTGCAATAGTCTTGGGCAGGTGCTTGCACATGCTTTGGTGGGAGAATGATGGAGTAGTTCAAAAGATAATTAAATTTTAACTCAAATGTGCATTTTTACATTGCTTGCTATTTAGAGGGATAATTTTATTCTGTAAATTAGTTTATCTGAGGTTGGGATAGTCCCTGCACTAGTGGCCTCTAGTGCTGTCTCAGGCAAAATCACGTTTTGGACATTTTTTATATAGGTTCAGAAAGATTGTAGTATACATTTCCTCCTCTAGAATTATTGCTTTTTGGTGTGAGCAAAGCATTTAGTCAGAGGTTTTCTAATTGATAAATTAACAGCCTCGGCTATTCTTTATTATATCAAGTGGAAATATGGATCTCTCTATATAGACATGAGGATAGTGTTTTTAATGCTATAGGCTAGTTGTGATATGGAAATGAAATACTCTTGTCTTCAAATGTAAAACCTTTAAAGTTCTTTAATCTATTTCTTTTGACATCGAATTTTTCTTTTATGTTATTTAAGGTTTTGAACTGATGCATTTTTAGATTCAAATATTTAATGTTTTGACTGGATCTCATTATTATTTTGCATTTGTGGCATGCAATTGCTCAATGCAGAGTATTCTCAAAGTATTCTGAATATCTCAGGGCGTTATTTCATATCTGTATTTTTAGCGCTTGTTAACAGTATGCACCCAAATCCTGCCCTGTGTATAGGTTGCATATATTGTGTTGTGCAAAAGTCAGCTGAGCTCATCAGAGCTCTGTGCTGGCAGTTGTGCTCGGGAGCCTTTGGAATAAACTAGCTTTGTTCCTCTCCCTTGTTTGAGTTGAGGCATCATTAGTGCAGGCAGATTTCACTGACCTTTCCCGGTTAAAGAATAGTCTACAATTATTCCGCGAGCAGCAGATTTGTTTGTCTAATTATAATAATATTTAATAGGGTTAGCAAAATGCATTTAATACAGATAAGAAATGTTCTCCTCAAGAAACAAGCACTGTGCCCTTTTCAGGCCAGAATACTCTCATCACTCTGCGTTACGGGTACAGGACTTTGGCTTATTTTATCTCACGCCACATTTCTTCCTTTTTTTATTTTTTTTTTCCCTTTTATTTTCACAGGGTAATCAGGAAGCTACAGCACCTCCTGACACAATGGCACAGCCTTATGCCTCAGCCCAGTTCGCTCCACCTCAGAACGGTATCCCTGCAGAATACACAGCCCCACATCCGCATCCAGCTCCAGACTACACAGGCCAAACCACTGTTCCAGAGCACACGTTAAACATGTACCCTCCTGCCCAGACACACTCCGAACAGAGTGCAGCTGACACAAATGCACAAACTGTCTCCGGCACAGCCACAGTAAGTCAAGGTTACAGCTCTTTCTAAAGCTCCGTGTTTCGTGTTTATCAATAACACCTTTTCCTATGTCACGCTCGGCACTTTTCATTTGCGTTAGGCTTAGTTGCCGCGTTAAGGTTGAAAGTCTACCAAAGTTTACTGTTGAATCTGGAGAATGTGTTTTCACTGGTTTTGGACCTTCTTAGTAAGTGTTGGAGCTTTGGAGTTTCATCTTCAACAGTTTTAGACAAAATGATTAATAGCCAGCCCATGAATCATAGCATAAATTTTAATTAAGTCCAGTATAGAAAAACATTGCAAATGAATGCTTGTGGGCATTCATTTGCGGGGCCAAAGAAAGCAACCAAAAAACCCAAACCAGACTCATTTGATTATTTTTAATGACCTCTGTGATTTCGACACAAGTAGTTTTAATAAAAGTATTAATTGAATGATCCTGTACAAAATATACTGTGTGAGTTAGCATTGCAAAGAGCATGTCTGCAATATTGTATTTTCTAGAGAGCTTGTTTGTGCAGCCATTACCCACGTTGTGTGTGGATCTGTGCTAAACAGAGCAGAAATGATAGACTTTCCTTCTATTCGATTTATATGTGAAGTTCTGAAGTGTCATGAATTATGCAAGATACTCCTTGGATGGCTCTACCTTGTAATTTAAGTCACAAATTTCACACATTGATAGTTTAGTGTTTCTGTCTTAATTCTAGAGTAGGACCCAATATATCCAGTGCCAAGAGCTGACAGATTTCTGAGCCATCAACCAACCCGCTGTGTTGCGTGTGCAGGATGGAGCACAGAACAGGCAGTGCTTGAAACATCTCTCCTGGCTGTCCTCATCCTTGCCTCAGCCATGCTCCATGCCTCAGCTTACCTCCTCTTCCTTCCCGGCTCACATCCAGCCTAAAAGGTTTCATGCATTAGCGCAAGAGGAAAGGGAAAGCACATTCTCTTAAATGAGCTCCGCAAATTTATGTTTATTGCCGTGCCACTAATTTCTTTATGTGGGTATGAGCAAGAAAGTAAAGCAAGAGCAAAGGCATTGAAGACTATTCCTTGCTATTATCATGGAGAAATCCTTGTGAATTAATTACACATTTTTGTGGTTTATGCCGTAAAATGTTTTGGTCTTTTTATTTTTAACTTGGTAACTTTTTACTACCCTGAGTTGCCCTTTTCTCCAGTATTGGGAGAAAGTTTAAATTGAAGAGAATCCTATTTGCTTGTATCTCATAGTATTCTTTGTAGCTCTACTGTGTCCCCTCTTATCCATCTCTTTGCTAAGTTAAATTCCTGGTTCTTTCCAGCTTTTAAGATTTGCTTCCATAATCATTTTTGATTGTTGTCCAACTCTTGTCAAATACCACTGTCATTGGTTTAGAGCAGGAATCCTAAGCTGAATAGATACTCCAGAAGAGATTGGATATTGACTAAAAAGATAATCTTTCCTACCGTCCCTTTTTTGTTCTTTTTATATTCTATGACTTTGCTTGGGTTTTGTGACCACTGCTGCAACCTGAACAAATCCACTGTGATGCCCAGCTCAGCCTTTTCATGTTTTGAAACTGTTTCTGTTCAGTCCTGAAGTAAAATACTGACAGTGCTGAAATCAATGGTAAAAGACCTGTCGATGGGAGTGGGACAGGAGCTCATCCCTCATCATTTATTGCTTTCAGTTGATTGTGTTTCCTCACCCCGTTTTGATTTTTCAGTTTGAAGAAATGTCAGTCATTTTATCAGAGAAGTCAGGGATGTGTTTTCCATAGCAAAGACTGGTGAAAAGACACAGTTTGGATTGTCTGCAATGCCCTTATCTTCTTCAAGTGCTCTATTCAATCCCAGCTCTAGCAAATCCAATGATTCCCTGCAAAGTTTCCTGCTTCTGATATGCAAATAGGCTTTATTGTTATTTGGGTTTGTGTCCTTTGCTATCTGCTCTTACTTGCTGTTTTCCTTCCTAATATCCAACTTGCATTTTACCTGTCAGACACCTTTTCCCTTCTGTTTCCCCTTGGAGTGAATTTCCATTCTCTGCAGGATAACACTTCAATTCCACTAACCTGTTATATTCAGGGAATATGGTATAGTTATTTGCTCTTTTCATTGTGGATCTTTTCCTTGCATTCGGGTTTCTTTTCTTACAGAGGAATGGACAGAACATTTTGAAGTAGCTCCCATGCTGTTTATAAAGAATTAGATTGCCTTCCTTTTGACTTTAGGGTCTATTTGAGAATGTTTTCGTTTGGTTTGGTTTTTAAAAAGATTTTTTTTTCTAAATTGCAGTGTTATATTGAAAGTTGTGGATGCTCTCCCTCAAGAACAGTGCAATGAAAAGGCAGGTTTCCAAGAAGTGTGTTTATCTATGGAACTGCACTGACATTTAACACATTGCTCACCAGTTAGGTTTACTAATGTACGGACAATTATTGTTTTCACAATTTAATTACAGGTACCTAGATTTAAAACCTGTTACGCTGGGTGTCATTAGCCATTGCTTTTGGCAAACTGTGGAGACTTTATAAATAGATAAATGCAGATGGACCCCAGGCGGATTTAACATGGACTTTGTAACGCTGTGAGGGTCCAGCTGTGTACATCTCTCTGTAGGTTTAATAATACAAGTTTTTATTATGAAAGAGAGCTTCAATAGCACTGTGTCAACATTGTACCTCCATTTGGTCTTTATTGTTGAAGGAGAAAAATTATGTTTCTTTCTAATTCCTGCTACCTTTGAGAACAGTTGATTTCCAGACAAAGAATTTTAAGTGGAATTGGTGTGGGGACATAGTGGCATTTGTTTGGTAGGTCCCAATTTTACTTAGTTTCCTTTCAGTAAGCTGCTTATGACATACATTTGAAAGAAGAATAACCAAATAGCCAATCATTCACAGAAGAATATTGTTGTTATTAATGTAGATCAGAGAAGCTGTTGGAGGCAAGAGACCAGTTTTTAATTTCCTTACTCACAAATTTATGTACATGTGAAGCTGGATACACTACTAAAAATAGATCTTAAAATTTTGCAATGTGTACCTAAAAAAACTGCAGAGCAATTGTCTAAATTGTAGAATTACTACCAGAAGTGGCTGAATCTCCTCCATGAAGGACTGAATCCGTGCTGAGGCGAGATATATCCCAGGCTTTCTCTGTGTCCCAGGTTCTTTCTTCTTGTCTGAAAGAATCATACACTGAAGCTGGAGCTCACACTGGGTCTAGTGCCACCTAAACCCCAGTAAAGATAGAAATAGTAAAAATAAACTGGTTTTGTCCAACTTCCCTTGAATCCTTAACTGCAACACAGGGTGTGATCCCGGCCCAGCTGGAACCACTGCCAGGATCCCCACTTGCCGCAAACCGAACAAAATTCCAATCATTGGTTTTATTACAGGTTTGCAATTTTGTGCAGAGTGCTCTTGTAATTCTTGTTCAAAAGTACTTTGCATACTCTTGGACACGCTCTTGTACTTCTAGAAAGTGTCTTTCTCAGTGACCAGTTTTAATCTATTTAGATAAAATAGTGTAACACAGTATTCTGTCAGAGTAAGTGCTGGAACAAGAGGTGCTTGGATTGTATGTGCAGGGATTGCTAACTCTGATTGTGATGTTATGAAACAGGAGAAGAGGGACAGGATGTAAGGGTAGTAAATGATTCAAGACAGGATGACTTAGCTGAAATAATATAAAATCTTCGGTAGGTAATAAAATACTGTCAAAAGTTACTTTGAGTCTTCTCTGAGCATCTCTGGTTTCCATCTTTGTGGATCCACGTGTTTGTTAACTTTGAGTAAGGATGAAGTGCATCTGAGCATATGCAAAATCAATAATCAACCAGCAGTGGGTTATTTAAGTGCTGGTAGACTTTTGGAGTTGCAAAGCATCAAATATACTTTAAGGCATTAACAAAAATAGTAAATGGCTTCTTCCTAGAAGTTTGGATCAATGAAAAGTATGTTATAAAGTTATGCTAAAAGTAACATATCTGATGATTTTGTAGAGCGGTTTAGAGCGTTACATTAAATAGTTATGTGTATTAAAGTATTTTTAAGTAAGACATTTAATCATTTTATGAAATCACCCTTTACCTTTGTACACCTATAGATGAAAACCTATTGCACATAAATAATTCTGAGTAAAACTTGTGCGGTTTTTGCCCGTGGTTTTCCTGCACAACTTCTGTTCATGACAGCAGATGTGTGTGTAAATAAAAAGGGCATTAGCTGGGCACGTGTAAGGGAGCAGGTAATAGTAAAGTAAATATTTCTCTAGTGTTTCCTGTATTAAGTGTATTATACTAATAATGGAAGTAATTCATGGAGTGGTAAGAGCTGAGGTTGCAGTAATGCTCTGTGTTTTATGTGTGTGTATGAAAAATGTGCTGCTCTAAACTTAATTCTACTTTTGCATAAAACTTGGGATGATTGTGCAGTCTTTCTGTTTTGGACTGAGACTTCACCAGGCTTCAGAAGCTGAAAAGTTGTGTGATAAGTTGTGTGTTTGCATGGGAGATCTTGAGGGGAAAGGTAGTTTGCTTGAAGGAGTGATCCGTGCACGGTGCTTCTCTGTCTGAAGTGTTCAGCATCAGCACCCAGCATGGCTTTAGGGGATGCAGTGCTGTTCAAGCCCTGTAGAAAATGTGCAGCGCAGAGGTGTGGGTTGTCTCTGGCCTGGGAAGATGATAAGGTATTTTCCTCCTAACTTCACTGGTTAGAACTGAATTTCAGCTTGGTTACTACCAAAATTCCTCTTGTGGCATCCACTGAACCTGATACTTCTGTGTGATAATAATTGGTATATTAGATATTATGTCTGTTGTTCCAGCTGCCTTGCTTTACCTTGAGATGTTGTGTGTGCTTTGGGATCTAATGGCCTGTAAGTTTGATGCTTTCTTTTCTTGGTGTTAATTTGTCCAGGTTTGTGCCTTTTTCAGTCATGTTGCAGAGGCCATCTCTTCATCTGAGGATTTGTGATGGCTTAGTGATGCTCTGGACTGCAAAATTATTTACCATGTTGAACTTTGTTGTTTTGGTGAAGCGAGATACGCACAACCTTTGCTGACATTTTTGGGGTTTAGTGTACTAATTACTGTGTTGTGCTTATTAATTTGGGTAAGAAAGCTGGGAGTAGGGAGTGTTTGGAGTGAAGCCCTTTAATGCGTTATCTAAGCCAGCAGGTGAGTAGATTATTGCTACCGTTTTCTGCAGCCTATTTATGGTTTTTACTAGCTCTTTTTCCTGCTCTGTCCTTTGTGTAAGTTATTGGTATAAGTGATTCCCCCCCCAGTTTCTTTCTTTTCTCCCTTGGTTCATTTCCTCCTTCTCTCCTACTATTTCATTCATGACCTCTCCATCTCCTGGGAGTGTGAGTGTGGGCTACATTAGCTGCTTCATGCAGTTATATTCCACATTAAACAGTGTGCTGTATCCTACCTGGTGTCCAGGTGTCCATCAGCTGCTCTTACAGCAGCGTGTCACTGAGGCAGAAATGTTCAGACCCAAGTTCTCTGTACTGTGCTGGCTCATCGCATAACCGCGACTGTGCTCGGGAGCCTCGAGCTGAACTTGTTTGGAGTCCCACCTGCCAAGAGTCTGCGGAGTGGGTGGGACACTTCCCAGTGCTGCTGAGCTCAGCTGCTGTTAGCCCTGTCTCTGAGTGTCCTGCTCTTGACTGAGAGGTTTCCATAGGGTACCTGGAACTGTCTCCTGTGGCTTGGGAAGGAGTGGCTCACTTACTTCTCTGTGTAATTCTGGCTGGCAAGGAGCAGAGTAGAGTTCCAGGGCAGAAAACCATGCCAATTCCTTCTCTAAAGGATGGCACTGTGCTTCCCCTGCAAAGGAACTGGAATTTTCACCACAAAGTGGCTGTCTTGCAAGTCAGATTTCCCCATGGACACTTTTTATTGC
This sequence comes from Mohoua ochrocephala, assembly GCA_013398855.1. NCBI lineage: Eukaryota > Metazoa > Chordata > Aves > Passeriformes > Acanthizidae > Mohoua > Mohoua ochrocephala. The sequence goes on along the minus strand of VZTA01006304.1, from coordinate 149,676 downwards.
CAACTGGTATCAATGACCCGGTTTTTATTCTATTTCAATGCCATATTTTTGTCTCTAGATGTTTGCCACCAGTATGCTAGATAGCTGATAATGCTTTGACAACTCTTACAGCAGTGTTTATTCATCTAAATCATACCCTGCTGGCGCAGGCTATTGTATCAGCATGGTGTGCTATTTCATTTATACTACGTATTATATCTGGTCCCAACTGCTCCTTGAAGGAAATATTTCAAGGAGCTTATTTTGAGACCCTGAGTGCTTCAGAGCTGCAGAAGCAAGGAACCCGGTCCAGCTCCTACTCCATAGTGAAGAGATCAAAACTGACATCCCAAATAGATAACATAATGCTGTGCTGGGGTGGTGAGGCACAGTAATGACTTGTGATCATAGGCATTATTGCTTCTAAGAGGCTTCCTTGCTGAGAGCCCTGCGTGCCAGCTTTGCAACTGTGCCCCACGTGTGCTGCTTTACTTATGCTAAGGAATAGCAGGAACACACTGCTCACTTCAGCCCCTCTGCGTGTCTGTGCCAGCTCTAAAATAGATTCTCCTCGAGGATACACAGAACCTGACACTGTTTCCTACGATGCTGTTTGTGGAGTGCCTGTTTGTGTTTCGTTGTTTTGGCTGGGAAGAAGATAAATAACCACCCTCTTTTTCCTATCTTGCTTAGTGAACTTGGGCTTTGTGATGCTTTGAGTGGGTATGTGGTGTGAGGACAGCAGCCTTACACTGCCAGCTCTTCTGAGATCTCAGTGCCTGATCGTTGTGATTTAGGTACCGCCTCAGTTTCTTTTACCTTTTGATTCTCGTAGCAAGAAAAGGTTGAAAATATGATGTTGAAGTAGAAGACAGAAAAATGATTATTCTAGTTTTGTGGGTCTTTTTAGGTATTCTGCTTTTAACTTCCTTCCCTCATTTTTGTGTGCTTGAACTTGGTGAAATGTTAAAGCCGAAGCTCTTCCACAAAACCAAAAAAAAACCCCCGCCAACAAGGATAAAGAGAGCAATTATGCTCTGTCATCTTTAGTCATGTTTGCTCAAATAAATTAGCTGAATGCCATTGATTACCCTTCTGAATGTTCTTCATAGGGCACACTGATAGTTCTTAGATCACTTCAGCAGGTACTTCCAGCCAGCTCTAAGGCATATTCGAAGCACAAAGCATAGCAGAGGTCTTTCCAATCACATTGTCGACCAGAGATGGTCATATTACTACCACTTTAAAAGTTTCTTCTGGAAAGCATTACCCGTTAATTTCTAATCTGTCAAGTTTAATTGACCAATTAAACAATTTAGGATTTTCTTCCTGCTTGTCCCCAAAAGAGCCGAGCTAATATTGCTTTTTTAAGTTTTCTTGTACTTTGTATTGTCTCTTGGGCTCTTTACTTCTCCATACCAATTATTTTACATGTTACATTATTGACTTTTTCTTCTCTCTGTGCAGTCTAAGTAACCATGGCATGCAAATGCTTTGGCTGTGCTTTGGGTTCATACGTATTGAGAATAACCAGTGTTGCACATTTTGCTGAATACACTGAGCATACATTTCAAAGGGGACCTTGTGTGATGAAACACCCAATTTCAACTTCTTTTAGACTTGACCTTCTGCATCTTTGCTCCATGTTGCAACTTGTTAATTAAAATCGATCCTTCAGGGTGGCATTTTTTTTGGTGAAAATTAGCTCATTTTCACTAAATGCATGAGTGGCTGTGTCAGGCTAGGCAAGACCAATGATGTTTTCCATTCTCTTGTAATTGACACGCAAACGATTGTTAATGGCTCGCAACTTTATCAGAAGTTGTTGATTCCTCCGTTCACCTACTCTTTGTAATTGCGGTATAAACTTGCGTATTGCTTGGAGTACCTTGTGCAGTGGCATAAGAATATGTTTGTAACTTCTTGGTTATCCAGCAAAATCCTTACCCTTGCTTGCAGGAAACTGCCTCTCCATTAGAGAGGTCAGAGTGGCCAGGTAGCACAGGTAGTTGCAGAACTGACAAAGTTTGCAGTTAAAAGCTGTGAAGATCATACAGAGAGGCTTCCTCTCTTCTTCCTTAAATCATGAGACTGAATTTCTCTTCATGTGACAGTCTGTGCCTAGAGCTAAAGTTACTCTCCTGCATGACTACACGTGGGTCTCAGCTAAGGATGGCTTAGTGGGTTATTACCCCCCAACCCTGAAAATACTTTTTTTTAATCCTGTTTATACTCTCAAGTTTCCATTCCTCTCCCACACATCTCTCTCTTCAGCTTTCCCACACACCCAGCTGCCCACAGAATTACTTTAATTAAATGTTATTCGTGCGTGGGCTTGCTTACCATTTCTCCCTGCTTAATTTGTTCCTTTCTAGGGTCAGTGTGAAAGAGTGGCTTTATTCAAACATTTAACTTTGCTATCCATCAGTATTAGAAAGACAGTAACGAGGCATGTCCCTCTGTCTTGGCTTGACCCGCAAGCAGGTGAATCCATCTGTAAGTTTGAAGCTGCTTTATGGTCTACCGGTGGCTTGACAGGCTGAGATAGACATTGCAGGCAGAAGCAGACGGTAAAAGGTTCTTATTCACTAGATGTGCATTCAGGGAAGGGTTAGAAGTTCTTCTTTTCAGACTTTGCTGGAAAAAGAATTAGACTGAGCTGATACTCGACCATGCACATCATGCTCTATTTGCTCTTTCTATCATATGAAGAAAGAATTGGTTGGTCATTTAAAATTGCGCAGACCTAGATTAAACGGCCAATAACTTGTTAATTAATTGTAGAAATTCCAGAAGAAGAGGATAAGATAGTAACCTGGAGTTTTTTTCTGTCTCGAGTTAATCCTACACGTGTATGGCAATATCTTTACAAACCTGTGACACAGTGTGGTGGGTTGACCATGTCTGACCTCCCTAATATATTGGGAGGGTTTTATATATAAATAGAAAATAATTGCTGTTTTAAAGAAATAATTGCAAAACCTTCCTCTTCTTTTGCTTGCTTCTTGCCTGCTTTTAATATTTGTGTGCATTTTCATTGTCTTATCTTCCTTTTCATCTCTACAACACTGTTCCTTTTTTATAGTCTTTCATTTTCCATTTATACTGGTTTTTATTATGTATGTTTTGTCTGTGTTTTCTGTCTCTTCCCAGTTTTTGCTCATTCCAATATTATCTACTAGCTTGCTTTCATTTCCTCCTCCCCTGTAGGAGGTACAAAGCTACCACTGATTTTAATGTGGCATGGAGAGAATATGGAATCTCTGAAGGAAACATATAGTTGATGTGAAGAACGTACATGAATTCAACATGCAGCAACTTGCTGGTTCTAGATGCTTTTTCAGCTGATCTCCCACGCAATTGTGTTGAAGCATCAGCATATTGTGCTGTCATTTTGATTTAGAAAAACTTCTCAACAGCTTTTTAAGACAGATCCCTTAGGTCTTCTGCTATTCTTGCTTAAAGGGGCTTTTTGCATTTGCTTTTCCAGCAGAGACCTCTTTAAATCTCACCTGCTGAAGCAGCTGCCACTGCCTCTGGTCTCTTCCCTACCTGGGAAGTTGCCACTGCCTCTGAAATATAATCAGTCTACCCCAGAACACAAACTGAGATGCCCATTTAACACCCACCTGCAAATGGCAGCAGGATGTGTCAGTGCTTCTTCTCTGCCATAGCAACCAGCTCTGCGAAAATGCCTGTGAAAGGAGGGGGTAAAAAGGCACCTGTGTGGCAGCTCCTCACCTGCCTCTGCCTCCAGGCCTGATAACACCTCCAGGTGGGGTAGATAGAGAACATGAAACTCTCTCCGTGGAACAGAGGAGCAGATTGTTTGCCAATGAGGACATCTCAATCTTTATAAACTGGCTGCTTGCAGACTCTTGGATAAGACTGTCACTGCCTCCCAGCTTCCTTATCCCTTCCAAGGTACGACTGGAGGGTTTCTCTTGCTGTGCTTTTTTGCCTTGGATTGTAATTCAAATACTTTTCCTTTATTCTCTGATTTATAAAAGATTAAAAAAAAAAGGCAGCAGACTGCCTTCTGATTCAATCAGAAGAGGGAGAGCGTGCTTACAATCAAGTCTTTTCTGTGTCTGTGGGGTTTTTTGTTGCTGTTATAAAAAGTGCAACAAAAGATGTCAACTATTTAATTTCATAAGGATTCGCATAAGTTCCAGCTGTTCCAGAGCAGTATCTAAATATTTGATTTGAAAACAAGATGTGTACCAAGGCTGCAACATATTGCAGGCACGATCACCCAGCTAGCCAGGAAGATCTGAGCCTGCCTGTGCTAATTAGTGTTTGCAGATGAAGCTCCTCCAGTGGAAGCCGAAGTTAAAGAAAGATCTTATGGGTTATAACAGCATAATGTGTGAGAAAAGAGAGATCTACAAAATTCAAAGTATGTAAATTTACTATTTTTCATGTTATAACAATGCTGGGACACCTAATTTTGCTTTTCATGAGGATGTGATTTATTTTTTAATATGTTCACATTACAAAAGTTGTTATTGCTGGTATTGTTTAAAGAGATTTGTTGCCAAAAATGCAATTATAAAAGGTCGATTTATTTAAAATATTTGCAAGTATTCATCTTAAAGCCAGAAGATACTCAAAAAGAAATCTTGTGGATTTTTACTTAGAGGAAAAATTCATAGTTTTGGCCAGAGAAATTTGCTTTAAACTTATGCATTTACTTGAAAATGTAGCAATTCTGCTGCATTTGTGTATTTGCTTGGAGTGCTTATTCTTTTGGTTTTAGGGATATGGAAATATTTATTGTGCTGAGAAATGAGGTTTCTCGTGGACACATTCCACCCCATTTCCTTTCTTACATAGTTTGCAATTACAGTGTTGCCAAATTTAGTGAAACGGATGCCAAATTTCACCTCTGAATATTTGTATTTCCTTGTTCTCATACATAAGCTTTCTTTTTTTCTTTAAAGAAAATCTGATAGGGATAGGTGGCAAAACTATCTCAAGCTGGAGCAGCAGAAATAATGGAACTTAGTTGTTTATATACGAATGTCACTTTTGACCTCTTTTTAAATACAGAATGTAGTCTAGACAGAGTGTTTGGGAAAAAAAAAATATTAGCTTGTATTGAAAAATAAAGGATGTAAAAGAGAAATTAAAATGAGGAAAAAAAGGTAGATTTTGAGCAAATTGAAAAACTTGCATTTTATAGTAATCTCTTAAAGTGTTGATCTTAAAATGCATAGCAATTAGTGTAATTGGAGCAGTCGACCTATTTGCAGTGTAGACATTGAATCCTTATTAATGCACGACAGTTGTTTGATCCTCATGAGCAGGTGATATTATATCCCAGCAAATCTATACCATGGTACACAGGAATTTAGCTACGCAGCACTGCCTTAGTCTGAGAGAGAAGCCTTGCGAGCACGGACAGCTGAAAGGGCTGTGTGCTCTGTGTGCTGGTGTTCGCAGCAACTGGCCAGAGCTGCTTCTGTGAAGGGATTGGCTTCGGGAACAGATCCCTGCATCATGGGGTGCTGAGTTTGTGGGAGCTGCTGGCCGGGCATGTTTGAGTACAGGTGTTGGGGAGCTCTGGAGCCCTGCAGGCTCCTGCATCGTGCAGTTGCTGGGGTTCACATCCAGGCTGGCAGGAGCTGTACTTGTGAAACGGCTCACACATGCAATAAAAGCACTTTCGCACCAGCCTAAAATGTTGCTATTGGCTTCTTCCCGTCTCCAGCAAGCGTTTCCAATTTTAGAACCTGCTCTCATTTCTGAGCTGGGCTCCCTCTTCTCTTTTTTTCCCCACTGAGTTGAAAGCATTGCACATCCATTCCTTTTATCTCTCTGTTCTCTCTTTAAAGAAACTTGCAGCCATTTCCCATGTTACTTCTCTTTTTGCATGTACAGCAAAGTCAACTTTCCAAAGATTTTAATGCATTTTAGAGACAAAACATGTTCATACAAAAGCACCAGAGTTGGAATCACTGATTCTGTTCTGCGCTTTCAAATGGAGAGAGCCCCCTTTTTTATCATTTTATTATTGCTGTGCATTAAGAGATGCTTCTGGTTTTGAATACAACTGTAGTTGTTTTACTTTCTGGGGTTTTTTGTTTATTTTGTTTTGTTTTTTTCTTTTCCAAATACATACTTTTAGGACAAGAAATTTATATATCCCGGGCTCCTACGTGTCCACCTTAGCCCAGTGCATCTAATTTTTCTGCCTGAAAATTTTCCCCAGTTGTAATTTGAGGATTTGGGATATTTGTCTGGGGTTACTCAAAGTTAAGTTTCCTGAACAGACTATTGCATGCCTAGAAATGTACCATCTGCTCGCTGTGTGCCAGATGATACAGGTGATGTTAATCCTAACTAGGCAAGTGTAGCCAGTCTTGCTATTGGAAAAATCAGTCATTTTGTGTGTCACGTTTCTGACTGAAAAACGTGTCACCCCTCCCAGCCACGTATGCTTTGGCCACCCACTATATAAAATTGCTTTCCACTATCATCAGCTGTTTAATATCTCTACAGACAATCTATTCAGGTAGCAAGCTGAAGCTACTCTCAGTATCTCCAGTTTTCTTAACCTAAACAGTTGTAATGTATTGCCCCACATTTGAGTAGCTTTCTAATTAATTGAATTATTGATTTGACATATTTCAGACACTGATCATTTAGAGCTGCTAAGTTTAGAACCAGCTAGCTAGGTGCCATAATTTAGGAACCTGATAATTTTTGTTTTGATCGAACTTACTGTACCCCATGTTTTAAAGCCTTTTGCCTTCAGGGGGAAGAAAAGAGGGCTTGTATTGCTGAATATTCAAGTTTTGGTTTTTTTATCCATCTATCGTCTATCTCCTATCCACTTTCTTCCATGAGGAATGGTGCTTTGCCTTTATTGTAAGAAAAAGGAGACTTTTTGCTTTGTCATAGGGTTATTTAAGACATTCACAGGAAGGTTCCTCGTATCACGCACGTAGGTGTCGGACCAATGACTCCATTCTCTTCTGGAAAGCTGTGTCTCCTCACGCGTGTGTTGCTGCTGGGATTAAAAAGAAGGGAGGAAAGCTGGTTGGTGATAAGTTTGTTGCTCCTCCAACAAACTATGCACTTATTACAAGGCATGGTTCTCGAGCATACTTTTGGGGTGAAGAAATGGGAATTAACTAGAAAATTTTTAAGATGCAATTGAAGGAACTAATTATTTGGGGGATGCTTTGTGACTCCTTGCACTGTTGATGAAATGTAGAACCAGGTGTGGCACTTGCTCAGCGCTTTTCAACGAGAGCAGATCTTTCATGCCAAAAGCTATTCATGTTTTTTGCGGTTGGGCTCTTTGATAATTCAAATAGTGTCCGGGTGCTAAATTTGTTGCTCTCACGTTGATAAAATACCTTTGCACCATGCCCTTCTTTTGGTGAAAACGATATCCTAGTGCACACTGAGGCCAATTTTGTCACTGAGAAAAAGAGCTTTCAGTGCTATGAGGGCTTGAAGGCTTTTTTGAAGTTTGCTTCAGTGTTTTGTCTGTAGTCACAAGTGCACTGTCCACTTTCTAGTGTGTTGAAGGTGGGGAATACACAAAATACCTGAGGCTGAGGTTGATGCTGCAGGAACGGGGTCTCCGTGCTGCCTCGCACAGGCTCGTTGGGGCTGATGAATTGCCTTGTCACAGAGATGTAACCAATGTTATGGAATCTTGCAGTGCTTCTGCCCTCACACAGATGTCACAGGAGCTGCAGGAGGATGTGTGACAGGCTGTGGTACTGCCTGAGGAGCAGAGTGTGTCTGCTGTGGTGCAGCTGAGGGACTACTGAGGGGTTTCTATCACCAGCAGCTTGTCAGAGCATGGGGCGATCTCTGGGTGCATTATAGGGCTGCTCTCCTCTGGGTTTCAATGCAAGGCAACCCTTCAGAATTTCTGATGTGTTTCCAGGTGATCATTCCTTATATGAGGGAAGTTGAATTGCATTTCCTACCATGCTCATGGGGTAGCACAAAACAATTTGAGATAGAGACCTTACAAGTCTGTGACCTCAAATGATGAAGGTATTTCTTTATATTCAGTTCTTTAGATTTGGGAGTTGGCTGTAAGACTGAGATATTTCTGAATGTGCTGCTGCTGATCTAATCTAGTGTGATTCTTTCTCGTTGAGTTTAGAGGATGATCCTCTCCAAGCATCTCATGAAAAGATTTATTTACTCCCTACGACCATTTTGTAAGATTTTGCTGAATTACAATTATTGTTTTTTCTGCTTTTGTTTAGAAGGAACTAGGGTACAAGTAGTTTAAATAACCTGCCAGAGGCAAATCTGTGACAAAATTGATTGCAGAAGCTGGCTATCCTGAGCCCAAGTGTCTAGACTGAGAAATAGTCTTTTTTCTCCATAACAACAAAATGCTATTGCTGAATTTCATTTTGAACTGATGCTTTTGGAGCATTGAGCTTTGAACAGATCACAGTCTCAGCTTGATTTGTGTGAATGCTATGTTTCAGGTGTATGAATAAAAAAGAATGTTGGTGAGATACTCTGTTACTAAGGAAATTTTTATATATGTATTTTTTTTTCTTTTTTTAAAGGCAAAACTCTGCAGCTTGGTTTAACTTTCAGACATACCATGCAGACAGTGTGAAGTTACCATCTCTTCATTCCCCCCCCTCTCCCCCCACCTTGGGATATGTGATAAGCTGGTACCACACACAATGACAAGATGCATCTGCTCCTTTGCTTTGGTATAGTTTTCATCTCTCTTCCATGGAGGAATGGGATCGAGGAGTCAGAGATGGGGCATGAAATGATGCAAGGAACATGTCTGCTGCCAGGATCATGGCAAGGATCTAAAACCTCCTGTATTATACATGTAGCAAATATGAAAGTGTTTCGCTGTGGTATTTAGCTTTACAAATGCAAGGACCTGGGACTGTTGGGACAGAGGGGTACTGGAAACTGGCCCGTGACTTGCTGGGTTGCTGAGTTTAAAGCCTGCACTGCACAGTCTGAGAAAGCCGCAAGAGTGGTGGCAGGAGATCCCAGTGTGGACAAGGAGCATGACTAGGAGGGAGATGGGCAGCATCTTGTTGGAGAAGGGCACTTCAGCCACCCCTTAATCTATTCCATGTGTTGCAAAGTTATTTATGTTTGGGTTTGTTTTTTTTTTTTCCTTCCCCCCTCTCCCCCAATAACTGCAGCAGGCAAGGCCAATAGTGGTCTGTATCTAGTACAATTACCAGCAGGCAGAAACCCCTCAGAGGCTGAGGCTGACTTCTTGTTCTTTCAACCATCCCTGCATAAGTGTGCAGAAGATTGTAACTGAGCAGCAGAGACCCTTCTTCCCTTTCCATGGCATTTTTCCATATGGTCTTCCTTTCCTGTCTTTTTTTTTTTTTTTTTCTTCTTCTTTTCTTGTTTTGCCATCGCTCAGGTGCCTGTGGGTACCTTGTCACACAACACCTGAGAGACAGCCATGACAAGGCAAGTTTGGACAGGCCTCGTTTCTCTCCGAGATATAAAAATTTGCAGTGTTTGTTAGCCACAAATTTGATAAGAATGTGTGTGAAGTTACAATTTGGCCTTGCTCATGGTACGTTTCAATACCTCAGATTTCATAGTGAATTGCTGGGAAGAATATTTGCAACCAATACTGTATTTGTGCAATATTTCTTCAGTACATTAGTCAGCTGTGGTGTTTTCTTCTCAAATGGGGCTGTGCATATGCCTGAATTGCTATATTTTTTGTGATTTTTTTTGTTAAATACAGAGCATATGTAGGTGAGGAACCTATTACTTAAGTAATTGTGACAATTCTCATACCAAGATGTCTTCTGGTTATTTGGCTCTGATACACTACTGAATATTGCAGAATACATAACAGCTATATTTGCTTTTTCTAACAGTTTCTTATTTTATTTTAGAATAAAATCTGCATGGGAAGTTGTTTTGTTGGGGTTTTTTTTGGTTTGGTTTGGTTTTTTACCTTGGCACGGGACCCTGTTTAAGGCATTTCATAGTTTTGTGTCATTTCCATGGATAGTGGGAAAAACAGTTTTACTTTGCATTAATATCTTCGCTAAAAATATGGACTGTAAACCAAAGTGATTCTAAATTCAGGCAAAAAGAAATTATAAATGTTCCTAAAAACTGAGAGCTAAAATACAGTGCTGTATATGAGCTTTCAGTTTGATAAATACTTACTTATGAGGTCATAAATACTTGAGGTACAAAAGGTTAATGTAGTGTGAAAGGCTGTAAAACACAGCGAGCAACCTGCTAGATCATAATGATGCATTAGTACCTTTCAGTATGAATGCTGGTGGTTATAAAAATCTTCAGCTTGAATTTATTCTGTAATACAAGAACGTAAAGCCAAAGTATCTTCCCTGTGTACTTTTACTTATCTTCTCATATTTATTTCTCTTTATAAAAAAAAAAAGAGGCTCTCGTGTTCATAAACACTCACTGACTGAAACTGATAAAAAGCCCTTTTTGACTAATATAATTTCTCAAAAGCATGTCAGGTGTTGTCTGGGTGCTCAAGGAAAGTAATAAAGTAAAGTAATACTCAGTGATTTTTTTTTGTCTTCTCTGTATTAATAAGTTTCCATGAGATAAAGTAAGCAATAATGCATAAAGGAAACAAAGTGATATAAATTCTGGAAAGCAGTAATGCAAGTTACCTTTGAGGGGAAAGAAATTCAGTACTAAAATCACAAACTGAGCATTTACTGAGTGGTAAAATTGACTTTATCATAATAAATATAGTATTTCTCAGTCTCAGAAATCCTCTGCAGTTTATAATTGTCTCCAATGTGCTGATGCAGCTAATATTTCTCATTTAATATCTACCTCTGCGTAGTGTTAATTTTCATGCTTTGGTGATCATTGCTTTTTACTAAAGCAAATTACTTCCTCTTACTGTTATATCGGAGCTTATGACAGATTAGGATAATTTTGCTGTCATTAATCTTTTGAGTCCGTTCCACTCTTTTCAATGAAGTGCCATGTTTTGGCCAGGCTAAATTGAAACACTTAATAAAATCTGGAATCAAATATAAAAAAAATTGCAGGCTGTTGATACCTGCTTTCATCCTTCTCTACTCTCTGGTTACAAAAGAAATATTTTATTTTTCAATTTATTCTCTTCATGAAGTACATCTGTGTCTGGAGGATATTCAATAGTTTTGGGGAATAGACAAGAAAAATGTTGAAGTGAAAATATTTGATTTAGACACATCCATCTTTTTTTATTATTATTTTGAGGTGTTGAAAATCTACACATTCTGTTCTTATTAAGCTACGGTTTAAATTGATAGTGTTTGGATTGTGCAAATATATCTTTAGGAATCTCTGTAGATGATTATTTTTAGTTTAAGACCTTATTTAAATTTGCAGGGAACACTGCGAGCAGTTACTGTGCTGACAGAATTAGCACGAAAAACCTGTGAGAGACCAGATAGCGAAACATCTTGTAAAAGCCCTCATAATTTCTCTGAAAATAACATATTTCTTCACAAATGCTGAGATGGTTTGTTTTATCTGGGAGCAATTGGTCAAGCTAGAAATCCAAATTACAAAGCCCTGGTAGGCCAGAATATCAAGTTACAGATAGATGACGCCCCTTGTCAAATGCTGCTTTTGTAGTACAACGTAAAGGATTTTGATGATAACAGAAAAAAATATTATATATTAACAACTTATAGTTGCACATTAGGTTATGAGCCTTTGTGTGTCATACTTTTGGGCAGAAACTTAGTTTGTTAGGATTTTATTTGTTAGGATTTTTTGCTATAGCTGCCTCAGAGCCTGCAGTGCCTGAGAGCAGCCCCACAGCTCAGTCATTCTGATTGACCAGCTGCCTATTTCAGTAGGGCCTCTTCCCCCTTCCTTTTTTTCTTTTTTGAATTAAATGTCCTCCTCATGCTACAGTAATCATGGATATTGTTAATAGAATTGCGTGGCAGAACTTAATTAACCTTTTCTTCTTGCTTTTTATTTAAAGGAAATTTGAGAGAACTCAGTGGCGTGGTTCCTAACTTAATGCATCCCCCCAATGTCTATTAGAGGCTCTTCACTTGAGTGAGTCAGGTGAGACAAAACTGCCCATCGTTAGCTCACAATTCATTTTCCCTCAGTTGAAATGTTCACCTGACATTCTAATCAGGGAAGAGTAAAATGCTGAGTATATGTGTTAATAAATATATATTCTTCATGAATTTAGATAATCTCATAACTGCAGCCATTAAAACATATTGGATGGTTATGCAAATAACTGAGGGAATTTCAAATTGCGCCGATCATTTTGACTCTCACTTCTTGAACTGCTTTTCTTTCATTTTGTAAATAGTAATTAAAACTGCTTGTGGTAGATTTTCTCTAGCTATTGAGTGGTCAGGGGATGAATTCTTCACCGAGGTGGAAGTGAGTGGACAGTAAGGGCTATAATTTACAATTTTAGTTTTAAATCCACTTCAAGAAGTCCAGCAAAGAGCATTTTTTACATTATTTCCTTTAGAAACAGAGGAAGGGGAAGGTGTTACAAAAGTAGACGATGTCAATGTAAATGCAATTCAGGCCATATTTCTGTAAGGTATTCTTTTATCTTTCCCTGAATGAAGTCTGCTTAAGTGTTCTCAGTTCATTATATTTCTAAATGAGTTTTACTTCAAATAGCTGTTAATTATTGCCATAACTTCCTCTCATATTAGTGTCTGAGTCCTACTCACACAAAGAAGATTCTTAGCTCATCCAGAATGAAGTCTGGTTTTACAGATTAAAAAACCCCTGTGATTTCCTCACATTCCTGGAGCACAGTTTATGAAGTGTAGGCTTGGTTGTCAAACCGATTGACCAAACTCTTTTTTCCTTAAAAAGCAGTAAAGACAGTCAGTGTACAAAGTAGAATGAAAGTTCCACACCTAGGAAAGAGCAAAAAAGAACCATGAAATGGTTTGTTTCGAGTGTATGTTAGATTACCAAATATTTTCTGAAACAGCATTGAACCAAACATAACTGCATGTCCCAAAATCACTAAAGAAACTGAACATTTGTTTGGCTGAGCTCTTATACAAGTTAGGGAGACAAGCATAGGTTTAGAAGCAGTTTCACAAAAATAACTAAAACATATTTTCTTCTTTTTGTTCCCTTTTTCCGGTTTAAGTCCACTGACCTACAGAGATGGTTGACTGGGATTGGTGGGGCTTTCTTTTGCAGTAGAAGTTTGAAATACGATAAAAAAAAAGTAAATAATTCCTTAAGTTTGATGAAAGACTGCCTTTGGGGTATCAAACACTGGCATTATTCTCACAGAGGTTGGTGGCTGGTAAGCTAACTCTGTGATAGGCATCTGGCAAAATTCTCTTGTCAGATTTCTTTTATGTTGCTTTTTCCTTTCAATTGGTTGCAAGTAATAGATCAGACTTTGGTTATAGTTCAAGGAATCAGGTGATCATTACAACTTTCAGTTACTAATATGGGAAACAAATTGTGTGCATAGAGAGACTTCAGTGCAGGTGGAAAGGATACTGGAATGCAGAGAGGAATGAAAATCCAAGGAACTAACAAATGATACAGTGATCATGGCTGCCCAAAAAAATAAATTCATTTATTTATTTACTTACACAGTTATACTATTGTACGGTATACTCAATTTATATGTCAAGAGAATTTACAAGGGGAATATGGGAATCTTAGCTATCCAAGTGAGCTTTAAAGGTAAAATAGTGTAACCAAATAAATCAATGCACAATGAGGAGAGTGGTGGTGCTGGAGTGCCTTCCTGTAACATATTAATCCTTCTTCTCTTTATTGTTTATTTGGGTTGTGGCCATCACGTGATGGAGAGCAGTGATGGGAAGAGGTGATCTACAGCTGTCATTTGCTGATATAATAATATTGCTTTATTGCATGATAATTTGCTTTATGTAATGTTTATTCTGCTGCAATTCCATGCTAAGGTGTGGGGGCTTCCATTTCTCTGTGTCTGAGAGAGTCTCTTGCGAGCCAAGTCACAGAAAACAAGGATCTCTCTGTGTGTGGGGGGTGTTTTGTGTACCACAGAAAGTGTCTGGGCACCCTCAGCTGTAATAATCCTGTAGGATGGTTGTGAGGTTTACCAAGCTGTGTGGATTTTGACCACTTTTTAGTATGGTGAGGATTTCAGTGAAGAACTAAGCATGACAGCGGACAAGATAAAAGGGATACCCTGACTTGATTATTCTTGTAAATAATTTTTTCAAATGCAATGCATGCAATACCCCCAGGAGATGCAATTGAAGTGTTGCAGAAGCTGTGTTCCAAGACAGGAAAGTGCTTTATGAAATTAACCCATGTTTGGTGAAGATGGTGGAAGAAGGAGTTAAAAACCTTACGCATGTGCATAATGTAGCATAAAAGCAAACAGGAATTAAATTAATAATAAGAACACAACCTGCACTTATAAAAGGATATACAGAATATTTTAAGAAGTAATCCTGGCCTATTTCAGAAAGATGAGGGTGGTGAGGCCCTGGCACAAGTTGCCCAGAGCAGCTGTGGCTGCCCCGTCCCTGGCAGTGTCCAAGGCCAGGTTGGACGGGGCTTGGAGCAACCTGGGGTAGTGGAAGGTGTCCCTGCCCATGGCAGGGGGTGGAATGAAATGATCCTTAGGATCCCTTCCAACCCAAACCATTCCACGATTCTATGAAATTCTATCACATTCCCACTTCAGGTACTGGAAAAAACTGCTTTTTGAGGGGGAGCTTTGTTGAACAGTGGCATTTTCAGAGGTCTCTTGCATATTTTGAAGTTCTTGATGTCAGATACGGAATCAGGATAACCATTTGCATGCTTACATTTGTGAAGCCTGGTATTTGAAACAATACTTTTTAGAAGAAATAGTGCATGCAGAGAATGCAAGATTGTCCCATATAATTGCAATGAACAAAACAGAGCTATTGCTGATATTTTTAGAATTTTTTGTTGCACAGGGTTTTTCATATAAATAACCATTTAACTTGATTTCTTCCTCACTTGTCTAGACTAAAACTTTGTTTGATAAGTGTCGCGGGTTTGGGCTGATTAAATACCCAGCACCAACAAACTCTTTACTTATATGCCTCTGCCATGATAGGCAGAGAAGGGGAACCAAAAATCCAGCTTTTGTGGGGGGCAAGAATAAGGATTATTAAGGAAAAAACGGAAGAGCTTTAAGGCAAAACAGGCTCAAACTTGGTAATCTAAAGAGAATTTATTACTAACAGAAATAACAGTGAAAGAATAGAATTATGGGGAATTAAAGCAAGCTTCCAGAACAATCCCTTATTCCCAGTACCTCCCTCTTCCCATCCACCAATATACCAATATACACAAGGGAAACAAAACATGAGGTTTGGTCAGTGTGCTCATTTTTAAGAGTCCTTTTTTAAGGAAAAGAGTTCCTATCCTGTGTATGCCATGGGACTCTCCCCACAGAAGATAGTCCTCGGTGAACTTCTCCAGTGCGGTTCTGAGCTTCCACAAACAACAGCCCCGCCCGAACCTGTTGCAGTGGGAAAATATCTCTTCCATGAATTTTTGCAGCTTCCCACACTACCATTCATGGGTTAAAACCAGTCATGGGGTTTTAGTCTTTTTAAGGATGAATTCCTCGCAGCCTGAAAGCAAAATTCCTCTTCTTCAACTTCTAGGAGCCTCTCACAACATCTATAAGCTCTGGCACTTTGTCTTGGGGCAACTTCTCAGACTAGAACACCTTTTCACGGGCTGCACATGAACTTCTCACATCCCCCCATGCACTTATATGAATTACAGAGAAAACAGTTTGTATGTTAGTACTGCCATGGCTCACAGGAAGGTTTTCAGAATCTGGCACTGGGAAACAGCGCCTCCTCTCCTTCCCTTCTCCCTGACCTCGGTGTCGCCGCCATGTTTGTTCCTTCACGTGGTCTTACTTTCTTTCTTCTCTAACTTGGAAGGCAATATCTGCAAAAGCTGCAGCTGAAGGAATGATGTTATCTAGGTCTTAGGAAGGTACTTGCCATCTCCTCCGTTTGCCGGCTGTTTGGTGTTCTGTTGGTAGTCCGGTCCCTGCCAGCTCTGCCGGGCTGCCGCTGCCGCTGCTGGAGGGAGGGGGGGGGGGCGGGGTCGGGTCGGGCCCCGCTCCAAGCCGGAGCTCGGACCGGGTCCTTGGATGCCGCATCGTGAGTATTTTAACTGCGGCGCAGCCCACGGTTGTTTTCTTTGGCTGCCTGCGGCTTCGGGTTATTTTCCAGGGATCTGGCCTCCCCCGGTGGGGGAGGCCCGGGCCCGAGCGGGCCCGTTCCTTACTGCAGCCACCCAGGAAGTGAGAATCCCAGAATCCCACTCTGGGTTTAGCAAATATGTGAATCGCAGAGGCGGTACCAGCTTCCGATTGGTCCAACAACCTGTCCATCTAACCAAGTTTTTTCAAACCATAACAATAAGCAACTCTAAATCTTACCATTATTGTATTATATTATTAAAGCATCAATGAGATCAATTGCAAATATTTGGTTCAGTTAGTAAAATACTTTTTTTCAGAGGAGATGTGACTTAGAGGCTCTACTTGTTCTGTTTTCCTTCATATGCACCCGCAGTAGATTTGTGAACCAAGTCTTGTAAATCTGAGCAGTGTTCTCAGCACTGCAAGGCTCTACATGTGCAAATGAAGAATAATCCAAAATAATCACTGAACTGGAGGGCATCAGTTTGTTCTGTGGATGCCTCATTGTTGATGACAATTTTCAAAACAAAACAATCCACTTATTGCAATCCTGTTAAGTTAAAAACACAAAAGCATTTTGGTAGCAAGAGCACCTATGAGTCGGGAAAGGAGCCCCAGTCTGTTATGTAAGTGTAAAATGCATTTACATCCATGATTTACAGAGCACAAGAGCACTAACTGCTGTCAGGAAGGAAATTTTTGCCCATCCAAATGAACATTTTTCTCATTCCTTTTTTAGATGTTCTTCCTTTGCATGTTGTTTTCTCACAATACTCTGGCATCAGCCTTTGTGAATGGTCCTTGTCAGAGCACTGCTGGTCCTTCCTGCCCTGCCCAGCCTCCTCTGGGCTCCCCATCACAGCCCTGCCTGCCATGGGACCCTCTGAATGGGTCTTTGACCCACTGACCAGGACCCTGACCCACTGATTGCTGTCCTCTTCTGACCTTGCTCCTGCTCTGTCACTGCTTACCTGGGGTGTGCAAGGCTGGTTATCATCACTGGTCCTGGCCTTGATCTGCTGAGAAATCAAGCAGGATCAACTAGAGCAGGCTTTTCAGGACTGTATCCAGTTGAGTGTTGAACTCCTCCAGGGAGGGAGCTCCAAAAGGTATCTGGGAAATCTGTTCTAATGTAACAGATCACTCACAGGAAAAGCTTTTTCCAGCTTCTACACAGAATGTCCTGTACTGCAGCTTTTGCTCTTTGCCTTTTGTTCCCTCACTGGGCACCACTGGCCAGAGTATGGCTCCTTCATCTTTACTCCTCCCATCAGGCATTTATGCCTTCTCTTTTCCAGGCTGAACAGTCCCAGCTCTCTCATTCTCTCCTTGTTTGCCAGATGGTCCAATCCCTCTCATTTTGTTGACTCCTGTTCCATTTGGACTCTTTTCCTGCAGCGCTGCTCTTCTGACAGTCACTCCCCTGCACGTGGGACTGTTCCACTCCAAGTGCAGCTCTTTGCTGGACTTCATGAGGTTCCTCTTACCTGTTTCTCCAGCCTGTCAGGGTCCCTATGCATGGTAGCACAACCCTCTGGGGTATCACTCACTCCACCCTGCCTGGCTTCATCTATAAACATCATTAATTGAGCGAGTCCCTTTTCTGAGGATTCAAGGGGAGATGAAACGGTGTCCCAGTGGCTGAGGGAGCATGGCTGTACCATCCTGTACTGATTCCTGAGGGGAACTACAGACAGCAAAATGGCTTGAGACTATTATGGCTAATGGCTTCTCTGTACAGATGTTAAATGAAAATAGAAATATCTTGGCTGAGAAATGTCTGGTTGCTGGGCTTGAGGATGAATAAGGGAAGAGGTCTGGTGGCAGGCTTGTTGTGAGCAAGATGGAAAGATGGGAATTAGCTTTAAACTCACAGTGCCAATCCTCCTGATTCCAGGTTTGCTGTTAGAGAATGTTTTCTTTGCCCTCTTTCCTGAGAACTTTTTCC
The DNA here is from genome assembly GCA_013398855.1 of Mohoua ochrocephala. Taxonomy (NCBI): domain Eukaryota; kingdom Metazoa; phylum Chordata; class Aves; order Passeriformes; family Acanthizidae; genus Mohoua; species Mohoua ochrocephala. The sequence goes on along the minus strand of VZTA01006304.1, from coordinate 131,557 downwards.
AGGAAAGGGAGGTTGATTTCAGGGGGATCCAAATCCTGTTTCCAGTTCTTCAAAAGACATTTCCTTCAACTTGAGTATCAGTAATCAAAGCAATTCTGCAGTGGGAGCTGCATTGTGAAGCTCAGTAACAAGCTGCATTCATATGATCAAGCAGAATTCATCATAACATCAGCATTCGCAGCTAGATTTGACACGATGATTTAAACCTTTTAAAAATTCTTTGAACCATCCAGTGCTCTTTAGATTATTTGTTTATTTTTTGAAGTGAGAGAAGGGAAGGACAAATGAATGTTTCCCAAAACTTTAAATTGTCTTTCACATTAACGAAGGAGAGGTGTTGGGTGAGCTTGAAGAGAAGGATGAAAAAGAATGATTTACGTGGAGTATAATGTTCCTTGGTGTGGACTTCTCTGTCTCTGGTTGTGCCAGGGGGAAACTTCAGGCACATTGCTTTTGGAGAACGGCAGGTGCAGACCTGCTTTTCCATTCAAAAAGTCCCAGCGCTTTGGAAACGCTGCTTGCGTTTGGCTGCAACCTGCTAAGATATGAGACCACCAAACATACCCAATAAGACAAATTCAGCTATTTTTTCATACAATGGTGTTAAGCTAAGTTTGAGAAATTACTGTCCTGCAAGGAGCTGAACTGCTGCTTGTTAAGTTGGAGAGTACCTCAGTATAAAAAGAGCAATGTCATTTGGAAAGTGTCTTTTTGTGACATGGAGAACCCTCAAATTCTTTTGTGTTTCAGAGGGTTCAAGAACTGACTCCTTGGGCAAAGATATGCAAGTGAGCAAATGAAAAGTCACAGTAGGGGTCCAGCAATAGGTGAGGGGTCAAACAGAGAAAAACCTTTTATCACGCTGTCACATTTTCTTTCTTTTCAAGAGCTGAAGCTGGAGCAGTCAGCCATTCTCGCTCAGCATGAAACTCTGCTCTCACAAGTTCACTCAGCAGTTGGTTGTGTCAACACAACTCTCACAAAAAGGGACTTTACATGCATGACATAAATCTAGTTCAGGGGGGAATTCCAGGAGCTGGTGTGCATTGATTCAAGCTGAGGGTAAACAACTTGTAGCCAAACCTGCAAATGTTCCATCTAAAGACGCTTCTGGGGTTTTTTTGTTTGTTTTGGTTTGGTTTTTTTTTAAGGAAGTAATGTCCTCGGAAGCTGTGTAGCACAGTATTTAATTAGTGATTTTTCATTTGGACAAATATTGTTAAATGTCACGGCATTGTACAAGGTAGTTGCAGATGTTGAAAGTTGTTTTGTCCAGATAGAGCCTGCTGCCAGAACAAAAGTTTAATAAGCTTTATTGAAGCACTGCAGCCTTTTATAATGTTGACTTATGAGGGATAACACTTGAAAGAATTTTTAAGCTAATTAGAACATTTAAAAAATAAGAATCTCATTCTATATTGGAGCAGTAATGCTTGTGCATGAATGAATGACCACAGGTAAAAGTACAGTGGCCTTGCTGGGTATTGATTTATGTTCTTTTGTGAATAATTTCTTCATAAATCAAGGTAATAACTGAGTTAGATAGGAGAACTTGGGGAGAATCAGTGGATTTCCGGAAGCCAAGTATGCCAAATTTTGCATCAGTCAGAAAGTCTTATTCTCAAGGGCATCGCGTCCTGATTTATTGCCTATCAAAGTGTAACTTAAAGTGTTTGAAGGACTATCATAACCATTAGGTATATTTACCTCTAAGTTTTACAAAACCTTTCAACATTTCTGCCTCTATTTTACCCTTCTTCCCTTGAACTGTGTTGCTCAGATGGCAGTTCTCTATTTCTGCATATTTAGAACATACCACAGCTATTCCCCATTGATACTTTCAGAAGCTTTCCAAGTCTTATTTTATATAATTTTGTACATCTTATTTCATGTGATCCAATTTATCTGGGGAGGTGGATGGAAGGAGCCTGAGCCCTGAGGTGTCAGGAAGGGCAGGTGTGGTGTTGAGGCTTTAGGTGCTCGTGAAACCACACCATGAGTGTTGTGTGTCCTTTTAGACACACAGGGGGAAACAAGCTCCAGTGGGAGAGAGATAAGAGATGAATCTGCAATGTAAATGTGCTGAGCAATTTGTGGGGGACAATGTCATGAGCAAGGCATTTTTCGGTGCTGAGGATACTGGTGTGTCTTGTTCTGGTAATACTTTGTAAGCCAGCCTGTGCAGTGTGAAGCTCCAGCTCCTGCTCAAATGATAAAAAACTTTCTAATCAACTCCAGTCAAGATTTCTGTATTTACTGTCACGGGGTTTTTTAATATGTTTTCATTGGTTGTCTGTCTGGATTTTACATTAAGCTTTCCAGCACTGAAAGAAAGTTAATTTTGAATACTTTCTTCCTGCTGTTGAAGCCCTTTTAAGGAACAACAAGAATTACATCAGAAAAAACAGACTTCTGACTAACAGATGATAGAGAAATAGCAAAATCAGTTGAGTATTTCTTTGTGTCTCTGTATCGCTACTGGAGATTTTTCATTTGGATTAAATTAATGCTTTTGTCCTTTGTATAACATTTTGTCCCAGTATAATATTTCCCACTCTGTCTGCTAATTTTTTTAAGGGTAAATCCAAGAAATTTATTTTAATATTATCTTCTGAAAATATCACAAGAATTGAGTTTTGTTATATGTAGTGTGAACTTCTAAAGATGTGCATAATGTGTATGCATTTCCTTCTTGGCTAATGGAGCCAGGGTGCAGCTGATTAGGGAAAGGTTTTGTTAATTGCTGTTGTGATGTTGTGGATGGGATCAGTAGGTGGTCAGAAATATTTATTGAATCGATGCAAGCAATAAATAATGCATTGAGGCAACTTTTTTATCATTCCTTCTCCCATTTCAAGTTACTGATACGCTGATGTCAGCTGGATGTCCTTAACTGAACTTGGCAACTGCTTGGTCACACACAACTCTATTCAAACATATTACAAATATTCTTTTAAAAATAATATCTGCTCTTTATGCCAGCAAATTTGGCCCAAGTTTTGAGACATGTTCAGACGTCAAAAAATGGATGGCTTTTGGTGGTTCTCCTCCAGACATGATTGATATGCTATTCCCTGAGGCCTTGCTGAATATTTTAGAAGAAAAATGATGAACCAGCAAAAGCAATGTAAAGCACTGTATAAGGACTATATTCCATATTGTTAAGGGAGATTAATTGGGGAAATAATTAATGTAGCCAAGTTATTAATTACTCTTTGGTTGTCCTGCAGTACCAGAGGCTTAAGAAACCAATCTTATTGCTCCTGTCTGTCCTCAGAATTAATGATCTCTTATTTAGGCTGCTAGCTCTCTATGCATAAGCTATCACAATAATAGCAGTGCTTTCTTGTAGCCCGTGGTATCAGCATCCAGAATGCATCCATCTAGAAATGAGAGAAATAATCACTACTGCTTGCAAGTCTTCAGCCCTGAACAATACCCAGTATGCTGAAACCCCAGAGCATGTTCAATAGTGGAACGTCAGAAACTGCTGAAGCAAAGCACAAAATTATTCAGGTTCTTTTTCATTTGTCAGTAAATTGGATTAAGGGATTCTACCAGGGTGTGCTTGTGTGTGGCAGTATATCTAAAACAAATGCCCCAGTCGGAGTCAGCCACCTTACACTGTCTTCCTGGGAGTAAATTGTATTCATCTGACTGCTCAAGGACCTCTGACAGAAAATATTCCAGAAGGGAGGTGGTTGTGTGTTCTCCCTTACAAAAGGTGCACTGACACCCTGCCTGCGTCGCTCGCAAGGCAAACGTGCGTGTCTCGCATTTCACCTCAACTCCGAAAGATGGATTTTATTAATAAGAATAATAGGCACAATTGAACACCCAGCACACTTTTGCCAGTAGTGAAATGGAAGGGAGAATGGCTCTTAGGCATTAATAGACTGGCCAGTGGCCAGGGTGAGAGCTCAGCACTTTGGAGAGGGGACAGCTCAGCCTTCAGGACAGGGACTTGGCTCCTCTGCCCGGTTCTTTCAGAGCTGTCCCAGGGTATGGTCACACAGTAATTACTTTGGTCAGTTTGCATTTGGTGCTTTGGATAGTGAAATGTTTTTGTAAAGGATATGAAACCAGGATCATTATACCTTTTGTAGTCTGGGAAATAGAGTGAAGTTAATGGTAATGGTGAAATTAGTTTGTCAAGTGGGTATAACATCAGGGCGAAGTTGTGGCCCAGCTGAAATAAAAGGGAATTTTACCATTAAAAACAAGGGGGTCAGGGTTTGCCCTGCAGGGTTTCAGTCGCAGTGTCTCTGAAACCAAGCATCTCTGGAGTGTGAGATACTCAGCTACACCAGAAATTTAGCAACATAATCATAGAAGGGTTGGTGTTGAAGTGACCTTAAGGATCATCTAGTTCCAAATGATCAAATGCGGTCATGATTATATTATTAGATTTCTTCATTTCTTTCTGCATAACATCTCTGTGCTTTTTGCACTAGATCAGAACAAGGAACAGCGCCCATTCTCTTCAGGAAAGGATTCTTAAGGGGTTAGATGGATGTGGTATGAGCTGCATGCTCTGCACTATGAGGTACTTGAAATATTTTTATCTTTAGAACTAATTTGAAGAATTAATCTCAACTTTTAATATCCTGAAAGCAATGAGACCTTACTATTGATCTTACTCATGAGAAAAGGATAACAGAGATGCAGTTCACAAGAAAAGTCACTGGTACTTCTGGTAATGTTTATCACTGTTGTGAAATAGCACAATGATAGAATTTTTTCCTGTGTACATCTTTGTGTGAACGTTTAAGCCCAAACAGATGGATTTGCGTATATAATAACTCCATTTTTTTCTGTGTTGTTATGCTTCTGGGAAGCATGTTGCAGAGCTGGGACTTTTCAGAATATAAATTTATCAAAACAAGTATGATTAATTAATCAGTCGATCTACTTAGGAAAACAGGAAAGCTACAAGCCCATCACTTTGTCAGTTCTCTGTTAGTGGTGTATCTGGGAAACAGCATTTTCAGGAAGTCCCAAAGTCAGTTTTAAATTATTCTCTTTGCTCACTTTTTAATGGAAAGGTAACTTTCCAGAATCTAGACCCTTTTAAAATGGAAAATGTGCAATATTATCTAAGGGGAGTATGAGGCTGATTTACTATGCATGATTTTTTCAGTTTGTACACATTGGGCATGGTTATATTTCTGCTCAGGACGTATATATATATTTTCTGCTGAACTTTTCTCGATTGCTTTTTTTTATCGGGTTTACAAATCAAATCAAACAGGTATATTGCAGAGCTCTGATATTATTTTCTGCGCTTATAGCACAATGTATTGAATTATGCTTGCTCATGTACTGCTGCTGCTATTCTCTCCAGATTGAGAGAGAATGACTGTGGGGGCTGTAAATTCACTTGGCTTGCAGCACCACCGGTTAAATCAAGAGCCCTGTTCAGGCTAGAGAAGAGACAGAGCAAGTGTTCATTACACAAATCAATTTGGTCAAAAGTACAGCACAGTGGGTACCCAATCATTGCTCACATAATATTGTCAACTTAATCAAATAATGCCTAGAAGACATTCACAAGCTCTTTCTCTCTGAGAAATAACTTGATTGGTGCAGCAGGAAAAAAAGAGGGGCTGTTTTGAGCATTTATTAAAAAATTCAATGAGTGCTTTCTTTTTTGCTAAATTTAAAATTCTGAAGAGCTTTACCCTATGCTGGCATGTATACATGAGAGATTCAGCACCTAATTTACCATTGATCATATTGCTAAAAAATAATCTGTTCCCTTTTTTTCCTTTTCTCCCTGTAAATATTTTACAGGTTATTCCTGCTAGAATTAGTCTGTTCTTCCTCTACACTTGATGTGGGTTTAAAAGATATGCAACAGATTTGTATTTGTTTGCAGATTAGAGCAGAATGATCGGGACTCGGTAAAGCTTTCTCCTGTTCCAATACAACTTATTTTCACTTTGTCCAGAAAGAGATAAAAGGTTTGGTTCCATTTTAGGCATTCCTACAGTCTATGTTCCGTTCACGCTTTACAAACTGAGATTGAGGACAGTGTTCTTCTTGTAGTGGTGTGCAAACAGCTCTTCCGTGGCAGCATTTCATTGCATTGGAAACAGAATTTGAGGGTGAAAGATTTTGTCCACACCACCATTGTTTTGTAGGAAATTAAAGATATTAGTCAGTGAAAAAGAATGGAGGGAAAGTGAAACTCTTACAATTCCAGTGTAAGAAACATTCCAGGGCTGGCTGTCTGCAGTGGTAGATGGAAAGGGATACAGAGAATTTGTATGAGCCAGGAAGGAGAATGGAATGGGTTTTTTTTCTACCCAAGCAATGTGCACAAGGCCCTCTCTGATTTCAGGTTCACTGCTCATTGTTTTATTGAGTGTGGTGCCTTTGCCACAAGTGCTAAAGGTGGCAGATGAGACTCGCGTGTCCAGCCAGGAGTCATCTGGAAAATGGGGTTGTAGTTGAGGCTGCATGGAGGCTTTAGAATGTACTTTTGAGTGAAATTTGCTGCAAATACTGGATTATAAAGGCCTTAAAAGAAGAGGTGTGGGTGTGGGGAGTTTATATTTTTTTTCCAAGTAAAAAATGGTCAAATTTAATTTATCCGAACTAATATTTGGTTTAGTAGTTTCCTTCACTTGTATAATTTTTGTTTCTTAAATTCTTAGGAAAAAGCTAGGAAGTGAAGCCAGAAAAATTACTTCAACAATTTTACTTCAGTGCGAAGTCTTTAAGAACTTGAGTGAAGTCTTTTAAATAATAAAAGTTTTCTGTTTCTAGAACTGGGTTAAGGAAACAAAAAAGGAAAGTATTTTGCTAAAGATAAAGGATTTCCTTGGAAAATAATAGATATTAATTCACCTGATGAGGAATTTAGTTTAAAAGGATACCAAATGTTTATACTAAAATTATATGCAAAAGAAAATTTGTTTTCTGAAATGGCCTCTGATATGGATTTGCTTACCTGTAAGAATGGTTTAAATTCTAATTCATTTTAACACTTAAGCCTTCAGTACCTTACTGAAGTAAAGGGAGATCACCTTAATTTGTTTTGCTGTGAGTGGGAATTTGGTCTTCTATTTCTGCATTCTGTATTTATAACTTTCATTATAAGTTTTAAGACTATCATATATTAAGATTCTTTAATATTTTATAATTGCAAATATGTGGTAGAATAGGGATCAGAAAGCAGTCTGGTTGCATGCAAGGCTGCAGGAATGGAGGACGGATAATGCCACATCCTAACTTCAATTAATTTTAAAAGGAGTATCAAACACCACTCTTCAGGTCCTCTAGCAGTGAAGATATTCTCCTGAAATGTATTATGTATGTGCAAGGTAAATTACGTTCTGGTTCTGTGAGTCCACAGAGCTCTGAAAGTTGCCTGGCTGGGATTTTTCAAAATCCAGCCTGTCCTCTGCCCCATGTGTGTTTTACCTCCTTGGTGTTACTTGGAAATTTTTGCATAATCTTCACATTCCAATTTCAGTTCGCAGTTATCCTTGTCCAGATCTCCCAGGCACACCCTGTGGATTTCTGGATGATAATGTGCTTTGTGAAGAGACTCTTACATTGCCAAGCCTTTTAATATGTTTTAAATGGTTTAGCCCTGTTAATTCTGCCCCAGGGAATCTTGAGGATCATGGACAGTTATGAATTGTTGATGACGGTGACTCTTAAAGTTTCTGGTTTTCAGTCCTCACTGTCCAGACTCTGAGACATTCTGTGCTGCGAGTGTAAATTTGAGGCTTCCTAGAATAAAAATGATTTTTTTAAATGGTAAAACGAACCAAAGGCCCAGAAAATAACAGTACCTGGATTTATCCTCTTCACCCATAATTTGTAGCTCCATTTTAACACCATCTTCAGAAACCTCACTGGATTTCGCTGACCATAATCTGTTCAGCTGCTTAGTAGGGAAGTTTCTCCCAGTGTTTTGGGATGTTCGTGGTGCACAGTTCAGCCCTCCTGCTCCTCATTTCTATTGATACAATGAACAGAGATTACTCTTCTCAATTTGCATTTATACAGGACACTGATTATATAATTTCTTCCTGCGGCACCCTCTGTTCCTGAAACTCAACAGCACCTTCAGAATTCTTTAATTCTCTTCAGATTAATCTAATTGACCTCGAATTCTTCTGAAGTATTGTATTTCAAGAGTTTCCAGTCTGTCATCCCCCACCTGCTCTCACATACCAAATTTCTTTCATATTTCTCTCCTTTTGTGCCTGAAGGTAGAAAATAATCTCTGTGGTGTCTCTGGATGGAACAGTTACCTCAAAATCTAAATTTTGAATTTCTGAGTTGATTTTAGATAACAATAGATTAGCATGGAACATTTTTGTCTCTTGACGGATATATACCATATTTTCTATTTAAATCACGAAATATTTATAAAGATAAATTATTTAGTTAGTGAGCCCCTGCCTGTGAGTTCAGGGAGTAGCAGATGAAGAGACGTGGTGGCACTGACTCAGTTTTAGGTTTACGCTTGATCTCATCCCATTATTTGTTTGGATCACTTGTAAATCTTTCTTCAGAGCACACAGAAGTTTTTGTTTGTGTGAGTCTCGTCGTATCCATGAAATAGCAAAGATACTGCTGCTGGACTGAAGCTGCTGCAGAAATGAGGACCTTTATTTATAATTTGAGAACATTTGTATTCCCTAGGGAAGATATTGCTGAATTTAACTTGCTAGAATTCAATTTATATGTAGTTATTGCTGATGTAAATGATGTGTTATGTTTGAGTTCTTTTGCTTCCTCTTCAACAGGCTTGTTGGTACTAAAATTGTGTGGTAAGGTTTATTTTATTTAAGTATTTTTATGTTGCAACTGTTATCTCTTAAAAGAAATTTCATACTAGGAGGAAATGGACAATTTCTTCTTTTTTTTCTTTAAATGAAAAAAGTCAGAAAGACAAACTGAATGTAACATTAGAACACAAGAGAAAGATGAATACTTAGAAAAACAACGGGGTCAGAAGGAAGAGGCAGGACAGAGCAAATAGAGTAATGGCTGTCAGATCATCCTTGTCATTTTTCACTCAACTGTTTTCTTTCCCCTTCTATTCTTCCAAATTCCTCTGCCAGTGCAGACGAGTATGACTGTGCTGTTTTCACATACCCGTGCAGAATCTTGTCTAATGACTGTGTGCTGTACAAGTAGTAATTAATTAGGCACTGTAGGATGTAATTAAAGAACGGAGATGAGTAATTTCTATAACATACTGATAGACCAGCATTGGTAAGTTTTATTTTTTGGATGAGGGGCATTTTATGTTTTTTTCCTAATCTCACTGGGGATTTATAATTTGTTTGTTAAATCATAATACATGGCAATGTCCTTCAATTTTAAACCAGAACTTTAAAACCAGGGAACAGTGTCCGTGTAAGAAGTACCATGACATAACCTTATTTTGGCGAGGAAGAAGATCTGTAAAGCTTTGTTTCTGGGTCTCACTTTTCTGTCAGGCAACCTTCAGCACTGATTAAACTTCTGTTCCCTCTCACAACTCAAGGCCTTTTCCATAATGGTCACCATTTATCTGGACAGAATGACCCTCCAGTGCCCATCAGCACTGCTTATGAAACGGCAGCTAGGATGAGATGTGTTACCTGCCTCCTGTGGAGAAGTCCCAGTGGCCTCTGAATGAAAGCACTAATCTGATTTCAAAGTGTCTGGCTTGCTCTGCTAGCAGGCAGCATTTGGACTGCAGATTCAGTTCCTTACCTCGGCAAACAGAGAAGAGGTTAAAGGAGTTTCTATAGTCTTATAGGGAGATCTGTTTATTCGTTATTTAAAAATAGCTTAAAAAAAAATCTACAAATAATAATCTACTTATTCTCCAGTTTATTCCACATACACATTATCACTGAGAATGTATGCTGTTGAGACAGATACAGAAATAGATTTGATTTTCATGTGTTTAAACTTCTGGTATTCCTCAATACCTTGGACCAGATTTAACTGCTTTTTAGTTTTGGTTTTTTTTTTTGAGAATTTAAGCCCACCTCTTGGTATTAAAAATGCCAGAAATACTTACAGTATGCTTTATTTTGCTTTACCCTTTTAGCAGACAGATGATGCAGCACAGACCGATGGCCAGCAACAGACACAATCTTCTGAAAACACAGAAAACAAATCACAGCCAAAACGGCTCCACGTCTCAAATATACCATTCAGATTCCGGGATCCAGATCTTAGACAAATGTTTGGTGTAAGTGCTCATCATTTATTTCTGCTTTTTTTACATTTGCGTTGCAGTAGGTATTTTGTATTATAGGCAGCCGTGAGGGCTGTATCTCTGATTGAGGCTGTTTAACCATTTTCAGGAAAGATTTCCTTTTAATCTATGTATAACGAAACATCTGATTTGCCAGTCACAAGTGGGAAAAGAAATGATACTGATTCTGCTGTATGTGATGCAGTTGGGTGTTTTGTACTACATTCACGAAAAGCTATCTGTGTTGGTTTAAAATATTACATGCACACATATTGCATGATGTTAAACAGTCAGTGCCTGATCTCATGAGTAAGGGAGCCAAAAGGAAGGCATGGGCTGAATTTCAGCACAAAGTTCAGACATAGGAATCCTCTCCCGTCTCCACAGGTTTTGTAGGTCTGCAGGCTTTGAAGGTTTTTGTTAGTATTTTTCTCTAAGCCTCAGTTTGTGCTTCCCCCCAGGCCACGGCTGCCTTCAGGCACATCCCCTGTGTCTCACACAGGCCCTGGACATGCCATCAGCAATAGGATTATAACCAAGAGAGGTTAGACTGGGTTTCTACTCCCTGATCCAAGAACTCTCAGGTTTAGTTTGAAATGTCACTAAAACATGGTTTAGAAATAGTACTTAATCATCTATTAGAAACCAAGTCAGGACTCTGGAGGGTTTATGTTACTCTCACTTTCTTTATTCTGCCTCAATAAACCCAAATTCTCTCCTGCATTACAGTTGCTTATTCAGTACAGCACCAAGTGCTCCATGGCTTTGTACTTCTCTCCATCTTTCATGTTCAGTTCAGATTTTTAAGTTCTTCTAATGTGTTTGTATGTGAGTCAAAAGATTGTGTTTCTTAATATTTATTCCTCTGAAGGAAACAGTCCCTGGAAAAAGAATCCTGGTGTAGTACTGGGAAATGAGTGACCTTTCTGGTGAATCTGACTTGGTACAAGTTACCTCCACTGAATGCAGCTTCCAGCTCATCAGCAGAATAGCAGAAGGCATAATAATTAACTCTCTAGAGAAAAATATGCTAATTTATTTAAAATAAACAAACCACTTAAAATAGATTTTATTTGAAAAAAAACATTAAATAAAAGGAATTTTTTTTTTTAGGTATTGTATTGTAGTAATTTATAAATGAATAAAAACTACATTTCCTTTTAATGTTTCTAAGTCTTAGGTCTCGAAAGACTGGAGAATGGCTGGAGTTTTCCAGCCAACTTCCAGAATGTCTTGGTCACAGTAAACTTTTAGCTTCTGAAATGATAGAAAAATGAAATTTCTGCAGGTGTGAGTTGAAATATCTCATATGAAACATGGCAAGTCTGCATCATGTCCATGTTATACACACAGTAGATGATCTTTTTACATGGACATGAGTATAACACAGGAGAATTGTTTAAAAATCAAGTCCATGTCTGCATCGAGGCTGAAGTTGCAGTTAAAACATTAATTAAATGGTGAATGCAAAAACATGAAATAGGCCAAAGGATACCGAGTGATGATTGATTTTTCATGACCAAGTGGAAACTCTTTAATAAACTAGAGAAGGAATACTGTTATTTCCTGCCTGTAATTATTATATCTTAAAAGACTGGAGTATAGGCTCATTTCTACACTTCCTGGGACTCTTGTTGGATTCTTCTCCATTTGCCCACCTCTAATTTCTGCCTTTTTGTTTAAGATATCGGGTCACCTACCAATGCCGACACTGATCCGTACTGCATGTTAATGGCATATGAAATAACAGAAACGATCCCCTGATGATTGTCCCCTCACAAAATGCGTCCTAACAGAAAGTGTTCTAACGTTTATTCTCTTCCTAAGCCAAGTCCAATAGGGTCTTTTCCTTTGGGACAAGCAGCTGTGTTCAGCTTTTGTGTGTGCAAACAATGTCTAGAGAATTGAGTGCTATTGTAAGTCAGTAGGAATAACAGTTACTTTTAATATTATGGTAAAAATGCAATTCTGGGCAGAGAAAAAAATCCCCCCAAAGTGAGTATCCATTCCAGTTTTCCAAATTATGCTCCAGTAAGGCAAAACTTCTTAGGGAATAATCGTTACCCATTTCAGCAAGGGTGGAAAGAAATCCTCAGTCCTGGAAGCCAGCAACATTACTCCCACCTGGTTTAATCTTATTCCTGTAAGGCAGAAGTAACCAAACTCCTTCACTTGTTGTGGAAAATCCAGAAATTTGGGACTTTTACTTCACTGTGGTTGTGGTTTGATGCTCTTTCCTCTCTGTCAGGGGGCTTCACTGAGCTTCAAGTTCCTCTGTGGAATGATTGTAACAGGCATAATGACACACACAACTTAGCTACAATATGGATCTGACTCCTTTTAGTGTGTCTTTTTTTTGTGTTCAACAATATTTGGTTTTATATTGTTTAACTTTTTTAAAGTGTTGCACCATTTCCTGAAACAAACGTTTGTACTGTATATGATAGAAGGGTTGAAGTTATCTTATTTTCATGTAACTTTTCTGTTTCTTTGCAGCAATTTGGTAAAATCTTAGATGTTGAAATTATTTTTAATGAGCGAGGCTCAAAGGTAAGCATTTTAATTCACCTGTGGAATTTTTTGTTTTGTTTAAAATACTTAAATGAGTAAAAGGAAACAACTGCACTGCTCTGACAAAATAATGTCTGAAATGTTATGTTAGTGAAAACATCTTCTGAGCTGTCAGTCAGTTTTCTAAACAGTATGAAAATCATTGGACTCATATCTTTTAAAGGGGGTAATTTTAACTACTCCAAACTGTCATCTGTTATATGGGAATGTTGATTTTTGCTGTCCTTATTCTTCAAGGGTAATTATTTCATTTATTTTATAAGACGAGTCCATAGTTAAAGATGTTTGTAGGCAGGTTTGTATTAGTACAGGTATTTTTTTCCTTTATTGAAATGAAAGATGATAACGATACCTAATAACTATCCTCTTTAGTGATTAGCTGAGAAAATATGTGATTGTTCCAGATTAAGTGCAGATGTTTTCCTCTTTAGTTAAAGTCTTAGTACACCAACCCTTTGAAAACAATCTATTTTAGCATTTATTTTATTAAAAGAGTTCTTATTGTATTGCAAATGTTTAATATTTTTTTTCCAAAATTACTTTGCCTTAAATGCATACTTCAATTTACTCAGTATTTAAGAAATAAAGCAAGATAGAATGGCTATGACTGCATCAGCATCAGCTGGTGCAAAACTGTAGCCCATTGTGTTCACCTGTGCTATCAGCTGCATTACAGGGGTTTATGTCTGTCGTATGCATATCTTTTTTCCTTTTCTTGCCATGTCAGACACACTAAAAAGTTTATTCACTAATGTTTCAATCTTCCTGTAACTCATATATCATTTATTATTAGCGATGGAATGTTGTTCCTGTTCTCGACATACCGTAATCTGTCGTATTTTAAGAATCATATACATCAAAAATCTATCTTAAATCAGCCATATTTTAATTATGTTAATATTTTTTTTCTGAAAATAAAGCCTTCCTTTTTTTTTTTATTTTTTTTTTTTTAACCTAAATGGAACAGCTGAAATCTCCTGGTTTATTATTCAGACATTAATTAGTCCCCTTGCCTGCCAGCCCAAATTCAGTCGGAACATTCATCACTTTTTCAGTAAACAACTAAAATGGATGGAATTTGGTGGCTTAGAATCTCCTACTCTGGCCAAAATTTTTTATTGTTAAATTGTGGTTGTTCAACAATGTTTGCGAAAGACACAGATTGTCCAGAACCTGCTGCTGCTGGATAGTCCCATCAATTTCCAAAGCTATCCCCCACTGGCCACCTTTGCTGGTTGCGCTGATGGGGTGGAGCTGAGCACGTGTGGTAGTAGTTTAAACTTTTGTTTAGCCACTAAATCTTGCCCAGGTGGGGATTTTAACCACCACACCTGCACTGGGCTGCATAAGCGTAAGGTTTTGTTAAAGTTTTAGGGGAATGGCACAAGGAGGTGTTCCCAAATTGAGCTTTTTTGATGTTGACTTTGCAGCAGTGAAAACATCCCAGTGCCTTGTGCTAAATGCAAGATCCTAGAAAGGATTTCAGAAGGAAAAGGTTTTCCTGGCTGGGTTTGTAACAGCACTGCCCCAGTTACACCCTTTGTCAAGTCAGACTGTTGTTAATAAATGCTCCTGCACCATCAGTGCTTCATCCCAGCTGCCTCCCGGGGAGCTGCTGAAGGTGCCTGAGGCAGGGCTGGGGTGCCTCTCACAGCTCAGGGCTGCTGCTTCTCACCTTGGTCAGAGTTATTTCAGGTATAGCTACATAATACTCTCATTTGCAGAAGTACCTTTAGATTCTCTCAATTAAATAGAAAGTTAAGGGAAAAAATATTAGGAATGAGAGGGACATCTTTTTTCTGTTCTTTCTTTTTCTATTTTTTTTTTTTAATTTAATCTGATCATTTCGTGTCCATTCTGTAGGAATTAAGATGCACCAGATTAAAGTCCCATTCCTGGCAGTGCTTTATGTTTTCATAAAATCCCACTGAAACTGAAAGGACTACTAAGTGGTTTCAGACTGAGTACAGGTAACAAAGTTTGCAGGATCAGAATTCAAATTTGTTTCTAGCTGCAGTTTGGCATAAGAATTGCTAGAATATGTTTTTGTTTCTGTTTCTTTTTCTTTCTTTTTATTCTAATAGTTAATGTTTTACATGATTTCTTGCAAAAACAACAGGAATAATCTCATTCTCATGCCATAATAGTTAAGAAAAACAGAATTACATATTCAAAAAACCATAACATTAGAACACCACCATAAAGTATAAAATTATTTTGCAGAAGGGAGTCCCTCCATAAAAGAAAACCCTAAAATAATGCAAGTTTCATACTACAAATTTCCACTTGTTTGAATGTGCAATAATAATGAAGAAAGCTTGGCTAAAATATATGGCAACACTGACGACTTTTGAATTTTTGACCATTTTCTATCCATTATAAATCAATGCTCTAGACAGCTCTATATATATGTTCAGAAATCTGTTTGTGTGTATGTATTAATATGTATCTAGTGTATATTATATTAACACCTATTCCTTCAAATAAGGAGAACTCCAAAGTGCCTCCCAAATTAAATCAGAACCTTCTCACACACTAACTTGGCTATTATTAAATCACTTGACAGATTTTAAAAATAAAATGCATATATTTGCATAACCAGTTAATAGAATACAGCTGTTAACTCAGCTGCATGTTAAATTGATGGTAAAGTGTTCATGTAGGTGTTTGAATGTGTGATGGGTGCATCTGTGTTTTGTTATTGAGTTTCTCTGTCAGCCAGGTAAAGTTAAAGATTTGCATAAATAGTAAGAGCTTAATTTAAGTAGTGTTGATTAGGAGAATAAGTACAACATGAGAAATTTTTAAATTACAATGAGTATTATTTTCAGAATCTTTGAAGTTCCTCTCTTATCTTGGCTTGTAGCTCCACTTTGTATGTTTTTCTAATTTTTTAGTATAATTAGGTTTTTATCTTTCTCTTTAGCTGTTTGAACAAAAATTAACTGGTATTGCTGTGAGCTGAGGAGAATGACAGAAAATTTTGACTAAACTCCCACCAAATGTTTGCAATTCTGAGAAGGGACAATTTCTCAGGCAAGAGAATAGGGGAAAAAAAACAGAATTGGAGGAATTTCTGCTACTGAATGGAGTTAGGCTGCTTAGATTCATGGAGCCAGTGATGTTTTTGCTGGGAAATTTTCTTAATGGCATCCTAAATTAGGAGGTTCTTTTACAGAGCTTTAACAAGATGGGAAGGAGTAGTTGTAGAAGAAATAAAAGTTTAAAGTTGAGGATGGGTTTAGGTATCAGAAAAGCCTGCACAGGCATCTAAACCGTGGATATTAGTGCTGAGGAGGGGGATTTACTTTCTCTCAACACTCCTGGTGCTTTGGGGAAAAGAGAGTTACATCCTCAGTGTCTTTTGGCAAGTGAGGTCGTGGCCTTGTGCTAAAATTGTGGAGAGTGGTGTGGAGAACATGTGTGGAATCAGGTGTTCTGAGAATGGCTTCAGCTGGAGGTGCAGCTGCTGACAGCGCGCTTCGGAGCTCAGGCTTCAGGCTGGATTTATAAGGGGGAAAAAAAGAGTAGCCGTGCTTAAGCTGCTTCGGAGAGAATGAAACAGAAACCACTGCTGTACATAAATGTCACTTTTTGCATTATAAATGGGTAATAAATAACTGAGTTCTTTGAGTAGGTAAAATGACCCAAATAACTCAGGGAATTATCCTGAGAGTTACTTAACTTTTTTGGTTGATGCTTGACTAATTAGTTCTGTAGTTCATACCCATTCTTTTTCTCACTGCTTGGTGTCAGTTTTGCCTTAGTTTGATATTTGGTCTCCCCTTTGTGTAAACGAATGTATAAATGTCTTCCTTT
>VZTA01006304.1:74250-109869 GCA_013398855.1 Mohoua ochrocephala | reverse complement strand
TTTTTTTTTTTTTTTTTTTTTTTTAATGTCTGAGGTCCCCTAAAGTAAACACACAAGGACAATCACGTCCCTCTTGCATAATCATCACAAGCAACAAGATATGAAGTGCAGACGTGTAAGGGGCTTCATTTAGTTTCATCAGTGTTTATGTTATCAGTCATCCTGGCATGGTACAAGTTCTTTATCATTTTGTCAGGAATTAACCAGTGCTACAGCTGGTTATTTATTGAAGATTATTGTCATCTAAAGTAAAGGTCTCATCTTGTAAATAAACTATAAGGCCAGTTTTTCTACCAGCACATTAAAATTTGCAAGACTCTTCTGATGCAAGTAACCAGAAACATTTTGTTTGCACATCCCTTTTTGTTTGCTTCAGAACCACTTACTTTTTAATGCCTCTCTTTATCTTTCAAAGTGCGTGTTGTGACTGGTGTGTTGTGACTGGCATGTTGTTGGCAGGTATTCAAAAGGTAGTTGGGGCACATGTTGTATTCTATCAAAACGTCAGGAACTGATATTTATTTTAATTTAAAAACAAGATACACTCTGTTTTGTGTTTCATTCCTGAACACAGGTGGTTGTTTGATAACAGGGCTCATGTTGTTAATAGGATTGCAGAAGCCAGTAGGGTTCAAGGCACAAAAACTTGATTTTTATTTTTTTTTTAAATTTTTAAATATATACAGCTTTGTTCAAATAAGTGGTTTGCTTTTGTGTCCTAAATGGTCTTTGAAATAAATATACTTTCCAGTGACTTTTGACTCCCCAAATGAGCAGTTGCTGGGAGAGCTTTTTCTTTGTGGGTTTGTTAGCAGTCAGGATGATTTTGATGGCTCACCTCGTGCTTTGGAGATACAACTGCCTTCTCTTTGGAAGGAAATTCAGTGTCAGGAGTGCTACATGTTGGCAAAAAATATTTGAGACATTTTTAGATGTTCCAACCTATCCTGTTCACAGTTGTACTTTCTTCTGATGCCCATATTGCAATTCAGGATGCTCATCCAAGGGTTGTGGGGTACAGAGAATTATGGGCAAGTACATTCAGAGAACTGCAGCAATAAAGGAGGAACATGAAACAGAGATCTCTAAAAGGATAAATATGTTTTAAAGTTTATACTGATGGTGCTTTGGATTTGAGCCTTCTGTTGCTCTAAATTTAGATTCAAAATCACATCTAGTGCCTATTAGCACAGTTAAATTCCCTCCCACTCCCTGTCCCCCCTACCTGGGTAGCAAACAGGAGGGAAGGCAGTGGAATCACAGGGTTCTTTCCTACCCAAGCCTTTCTGCGGCCATGGTGGCCTCTCTGGTCTATGGAGCAAAAATAATCCTCTCTGTGTTGCTGTGCTCCATTTTCTACCACAGCTTGCTACCCCAAGATCGTTCCCTTACCTTCAGCACACTGGACATGTGCTTCTCTGGATGACTGCGCAGGCTGGGGAGCTGGGTCAGGCAGAGAGGGTTTTTCCTTTCCTTGGCTAGTTTTTAAGTTTCAAGCTTTTGTAGTTTCAACTTGAGAAGGAGATTAATATTGTGACAGTAAGAAAAATGCACAAAATTACACCCACAGCCGAGAATTTGCCTCCTCCAGCTGCTGCAGAAGGGTTACTTGGCAGCTGCTCACTTGGATACATCAACTCCCATCACACTTGATTAACCCACACAGCTATGGGCCAGCACATTGTTGGCTGACAAGATAAAGTTAAGTTTAATTACTGTTATTTTCACGATGAATGAAGTATTTCCTCCATAGGCTTCAAAAAGTTAGATGAGACAGCCGTCACTGGGAGAGTGGTAAGGAGCTGAAATATGAGACTGCCTTTCAGCTGTGAAGAGCAATCTCTGTCTTCCAACATTTTTTTTTCTTTCTCTCAGACAAATTGTGGCACTGTTAGTGTAACTTAGAAGCTGAGAGATGTCTGTCAGCTGCTTTGACAGCAAAAGCTGACAGATCTAAAATTCTGCCCAATCTTTCATTTTGGGTGGCGTTGATCAGTGATCTTCTGAGGAAGTATGAATTTGAAATATTGAATATTCCCTAACACATATAAAGTTAGATTTTTACCAAAAGTCTCAAAATTTGAATTATTTTCTATCACACAAAATTTGGCTAAGAAATATGTTATACTCTGATGTTCCTAAATAGAATCCTGTAATATGTAAAAGTGAAGGGTCAGGTAAGACTCCTGTGGTGTTTTCAGGAGGAAAAACATTTTAGCCCTTCTTGGCTGGGCATTTCAGCTTCCCTAACTGTCTTTTAGGTACACAGAGCAACTACAGTCACTTCTGCAGATGAGGTGTCATGCAAAGCTGCTTACTCTGAACTTACTCACGAGTTGCCTTTCAAAACCACCCCTCCCCTCTGTGACTGAACAGTTAATTACTGGCAATAGTTACTGTGGATGAGATACGGGTAGCTTGAAAGGGTAGGAATAGTTTGTTTGTTATTGAGATTTTGCATTGCACTTTTTCGGTCTTATAATGCCTTGATGTTTTTATGATTTTCCACTGTGCTTTTGCATTGCATGATATGGCCAAGGCAGAAATAAACCTAGTGTGCATTTAAATTCTTCTAATCTTGGCTTTTGTGAGTTTGAAAAGCGTTATTGTCAGTGTCTGGATTGTATTTTGATTCCAGAAGCAGTTATAAGCTCTATTTTAAGTACCATAGCTCTGGAGTTTACAGCATGCTTTTGCTCAGTTTTTTTTTTTCTTTAGTCCCATTTTAAAGAAGTGCTTCCCACTCCTCTGATTTGAGTGTGCTTTAGGAAAACCCCTAATTTTTCAGTTCCAGTAGTTCAAAATAATTGTTCACTTAAGGAAAAAGAGAGTGTGGGTGGGGGGATGTTCTGTGGAGTTTGCCGTTAACTGGGAGTGGATCTACCTGTGGCTGAGCAAACCACAGTAGCTGGCACTGCACCACAGCTGAGAACACTAATGAGTTTGCAGCACTTTCTCTTGCGTTTCTCTTGCCCCTTCCCCTGCAATTCCTCGGGTCTGGTTATCTTTAACATCATCCGTGCTTTGCACACCCCCTGTGCCTGCAGTCGGCCTGGGTACTGCAGGCTTGCCTGGAAATGCTGCATCAGGTGTAAAGTGTAAGCAATAACTTGGAGTTTGGCCAGAACACAGGTACAGAAGATCTGTGAGTTCTGTGCTTTGGTTCCATGCCCGTGGTGGGAGGACAGTGATTATTTAAGAGCAAGGCAGTGGCTGATTTGTACCCCTTGAGAGCTCTGCAGGATGTGGCTGCAGGGTTCTCTCCCCTGCTGGCTCTCCGTGTTTATCAGCTCTGAGCACAGGCACGGCCACTCGAGGCGTGTTTCTGCCCTTGTGCTGTGTCAGCACAGGCACTCGGGGGTACAAACACACAGGGAGAAAGTCCTGGCGTTTCACTGGATCCCACAGAGCATCTCCTTCCTGTCACAGCAGACATTTCCATTCTGTGGCTGTGCTTTCATTTTACCAGGGTAGAATCAAAATGCTCCAATTCTTTGGTTGCCTCGTAACCCTGGCTAGCAAAGGCCTATCAGAAATGTTTGAACTGTTCTGGCCCCTCTGGCTCATAACCAGAGAGCTGAAGCAATGGCCAAGAACCCCTCTGCTCTGTACAAAAGGTTACGGAGTTACCTGAACAAGTGCTGACTTAATTCCAGAGCTTGAGGGAGTAAGTCCGTGCTCATTTCAGCCAAGGTAATTCACCTGGCCATTTACTCCTGTAACACATATCTGGAGAATGCCTTGTTTCGTGACTTATTTCCATACTTCAGACTTGGATATTAAAGATCAGTAATCAAAGATGCCTATAAAACTTGAATTACAGCGATCTTTCTTGACGTAATTTTATCTGTATTTTCTGTACAATAGTAGTAATAGTAGTAATAATAATAGTTGTTGTTATTGCAATATTAACTAATTGCTATAATTAACTGTTATATAATTGCAATATTAACTGTTGTGTTTTTGTTTGCTGCAGGCTGGAAATTAAATCCAGTTGTTGGTGCAGTTTATAGTCCAGAGTTCTATGCAGGTAAGGATTGCTCTATGATTGTCCAACTGCCCATATTTGATTTTAGTATTCTTTAAAAGATGCAAA
The DNA here is from genome assembly GCA_013398855.1 of Mohoua ochrocephala. Taxonomy (NCBI): domain Eukaryota; kingdom Metazoa; phylum Chordata; class Aves; order Passeriformes; family Acanthizidae; genus Mohoua; species Mohoua ochrocephala. The sequence goes on along the minus strand of VZTA01006304.1, from coordinate 105,773 downwards.
AGTACAGAATCTGTGTTTGGTGTGAGGTTTGGTTTCGTTGTGTGATTCACATTATTTACGAGTCATTTCTACATTTGTGATTCAAGGTTTTACCTTACCTGGGCATACTAAACTTTATATAGAAGATACAGGAATACCTTTTTATTGGGAAGTAGATAGTATAACATGAAGTGTACTGCAATATCCTAGTCTTCCATGAGATTTTATTTTATTTTATTGCATATTTCAGTGCAGTCACTTTCTTCCAGGATTTCTTTCGTACAGAACAACAGCAAAAAAATCTTATCTATAAAAATATATATATTTTGTACATATATGTATGTAGACATACATAGGTATACAGTATCTGCATTCATAATTTTTTCCTGAGCACTTTTCTTTAAATTTTATATTTAGTTTTTCAGTTTGATGTTTTTCGTGTCTTAAATCTATATTTTCACCTGACTAAGACCAGATTCTGATCCTGGTTGCAAGTTGGAGTTAAAGAGATTCGGTTTTTGTCTGCTGGAAGTCAGTCGTGGCCAGCACCAGTTTCTAAATGTGCTTTAGCAACGGGATTGAAAATAAACCTATTTGTAGTCTGAAACCCAGTTGATTCTGGAGGAATTTGAATGCTGCCCACAAACAGCTATCAGGGAAGCATTTTTCATGGATGGTAGTTAACATGGGAAGAGATTGCTTGCAGAAGATGGGGAATCTTCATTCATGGGCTATTCGAGTCTCCAGCTGACAAAGCTGAAAAACTTTTGTTAGTTTGAGGGACTTCAAGTGATGAAAATTGTTGAAAAAGACACTATTACAAACAGATATTTGTGATTAAAAAAGTGCCTCTACTGAGATAGGTAAAAATATTCCAATTAGGGTAAAAATGGCATAGTACAATAAAAATACTAACTTGGCATTTGTGGAATTGCAATGTTTGGTGTAGGCAGATTTATTTCCCTGCTGATGTATGTCTATGTTGAAAACAGGAATTTAACATTGATCTTGTTTGAGTAGTTAGTGAACCAACCCTGAACCTGCATAAATTAGAAAGTCAGAGTTATTAGTCATTTTATATAAATGACTTTGTGTTAATGACAAATATAATAATATTCCCATAGTACAGTAATCAATTTTCTAATACGTATGCAGAATTAACAATCTAACTTATAATTGTCTCATGAAGTAGGGCATGAAGAGTTCACATAGTTTGTAAATTAAAATCAATATTTTCAATCTCTCCTGAAGGTAATTTTCCTAATTTACTGGACTTTTCCCTAACATTTATTTTGTCTTTTAATTATAAAATGGCAGGTTATTGATTTTTTTATATAACCTCCTAAAGTCCCAAGTGCATTTTTATTGCCAACACTAGGGAGGTGTTTGCCCTTCTTAATGAGAATCTTTAATTACCATTAGAAGAGTATTAATTTAATTTTATGAATTATGACACGAACACCACCACGCCTTTGCAGAAAGTTCTATCAAGATGCGTCATTTATTTCGGAATTTTTTTTCTGTTTATACATGCGGGCAGGTTTATGTTTGGGTTTTGTTGGGTTTTTTAATGCATGTCAAATGCGTTTTCTTTATATTGACTAAAAGCTGATATTTCTCACATTTGAACATTTAAACTTTCTTTTAAACAATATAGTTAAAATTGTGTAGATCTCCTGAAGTCGTTAGGAAATGAAGCAGTAAAACAGCACTGCAATTCTTGCGTGTCGGAGTAGAACACTGTGACTTACCTTTACTTTTGGGCTCCCTCCCCCACCTTCCTTAGAGAAAAAGCAATTGAATATTTGAAGATTATAAAATTAGAAATGTGAGATTTAAGACAGAGTTCTATTTGTTTCCTTTAATTATTGTCTCCAGCACTGTCATGATAAAACTGTACCAACTTTTTCACAGTCAGTGCGAAAAGTTCCTTTAGCTCCTAATAAATGATGAAAAATTTGGCCACTTCTGAAATAAAGATGATACATTTACAGAGAAACTGTTGATTTAAAGTACCTTTAATCTTCATAAATAAGTGAAAAACAGAAGGTTATACAAAGCTGTCAGGATGGCACTGATGAATGGCAAATTCCCCCGTTTCTCAATTGCCAGCGGAGCCGCAGCCGCGAGGCTTCCCCGTATTGTACATCAAATCTGCCAACTCATTTCTGTGATTAAATATTCCATCAGTGCGGGCTGGAAGGCGGTAAAGCTTAACAAGATTCATAAGATGCACCACTTGAATACACATAAGTCACTTCCTTGGATGGAGAGCACCCTGCATGCACAGGAAAATTAGAATTGAGTTAAATTACTCCGTAAGACAAGATCAATAGAGAAAGGAGAAGATCCCCTAATGCAATGCAAATCTAAGATATAGTTATGTCCTGACAACTTGAAGCAGACAATTAAAGTCAAATAGGGAGGAATGCAATGTAAATCAACCCTAAAACCTTGAAGATAATGGTAAACAGTAGGACCAGTGACATGATTGTTATAGCTCAGGGTTTTTTCGGAGTGTAAACTTCTGTAAAGAAAAACCTTTACTGAGGAAATGCGTGACAGCTAAAAATGGAGACTCCGAGATGCACAACAGACACTATGGCAGGAAAGTATTACTTGGGGACTGCAAAATACTATACATTTACAAAACACTATGGATTTTTCTTCCTGGGTAGCCTTTCTAAGGCTGATTTTGTGCCTGCGAAATGCTCATGCTGCAGTAAATTACAGCACTCCGGCACTGTGGCTCTTTAGCCCTGGTGGCGTTGGTGGGGATTTCCAGGGACACGTTTGGGAAGGGCCCTCTGGAGACTCCTGCTGCACTTCCAAGGCCTAGCAAGGCTCCCTGAAGGCCACCAGTTCCTGCCCTTCCCACCCTTCTGCTGGGAAGTCCTCAAACAGTTTTTCAGAGAAAACTAAAGGACACTATTTTCATGTATCGTTTCCAGCTTTTCACGGAACTGCACTTTTCTGTATATGCTCATGGATAGGAAATTTTTTAAAAAATTGACATATGGCAGCAGAGTCTCCCTCTAGTAAATAAAAGCATACTATTTAAGGGGGTTTTCCTCTTATGAGAAAGAAATGCTTAATCAAGTTATGATATCCATTTCTTATAATTTCCTTACAGTAAGAAATAATATTTCTTATAGTAAAATATTTATTAAATTCTTAGGCAGGTCCTAATAAGGAAATTTGTTAGAAGCACTCTGTGATTTGTGTCACAAAGACTTCACGTAAACTGGGATCATTTTTTTCATCTATGTATATATCCGTCCAGTTTTAAATACATCCCATAGTTTTCCTGTATTTAAGCTAGAGTCTGTTCTTTTCCCCAAACATTCATTTCTGGCTGGGAAAATACAAATTTGCAGCTGGGTTTCTTTACTAGGTGTGCTCTGGTACTTTCTTTGTTTCTGTGGTTTGTTATAATATCATTTTCACCTGCTTATTTTTATATAGTGTATATTTTATCTGCAATACCGAGCATTTCTTTCTGCCTCAGGCAGTCTGACAGCCAAGTTCTATGTTGTTCCTTTCAGTTATTGCAGATCTTTTTGTTTTTCTCTTTTGGGTTTCGGAATGATGAATTTTTGAGCAATCTCTTGCACTCTCCTTATTGAAATATAGAATATTGTTGCACCTGTGTTGCTACAACAGATCAGTCCTGTGAAGCGGGTAGTTTAAGACACAGTAAGGCCATTTTAAAAGACTTTGTCATTCTCGGCAGAAAATGATTTTGCTGTACCTGTTGGAGAGGCTCATTTTTGGCAATTCCCAAATGCAAGGTAGGGGAAAAGGTGTTACAGAAATTACTTGGAAATCTAGTGAATGCTCTTTCAGAGAACAGTTGAATTCACAGTGACTCACATGAGAAAATATTCTTGTCTGGTCATAACCAACAAACAATATTTCAGAAATTTCAAAATTTAAGTTGACAGTGGAGAAAGAAAGGACTGAAGATTAGAGGTGAAGAACCATTAGAGCAGGTCATGGAGCACAGCTCAGTGGAAGGTAGAAGATCCCATCCTCCTTTTCCCTAAGGCACTATTATTTTTCCTGAATTTCATTAAGTTCTAGGAGTTTCAGGAGGTAGTTTCAAGTCATCCCACATAGCTGAGTAGCTGTATTCCCCTCATAAATAGTCTTAATCCAGTGAAGACTATTGTAAGCACCCAGTTTCTTGGGCAGTTATTCCAAGGTCACTGGCAAAATTTTCCCCATCACACAAAATGAAAGAGAGGGGAAGAGTCTGTGCATTTTTAACTATTTTATAAATCCTCAGAAGACAGCGAAGTTTTAGATGCCCAAGGCATTTTGACATGCTTGGATTTGGAAGCCAGCAGTATCCACCAACAATCAGATTTTGTAACAAACTTCCTTTCAAAAATTTGTTCAAAAGTTTGGAATATAATGTTATATATAATTAAGAAGTAAAGAACTACCGTAGCAATATATATAAAAACATGCCCTTAAGTAAGAGGAATCCATGAGAAGACAGGATTCCTGTACACTTGCTAATACTAATTCTCTTTGTTCATGTCTTAAAGCATCTATTTCTGGAGTGTAAGAGCACCTGGGATTCATTTCATCTTTCTAGTGTTTCTCTTTGAATTTAAATGAGTCTTGCATAAGCTCAGCAAATACCCTAGAAACACTTCTCAGTGAAGATGTTTGGAGTTTGTGAAGCTGAATTATATGCTTGCACAGCAATTCTAATCCTGGGGTAAAAGTTCACTGTATCGTATCTCTAAAGCAGAATTTTTGTAAAAGCTGTCTGTCACTACATAGATTTACTCGTTCTACAATTTGATTACATACACTTAGATTCAAACTTTGCTATTGACTAAGCAGATTTTCCTAAATAAATATATTTGCGGTAGATAAGCAGCTTAAATAGTTTTCTAACTACAGTTAAATAATTGTTGTTTAATATTCCACCTGTGCTATATAGATGCTCCTTTTCAAAGTAGAAAACAAAGCTGTAACTGTTGTTTCAGAAATCATAATGGTAAAAGTGCCATCATACAAATGAGGACTTCCTAGGTAGATTAACACCACTGATGACAGCTAATGCATTTCTAAAACTCTGTGGAGCTTTTACAAGCCATTATAGAGGAAATCCTGGTTTCCGAAAGATTAATAAAGCCAGTAGAAAAATGGAATTCAGCATCTGTACTTGCTATTTACTAAAAAAAAAAAGAAAAAAAAAAGAAAAAAAATCCAGAATTAATTATACCTTATGCTACGTTATAATGAGTTCTTCATTAAAATGTATACCCTCATGGAAACTAAACAAGGCTTATTCAAAGATAATGCCAATGACTTATTTTTTTAAACATTAATTTAGTCAATTGGTTATATGTTTAAATCTGGAGTGGGATTAGTCTACCTCTATTCACCATTGTTTTGAAGTCTGCACATTTTAAAGAGATCACCACAGATACTGTCAGTATGACCCTTTTGAAGGTGTTTCTCTTGGATGTGTATTACACAGTATATACTTAGGCTTTGGTACTCTTCCTGTGGGACCTCTAGAAGAAATTCCATAGATTTGATTACTTAAATGTAAATCTTCAACCATAGATACGACTTTATGCCAGAAAGTAGGAAACAGTTAAGAAGGGAGTTTTTGCTTCTTCAGAGTAAAAGTTTGTGAATTTTGTCCCCAGTCCATTGTGGGGGAGCCATTTGATACTGGATTATGATGGATTTGTTCACAAACAGAATCTGTAAAAACAGGAAATCTATATTTTCTGAAAGCTGGAGTCCTTTTGAAATAGGGGAAAGGACGTGTTTTGGGGGTGGGTGGTTGGATCTCTTCGGTTGCTGGTAAAATCTTGCTGAGATGTAGGTGTTCATCTGCTGACCGTGTTTCCATGTTTCTCCTGATTTCACATAGTAGGTTTCCTTGTTTGTTTAGATATTACTTAAATAGCCCAGAAGAAAGCCTTCTGACCAAGCAGGAGCTGTACTGTCATTTCTTCGTCATTGCATTGTTTCTAGGTTCTTGTGTTTGTTCAGATGTTTTTATTGTGGATAAAATTGATCAAATTTTAAAGGGCTAAAAAAAGTTAAGTTCTTTACTCACAAAGTGAATCTTTAAGGAAAAATTATACTTGGACTTCTCTTATTTAAACATCATTCTGGTGCTTAGTGAAAATGTGTTCTATGGCTTCCTGGTTAGTGAGAGACCTAAAATGAGTTAAATAAATAAGGTGACAGCCTCTCCAGACTGTGCATGGTGTAGGGTTAGAGGCTGGATATAAATCCAGCTATTTTAGAGCTACTGCTCCTGTCTCACCAACTACTTGGGCAGCACGGGTAAGCCTGGGTGGGCATTGCCTGGACCTGAGCTAAGGCTGCAAGATGCATTTTTAGAATAAAACTGGGGCTGTAATCCAAGTACTAGCCATGGATATATGTAAAAAGCACTGGCTTAAGAATCTCTCAGAGGGAAATTTAAGACAAACTGCAAGGTCATCACTAAAACATTTGTTTGTTCAGAACTGGGTGGGATATTTGCAATGCTAGATAATTTAATAGAAGTTATGTGGAGGAATAAATTCCTCTGATTAGAAGAATAACCAGGTTAGGAAGATCCATGTGTTAGGATGGACAGTCAGGCAGACAAACTATTCTGAAATGTAAAGTAATAAAGTAATATATGAAATGTAAATTTAATACAGTTAAGTGGAATGGAAAACAACTCTGCTCTGTGTTAAACCTTGATTACATCTGTAAATTAATGCTAAAGCAGTTTAAGATTATGGTTAATTGTATTCCAAACATATTGCTAATGTTTTCTCTTCCATCTTATGCATTTTTTCCCCATTTTGGGCACTGGATGAGAGGATCCCCAATACGCACTGTAATTGCATTTCGTAATACTCATTGAGAGTAACTTTCAAAATACAGAGTTTTCATTCACTTGTTCATTATGAAGATAGCTGAGAGGGGGCTGTTGCTTTGGTGCTTTCAGATTTTCTTCGGAAATCTCCAAGCATAGAACTGTTCCTAGTAAAAGTGAGTGCTTTGGAAAGTTTGGAAACATTGCATTACCATTTTTGTAATGGTTTTTCGTGCTCCTGAAATTCTGGAGCCTGTCTGGGCTAGGAAAGAAATAGACTAGCTAAAGCCAGGATTATGCATGATGATTCAATTTTTGGTCTTTTATATTCTCAGCTTGTCATTCAGAATAGAATTTTATTTATAAGTTAGAACCAGCATTCGCTGGCGTAAGCAAAGAGAACTGAGGGATTAGTAATTTGCATCTCTGCATCTAATTGCATTAGATTTGCATCTCTGTCTTATAGATTTACTGAAATAGGTAATTTACACAGAAAATAGTGTCTTGACACAATATGAGAGGATAAAGCATAAACACATCCACTTGTAATCCCTGCAGGGCCATGTTGAAACTGTAGTGTTTTGTGTTTGGGCAGAATGCTCCGGTTTCATTTATTCCGTGATTCTTTTCCTATTGCAATCTTTATTCAACAGGCAGACGTATGAATGCAACCCATTTTAGTTATCAGCAGAACATGAGTGCATTTTGTATATTCTCAAGTATCTTATTTCAAGAAGAGTATAATACCAGCTCAGAGTTTACTTCAGAAGTTTATACTTCAGAATTTCTCTCATGTTTGTTTCTCAAAGTTACAAGTGAACCAAGGATAGCTGTCATTTACCTGCTTGCCCACTATGTCTGCTAGAGGACCTAGAAAGATTAGGAATAAAGATTTGATTTTTTAAAGATCCTGAACAACTTCAGTGGGAAGCATGTCCCAGTGTAAAATAATGACAATGAACGTCACAGAATATTAGTTTATGTGCACCTGAAGTTGTAGAGAGAAATCTTATAGTAAACATATTTTGCAGGAAATCCTGATGGTACCACTGCATTTTTTTTTCATGGCTATATAGTGCCTGTCCAGTTTTTAGACTTTCCTGGTGACAGTGTGTGGGCAAGGATTTACACTTGGATGCCAATGATAAAGTTCACTAACGAGCACAGATAAACTCTCTAAGCATGGTGCAGATTTTGGTACAAGCAACAGTTGAGTTTGTGCGATTTAGTTTCATTTTAGTTACCAGACAAGGAATGCCTGTGGCTGATTAATCATTTTAAAATTATTTTTGGAAAGGGCAGTTTGCTGCAATTGCTTTACTTTGTGAATGGAAGCATCACATAAATTGTTCCTGCAGTGCAGCCAGTCTATGGGAAGGCTGGCTTGTTAATTAAATTAGAAACAAGTCAGTCACAGTGTGTTTCTAAGTGGGCAGAAGGAGAAGGAGATCCCTGTTACTGTGGGATGAGTTATATGTCCTACAGAGAGAAGAGGTGGGGGGAAGGGGAATTAGGGGGATTATCTCATACCAGAGCTGCAAACTTTGTTGCTTCTCTGATTTTTACTTGCATAATGTTGACCCTTTCCAATCCCAGTTTGTGACAGCATCCTGGATACTGCACGTGAATAACTAGGGAGAGAGGTCTGTTTCCCAAAAGCTGGGAAATGGATGATATGGCTGCAAAGAATAATTGGAAGGGTGGCTTACAAATTATGTTTGCTGTAACAGTCATTGCTGTTCCCTGAATCAGTGCCTCAGTTCATTGAGTGTTTTGGAGACACTCTAAGAATGATAATAAAGAAACATCCGCTATGCTTAGAAAAGTGATGGAAAGGAAAATTAACATCTTAAGTAGAATTTTCGGATGGAGAGATCTCAGGAAATACCTTCACTGCCTGGTTTTTTTGGTGTGGTTTTTTTCTCCCTCCCTCTATTTTTAACAGTGTACATCAGGTTATATGTGAGTCAGAGATTTACTACATAAGTGTGTGCGTATAGAGCACAGATTCTCATTACCAGCAGCAAGCACGCCCAGGCTGCTCAATAATTGAATGTATTTCGGGTTTGCTGTCAGAAGGCAATATAGAAATGGGTTCGGACTTAGGAAAATCACCTTTAGACATCAACTACTTTAGATTCTCCTCCCTACCCTCTTGTTTAAGTGAAACTATATATAAGCTTTGGTGGGATTAAACATAGGTTTTGTTTGTATTTTTAACATATTGGAAGAAAGGAGGCATGTGGTTTGGGGTTATGCTACTTTATTCCTTGTTAATAATGGATGAAACAATCCAGTGTATCAACACAAGCATCCATGAGTGGTTGTGTTAAAATCTGAAGGACATTATTCAATTTATAGAGATCCCAGATAACTGAAGGCCCTCACAGAGCACTTCTTTTTGAGTTAACAGCATATTTAAAAGCATACTAAGTCTGTGTAGTTTGACTATTGATAATGAAGTGCTAAGAGAGCACTTAACTACTATTATGTATTCAGGAGAAAGGCTGTAGAGGCTCTCTTTAAATTCCCTAGTCAGAAGGGACAATAGAAGCTAATACACGCTATTATTGTACAACAGGACCCTTTTATTAGGTGTTTCTGATCCATTTCTGTGAGACATTTTGAAATAATCCATCACAGAACAATATTTCAGACCAGAACAAAAATAGTGCTATTTCTGTCTGAAAACGCCAATATTAAATTATACTTTTAGAACAGCAGATCGAGAGTGGACATGGATTGCTTATAAGGATCCTTGATACGCTTGCAAATCTTCTTATTTGTTCATGAGAGATGCAGCTTTACGAAGTGTTTAGGAATAATAGTTGTTGCAAAAGGCACAAAGGAAAAGAATGATCAGAATGACCAGAACTAACTCAGGGAGCACTGGCTATCATCCAGCTGGACTGGGAGAAAAAGAAAATGAAGAAAACAGTCACTGAGTTAAATAAAGAATGTATTTTTTAGATTTAGATTAGGCTCTTAAAATAACAGTTTATAATAATATAGGCAAAATGAGACACAAACAGCTTCGGTTTTTATTCACTTTCTCCAGAGGCTTTGTTTAGATTTTTTTGTTTGTAAGTAGTATTATGGAATGGATGAACTGGTACTTAGTTGTGAGAGGCAGTAAGAAGCTCCTTTTGGTAACACAATAGAAAAAATATGTGTGAAGAGCAGCTGATTTACCTGGAAAGCTGAGAGTACAATGGATTAGAATAATGTAATCATCACTAAATCTCCTTGTATGTGGTAAGTTACTTAGTTTCTGTATTACAAACACTCATTTTAGCTACCTGTGCACTAAAATCCAGTGCAGACCAGCCCTGCATATTGAGCTGATTAATTCCTGCCACTGAAAATGCTTCTGTGCTTACCCTCATCATGAAGGCAGCAGTTGGATGCTGTAGAGAACTCAGGACCACTGTCACTCTCCAGTTCTTCAAAGAGTTTTCTATGAAGCTGTGGTTCCTTAGGATTCGTGGCGTGAGAAGAACATTTTTCCCCCGTGTTTCACTTTGTTATGTTCCAGGGCAAACCCCCAATAAGTAACGTATGTCCTCTTCTTTTTTGTAATCCCCCCCCCAAATTCTTGGAGAATAAGTAACAGCACTGTAAACTGGAAACTTTTGGTTCGTGAGCCAAGGTACTAAGGCCATGTGCATGGGGAGGTGATGCATTGTAAGCTCAGGTTCTCTGTCATGGTATATAACCTTTAAACCACTGCCAGGAAAGGTTTCTAGAAGTTCATTTCCTTCCTGTGATAGGAGAGAGCTGGGCCCATAATCGAGGCCGTGCCGTGCACCACTGTTAATTTTACACCAACAGCATGATTTTAGCTAATGGTATGTGGTTTTTTCTGCAGAAAATGTTATTTCAATTTATACTTCCTCAAACAGTACCATGAGGGATTCCAACTAATTTTGTAAATTCTTTTAAACTAATTGCAGATATTTACTTCTAAGCTGCCTGTATTGCTGGCTACACAGTGGTTCCACTTAAAAGCTATTTTTAACAGAAGGGGTTTAAAAATCCTCTATAATTTAGTGGGTGAGTCCACATGTTGTTGATCCTTGGTATTCCTTCTTGGCTCTTTGAGTGTTTGAGAAATACAGTGCTTTTTTAGCTATGTTTTGCATGAGGCAGTGAGTACTCTGTGCAGCACCATGAGTACATTGGTATTTCTGTAGATTAGTTTGTGTGCTTCATGTAAATAACTGTACACAAAATCTTATTTTTGAAAGTATGAAAAAATGAGGGAAAATGCATTTAGTCAGAGATCTTGAAACCACTGGGAACTGAATTTCAAGTATTCTAAAAATATTAATGACTGCACATCACTTTTTTTCACAGCCCTGAATATTTTTAGAGTAATTATTTCTCAAAATAACTATGGTGCTTCAGCAAAGGACCTCATCAAACAGTGCATTCTTAATCATGGGCTGGAGGAGAAAACAGTGGAGGAAGAGAAGAATGAATGGGAATAGTCTTTGATCTTGGGAAGTCTGGTTTTGTCCGTGCTGCCAGGCAGCATTCCAGAGGTGAGGGCTGGGTCTCTGCAGTGTCCCTGCCCCCAGGCTGGTCCCCTCAGTGTCCCCTCTGCCATTGCTCCCTCAAAACTTTATGTTAAAATCCTCTTTCTTAAAAAAAAACCCAACTCCTTTATTCCATCACAATAGAATTTAGTGGTCTGGAGGAATAATAATACTTTTTTTTTCCCATTGGGGAATTTATAGATTGTTTCTGTGTTCTAAGGTTTATCCAAGATCTTACTGTAAATAATTCAGTCTTCCCTCAGTTGTATTAATTGCAATTTAAATATTTTTAATACCAAACTTAGATGCAGAAGAAATAATCTTTTCTTACTAAAGTCGATTAAAAAGTTCAATATTTTTTTCTAACAAAATCTAATAATAATGTTTTAGTTATCAGTATTAATTTTATGTACAAATTCAAAGGCAGATTGTCAAAATATAATTAGAAGGCTTTATGCAAGAAATTAAATACACTCTAGTAGCGCAGATGAAAAAAGCATCTGTTTTGAAGTACTTTAATTAGAAATTAGACGACTAGAGTAGGGAAAATTAGATTTGTATGAGATGAAATCAGAAAAAATATAAGAATCCTAGCTGCAAAGAATAGGAAAATACCTATGGAGCATGGAGGAAGCCAAGTGTTATCTAGGATTTATGGTGAATAATGTAAATAAACTGTAACCTTTGATTTCTAAAAATATTTTTCTCTGTTTTCTAGACATACTTGAAGTCATTATATTATTCTTAAAACCTAATGAAAATGACTGATTTTCCTAATGTGTTTCTCTCAGCTGGATGAATGCCTCTGGGTCTTCAGCTCACTTTCATTTTCAGGCTTCTGCAGTAGCTCAAGTTTTGAAGCATCTGTGGTGTTAAATTCATCCATATTCCAACACACACATTCCTGGGGTCAAATGAGTGTGTGGATAGAGCCTGTTTATTTCATAACCTGAAAATGCTGCTTGTAATTAGGATCTCAATAGGTGCATATTCATTTGCCAGCTTCCACACGAGGACTGGAGAGAGATATCGATATAGTCTTAAAGCAAGGGGAAAAATTAGCTTGTTTTATGTTTTATCTTTCGTATTAGTCGTGGATGGCTGGAAAAAAGGAAGCATCTCTAAATCCTGTTAGCTAAGGGTGTGCTATTGTCTGGGAAGGTTAGAAGCATAGTAATTAATGAGATTTCCAGTAGTAGTCACAGTCTTAGTTAAATTGCATAAATTACAAGAATTATTTTATTACTCTCCAGTATTTCCAGTATTTCTCCTTCAAGTGGCAGCTGCAAGCAACAATCAAAGAACTGGTTAATGGCAGAAAAATTTTAACAAATATTTTTTGAAAGAACTTTGGCTTGGTGAATGAAAGTTGAGAATTGCTCCTGTAATACTGTGGAAAACGTGCCTACCATTTGTACTTAATCCTGTCCTTCCAAACACATTGGACTCAACTCAGTGCAGTTCCATTGCATGTCAATGCACAGTGTCTAAAGTTTCACAAATCTCCATATAGATTTGATGGGTTTGAATTGTGTGATTCACAAATCCTGGCAGCCGGAAGCATGCCAGTGTATGTGTATATAAAATCCTGTGTGTGTAAATACAGATATATGCACATATATCTGCAAAACCAGATGTCTCATATCCCACTTTTCCTGGTGGACTGTGTTCCAGAAGTGCAGAAGTTTCTTTCCTAGTTTGAAAGTACAGTTATTTCTACCTCTGATCAATGTTCAATCTGTATTCAGCTAAGACTGCTAAAATACAATTTTAAGAAAAACTGAGGTGTTTTATTTAAGTACATTTAAAAGAAAAAAAGGAAATAACCTTAAACTTGTGCCATTTGTTCAAAATGAGCATTGCAAAAGTGTTGGTTTAAATGGATTTGGTTATTGCTTTTACTTTTATTCCTTTGGAAAAAAAACCCAAACAATTTTGGTTTATCTGGTTTTGTTCTTAATCCTGTACCCAGCTTATTTACTGGAAAGTAGCTCATATTTGTGCATTTCTCTGAGCAAAAAATACTGAATTCAGATGTGTCAGTGATCACTTAGTGATAACGGGAGTGATGTAACCAAGGTCGTACACGGCCTGATGTCTGTCCTGGGAATGCTGCACATGATTTTCCTGCTGTGTTGGCTTGAGGAGCCTCATTCCAGCCAAGGCCAGGGAGCTGAGGAGGCAGCAGCCGGGTGGGTGTGGTGGGTGGGTGCTCCCACGGGCAGCAGGTATTGGGAGAAACAGGGTGAGAGGGAGAGAGAGCAGCTGGGCGAGGCACGGGGGCTGCTGGTTCTCACGGGATAATGCTGGTGTTGGTGTTTGGGGGCATGTCTGTGTTCTGCTTTCTCCAATGTCAAACTGTGTTTATTTGGGCTCTTTCTGCTTTGAAGTCAAAGGACAAAAAGTGCCCCTGGTTCAGTGCACTGCTCCGGTTGTGACTTTATTTCTGTGTTGAGATAAAAACTGAGGTTTAGTTGAAGTGTTCCAAAACCAGATACCACTCTCTCTCTCTTTCTTGTAGGCAGGGTGCTGCTGTGCCAGGCAAACCAGGAGGGATCTCCCGTGTACAGTGCCCCCAGTTCACTAGTATACACATCCACAAGTAAGCTAGTGTTATGGCTCGTTTTTTATTCTGTTTTGTGACAAAAGCACATTAATGTGAATTAAGCCCCCTAAAAATGTCAACTTTCCCAACAGCTCTTACTAAGGTAAATGTGGTGTTTATAAGCATATGTAAGTAATGTCAACAGATAATTCAGTGTTTTCAGTTGCATCTTTATTCTCAAAATATATTTTATTTTAAGAAAAGAAAAAAAGAAAAAAATTGCCTATATTGCTATGTTGTACAAAAATGGTCAAAAGTTCTATAGTAACAGTGACAGTTTTTGGAATCCAGTACTGTTGCGTACTCTGCATTTTGTGTAGAAGATGTTGTGTTTCTTCTTCTGTCCTGCTCACAACTGTGATTTGATACACAAAAAGTCTGTTATCATGCCACTATTTGGTTGGGTCAGGAAGCAAATAGGTATGAAGTCTTTTTTTACAAAAGGAACAGCCTGTATGAAAGGGGGTATTTTGAGCCATAAGAGGCTGCCCTAATAAAAAGAGCAGAGACAAGCTGACATGATGGATGCTGCCATCAGCCATTTTTCCGTACAAAACTTTAGAGTAGAGATGTATCCTCTGAAATTCTGAGCAGAAACCTCTTCTGAGAGTGTTTTAGATTGGATTGGTGGTACCACTGGTGCTCATTCTGGCATCTAGTGGGATGAGAAGCCTGGAGCTGAATGCAGGAGCAGTAACTGCTGCTCGCAGCAGCCCTGGCTCTCTGTTCATTGTAGTCCTCTGTAACGAAAATACGTGGTCCGATTTAACGACATTATCAGATATGCTCTTTATGAAGATTGTATTCAATCTAGAATGCAATTCTACCCTCTAAGAGCTTATCTAGACTACTAAAATAATTTTTTGTAACTTACAACCAGGAATGAGGACAAAAGAGTTCCATAGTGATCATCCCTACAGCCATGTAATTCTCTTATGTCAAACGTTATCAATGGCATCCCTAGAGCTGCTGCTTTTCCAGGATACATATGGGATCCCCTTTAAATCAGGAGTCTGGAGTCTACAAATGCATAGTGAGCTAACCAAATGTATCAAGTGTTTTAAATTGCAAATTAAATTGTCACTTAAGTCTCCATTTGGTTCCAGGTGCTCCAAGAATATTTTCTAATATGTCACCTTTCCCTAGCAGTGAGGGTTTTTTCACTTCTTGTAGTAACACAGAGATATGAAGTACTTACAGTTTAAATTAATGTTCCCTTTTGGACATTTTTAGTGCGCTCCTCCTTTTTGACTGACAATTGTTTTCCTAGAAAATGATCCAAACATTTCACTCATCTTACTATTAGGGAGCTTCTTTTAGAGAAGAGGGGGTAGTGTTTGCTATAATTTTCTGAAAATTGCTTTTCTTTGAAAGCTTTTCATAGGTTTACCCTGTTGCTCGTATTGCCTCACTGAGTTGTACCCCAGGAAATTTATTTCTGGGATTGCTGTTTCCATCAGATGATATTTCCACTAATACTGACTCCCTAAAGAGACACTGTGAGCAAGCTGAGCTCTGGACTTCACTGTTTCCATTATGTCTCCTGAGTGAGTCCCGTTGAAAAATCTTGTTTTGCAACGGTGCTCCTTGAATAATGATATCCTAACGAACACCTGTTTGTTTTCAATTATGCCGAATACATAAATAAACAGGCTTTGCCTATCTGGCTCCCACTGGGCAATGTGTAATACACAGTTTCATAACAGACATTGCTGGTAGCCCTTGCAGTAGAAATTATTACACTTTTGTTGAATCTGTGTGTCTGCAAGTCATGATTTTTCTTTTATTATCTATAGTATTTCATCTTGCCAAAATGCAGTTTCCCCTTCAGGGTCACAACTCCTAATAACACAGAATTACTACAATTACTAAATATTGTAATTAGGTTTTTTATTTCTCCTTATTACAAAACTTTCAATAAAGATGTAAAATAGCTTCATTTCTATAGGAAATTCAACTAGAAGTGAATAGAAATGAAGGCTGACTTTCGTCTCATTTCTTTTATTAGTTTAAAGATCTTCTATATTCCATCTTTATGCACATTTGTAATATTGAAATTATAACTGATAAGTCAACATTAGTGTCTAGGAGATGAATACTTGTACTGTTATCATTCCATGTAGACAACAATATTGCGGCATTCCTTTTTGAATAATTTGTTAATCGCTTTTTCTGTTACTGCTGATATTGTAACTGTGTGATATTCTAGAACCGCTTACAATGTAAGAATTAAGAGGTTTTCAATTTGTAATTGTTTTAACAGAAGGGAATGAGTCTGCTGAGATTTTTCTAAAGCCATCTGAGATACCTGAAGTTCACTAAGTGCTAATGGCATTTAAGAATTTTCAGATACTTGGAAGAGAACAGTCTGAATTTTTCAAAGTGTTGTCTAACATGTCCTCTTTTGCTCCCGAGTTATAAAGTATGATGGATGAAACTTGGTTGTAAGATGTATTTTTCCTTAATTTGGCTAGCTTCGTTTCTCACTGAACTTTTTGGTTTGTGTTTGTACTGGCCACTGGTAGTCTCTGGTGACTCTGAGCACCTTTACCCATTGGCTCTCCAGAAAGCAGACTGCAATTCTTGGAGCCCCTCTTTCCCTTCTGATATTTTATTTCTCCAGGATATATTTTATGTATCACACTGTACATTTCCCAGCACAATGATTAGTTACACCTCTGAATATGTCAGGAGATGGAAACATGGTTCTGCTTCCTTCCATCACTTCTAGCCCTTCGCATAATACAGAAAGAAATGAGCTGTTTCTCCTGCAAGCAGTGGAACAAATCAGTGGCAATAGTCTCTCATGCCTCATCTGTTCTCTTATGCTGAAGGAGAAGATGGGACCTGGATCAGTTTTTCATTTGCACATCTTTTGTTGGAATAGATCATTTGTTATATAGAGAGCAGAGTTTACGAATACCAATGTGTTCCTATCCCTGAGTGGGACAGGTCCTTTGACAACTATGGCCAGGAAATCCGGGCAGGAAACCTTGGCTGCTGTAGATTCCCACAGAACTGGCATCTCCAGGGCAGAACTGATACAACAGATTTCAGTTAAATCTTTCATCATTACTGTAGTGCAGAATGCAGACAAGTATTGAAAGGAGTTACATCCGGCAAGGAATGATTGGAGTTCACCAAATCCCAGTGAGTCAGCACTCAATGGAATCTTCCTAGAGGCTCAGGACATCTCACCAAAAGTAAATGAAACAGTTTGGCTGCACGTAACTGACAGTCTCTTTTTGCCCTCACTTCTTTAGAATAGTTGCTTCCACAGGGAATTTTAAAATCCTGAAGAAATTTGGATCTATTGGTAAATAAGAAATGTATCAAGAATAATTTTGGAACTTTTCCAAATTGAAGCCACACATGAGTAGGATCCATGAGAGTATTAAGACCCTGCTGGACAAAAGGAAGATTCAAAAGCAGAAAAAGTTCTATCCCTGAATGTCTGTATCACTGTTCTGCCAAGGACAGTAACACAGCTGGGTATGTATGGTTCAAAAAGGCAAAAATACAAATCTGAATTTATGCAAGAACTTTTAAAAACTGTTTTGTGCCTATTTCCCCCATTTTTTCTATAATATAGAAGTGCCTGACAATGTGAATGAAGTAGAAGCTCATGAGAGCCAAAGCATGCAAGGAAGAAGGAAGATATGAAGTTATAGAATTGTAAAGTCATTCAGGTTGGAAGGACCAGGGTGCACCTCTAAGCATGGAGATTGCACAACCTTACGAGATCGAGATCATCTGTTCCAATGCCTGAGGGTCCTGACAGTGGAAACCTCTCTTGTTGCAAGTCATCTTTGTTGTCCCTTGTCTTCCCAGCATTTGCCTGGCTCTGTTTCCCTGATAATGTCCCTGTCCTTTGTGGCAGAGTATGGAAGAGGAGATGCGTTTTCAGTAGAAATCCTTGTGCTCTGGACTGGCTCCCAGCATTCCTGAGCTCACCCACCCCTTGCTGGTGTGGTGAGGCAGCAGCCTAAAGCTGTGCATCCCATTCCTCAGGAATGTCCAGCTATGCCTATCCAGACCCCATGGAGGGCAACTGGAGAGAGATGGAATTTAAAATTTAAGGCAAACTTCAAAGGCAGATAAATATTTTTTGCTCTCTAAATCAGCACTTTGATCTCTGAAAGTTTTAGGCTTTATTTTAGCTCCAAGTAAGCATAAAGATACTCGAGTTATTGAGTGTGTAGCTAGTAGGGGATTTTTCTGAGCACATATCGAAGGGACAGTTCACTGTTAGCTACATGAGTTGCTCACATATACGGTAAAATATTTTAAGTTTCTGCATGCCTTTGTTCAGAATGATGTGCAGATGAACACCTCTATCCCAAATGTTTAGCATGCCCATAAAAGAGAATTTTGCCTTGACTTCAATGAGTACATTTTAAACTGAAGTCACTTTTGGCTTAGATTTCCTAAATATTAGAGTTGTTTCATCTTCAGTAAGCTTGCTTATCAGCTCCTAAATAAATCTTTCATACTGCAATCAAGTGATAGAATTAAAAGAAGAAAAATATGAAAATGCAGAAATACGATATTAATTCGTTTTATTTTATCATACTCAAGGGCAAATGAAGTTGATGGCCCATTTTTTAATTGATATATTGATTACAGTTTTGGAAGAAGTGGTGGTGGAATTCAGCAAAAATGATTGAGGTGGTACAAATGCTTATAAATCTGTCCCACACTGTTCATGTTCTTTAATTGTAATTGTCTGATAAAACTTCCATCGGTTTCTGTAATTAACCCAATTGTCTAAATGAATTTCCAGATCACTGGTTATTCATTTCAATATAGAAAATGCCATTACATTGAGTTTAATTAATACTAAGTAAGTTCACAGTCCATTGTACCATTAGAATAGAATTTTACTGTTTTAACTGTTTAAATTATGAATATTGTTTCCTCTCATCTTGTTTATCCCATTTATGAACTTGAGTGTTCATTTTCTAGTCATGCTAAAATAGCATAAACCCCTTATAATTAAAATATTTAAAACCCAATGCTCTTCAAGCTTGCATCCTCAAAATATCACTGTGGATGATTTTTTGTATTTATTGTTTCAACTATTTTTAAACAGAATTCAGTCAGTGCCAAACTCATAATCCCATGATATACCCTCGAACATCTTATTTGTCTTGATATTCCTTTCACAGAAGTACATATGACAGATAAGCACTCACCAGAGAATACTTTTGCTTTGCGTCAGACAGATATTAAAACAATAAACTACGTTGCCCTGGGATTTTGGCTTATGAGAGACCAGGAAACAACAAGGCTAAGATGAGATGTTTTTGAAAGGTGGGAAGGCAGTTGTTTTGGAAAATTCCCTGGAAACCTTTGGTCCAGTAATATTTTTGACAAGAAATATTTTTAATGCTAAAGTTTTTTTTAAAGCAAATCCGGAAAACACATTTCGTGCCTTCAGAGCAGACATTAGATATGTTCCAAAATTATCCCAATATTCCTACTATTCTGTGCATTATGTGCTAGGAGAGAAGGAAAATCTATGGCACAAACATAAAGTATTAATTAAATGTTATGGGAACTTTGTTCTCTGTTTAAAATACCAGCACTTACATATAACAGACAGATGTCCTAGTTTTAAAAAGAGTTGTTGGCTTTTTTCTTCCTGTGGGTGTTTTGTTTTAATTCATAGATGGAGGATGGTTCAGGATCTTGCTTATAGAATAAATAAGGAAAATCATAAATATACATTTAATATTTATAAAGACCACATCCAATAGTAGGATTTAGTGTATTTGAGGACTCATTGTTCTACAGAAATGAAAATTAAGTCAAGCCTATCTATGCAGTATGTCCTTGCTTTAGAAGTTGGTTACTTGGCTCAGGAATATTAGTAAACCACCTAAAAAATGCTGTATGAAACTATTTTCATGTTTCTTGTTTCAGTGAAGGCATTCCAGGTTTTATTTTCCTGTGGCATTACTAATGGATTGAAGGAAGACCTTTGACATTTCTATTATGTTCTGGGATATTTTCAATACCAAGAAAATTACACAGGGAAAATAGAAATTTTCAAAAGGTGATTCAAAGTGCGCTTCTGAGACCAATCATTAGTTGGAGCATTCGGTTTGGAAACCTGGATTCCGTTGATTTTGTCAGGTTTAATGTGTTGCGCACATGTAATTACCTGAAAATTATACTGTAATGATGGTAGTTTGCTGACACTCCAAGCAGCTGCAGGGTAGGTGCTCCTGGCACTTGGTGTATCCTTCTCTGGGTTTTTTATGTCAGTCATGACTGACCTCATTCAATGCAAATGGACATATGACATCAATGACATCAGTGATTCATTTGTTCTGATTTTATTGTTGTAGTTTTTCTGAATTTAACTGTTTGGTAGGCTTGCTATTTTGAATTAGAATATGGGTCAGGAACAGTTTAAAAAATGAGTATTCATATGGTATAAATAATTTGCCAGCACTACAGTATTTCTGAATTTAATGTAGGAAGGTTCTGCAAACTAAATTTTTAATTCATCTGTTTTCTCTTAAGCTAAATTGGAATGGCAGTTCACTTCATCACTGATAAAATATATATATCAGTGGATTGTATTTACACATTGGTGGTTTTGCCTGCTTTTTATTGCTTCGTAGGAAACAGGTAGAGCACCCCTGCAAAGGAGGCTGTGATTGAGCCAGATCAACCATTGTAAGGCTGCAGTTCTTGACTGAGGGTGCAAAAATCCTGCCAAAGGAAAATGTCCATACATCTGAGAGGAGCGATCACATATATAATTTCCAGGCTACAAAAACCTTATTACTGAACCTTTAGTGGTCAAACTGTCTTTTAATGTGCTTCCTGAATTAATTGCCTTTATTTATGAAGATAATCACCTGGTAGTAACCAGGAAAAATGTGCCAAGTGGCCTTCCCGTTTGTATGTTAAATACAGGAGGTTTAAGTGAAAGCTTGAAGAAAGAAGATACCAGTAGTAAGTAGGAAGGGAATGGCTTTCCATAATTCCCTCCCTGATGTATAGAAGTGTAGAGAAATATTGGTGTCATCTCATGTTGATGTCTGTAGACGGTTTTTAAACGCCCTTCTGGACCATTGTGTTGGGCCTTGCTTTGATGCAGGATAACTCCACTGATTTTCAAGTCAGATAGTTATAAAGATAGTACAAAATTAACAAAATTGAGTAAGACTCTATTCATATGTATTGCATTATATTCTTGATTTAAGTATCATCCTGTTTTTAACTGTAAAGTCAACCTCTTTGGGTTTGTTGGTTTGGGGTTTTTTTTGTAGCGTTGCTTGAAATTATTCCTACAGCATTTTTGATGTTCTATATCAGTATACATTGTCTTTCTGTAACTTTCAGTATAACTCTCATTATACCTTCTGTCTATCCATATTTTAAATGATGAATTATGATTCATCACTAAGATACACTGTACGTGTCCAAAATCTGTAGACATGGCTTTCATTTCACTCCCATAAATGTGTTTTTAAGGGCCTTGCTGTTTACTCTCATTCTTCTGTTGATCTGTCTAGTGCTGGAGCAGTGTGTCCGAACTATCAGGCTTAGGAGTTTTAGAAAGAGAGGCACGTCCTGAATTGTGTCACTGACTTTTTTTTCCACTTATACACAACCCTACATGTGGGTAGTGGGAGATAGCTGGGAAGACAGGAAGTTGTGGGGAGTGTCTCTGTCCTTTAGTTCAAATAATAAAAATTGTGTGTGGCCAAGGACAGTTGGGAACTCAAGTGCCTTCCCTTGGTGTTCTGCTGTTGGTGGAGACACAGCACTTGGCCACGGGCAGCACTTGTGATTTAGGACTATAGGACTGTTTGGACTTACTCCTCTCAGAATGCAGCTAAATACCGAGAATTACATTTAGTAATCACATTTACGATGTACATTATATTGACATAGCGAGAATTACATTCAATGTTACTTTGCATCGTGTTCTGTGATGCAGTGGTACATCAGACCCCTTTGTGCATAGTCCTGGATGCCGCCTTCCAAAGTCTCCCTGGCTCTGCGTCCTGTAACCTCCCCGCTGTGTCACTCATTTTTAGTACCAGACACACAGTGTTGACTGTACATCTCAAATCATCCTGTCTGTCAGATAGCAAACTCTTAATTTTGTGCTTTTCAGCTTAGCCTGTAAGATTTGGTTTCAAATAAAGGCACACCTTAGTGTCACTCTATTTTGTGATGGTTGTTATTGAATCATGGCTCTTAGAACCATGCTGTGTACAGCAGAATTCAACCCAAATTTCACAGATAGTAAGTGCTTTTTAGGAATTAATGTTTTTAGTATCAGTATGACTTTGCAGGAGCAATTCTTTGTTTTGACAATTTTTCCATTATGGTTTGGATTAGGTTAACAGCTGGGTTTTTCCTCTATTACTCCTGCCTAAATTGTTCCCAATGCATTCTGACAATGCTCTTTTTACAGTTTAATAATTTTGTTGAGCTTTAGGAATCCTTGTGTCATCTAAACAGTATTTCTTGTCACTAAATAATTGACTTTCATAAACACTCAAATTACTAAATTTTGTCATCTCTTTATGGCAGTGCTACTCTTCATCCAGCTTTCCACAACCGTGGCCTTTTTCCTTTGTCTCAGAAATGATGCTTTGTTAGACACAGGGGATTTCTTCCATTTGCTTGACACTTACAGCTGTCCAATAACTGGGAACACCAGACAAGATATTGATCACTTTGATCATCTATATTTGAAGATTGTTCTTTAATTTAAGATCAAACATGTCTTCTCTGATCTCTACTGTTTCTTTTCCTTTATGGCCTGGGTGCTTTGTTTTTACCTCCTGAGCTTTTTCTTCTTTGTTAGTTATTTCTTTTGTGAAAAGCCAACTACTCCTTTTACCTCAAGTATTTGTAACTTCAGCTATGCAGTACTCTCATTTTGATTTTAAGTACATCATAAGTAATTTCACCGCCAGTTATAGTTTTGTTGTTTTTTTTTAATTCAAAGATGTAGGTTGGTGTTATTAACATAGATTTACAAAAAGAGTTCTCGATCATCTTAGCCGTTCCTTTGTATCCCTTCATGTCCTCCATTTTCTTCTGCTTGTTCTTGGAAACCCCTTGATGGCTTAGGGTGATGTCAGGTGGCTGCATATGCAATCCAGTTAAAGAAGGATGGGGTATAAGGGAATTTCTGATAACCACAGAATCACTAAATGACTGAATTTGAGTGGCTGAGATTGGAAGGAACTCTGGAGAACATATTGACCCCACCCCCTGCTCCAGCAGCAAAGCCTCAAGCAGGCTGTCCAGGACCACACTCAAGCAGCCTGTGAATATCTCCAAGGATGGAGATCCTACAGCCCCTCTGGGCACCTGTGCCAGTGACCAGTCACCCTCACAGGGAAAAAGCTTAGGAAGGAAGATGAGACAGTTTCCAGGCTTGAGCATCAAGACTTTGCTCAGAAGGTTAGAAATTAATGGCATATCATGGTATCAATATTCAGCGAAACCAATAGTGGATTGTTTATTGGTGCAACTATTCTCTTTGTGGACTTTAAATAGTTACAAAAAGTCAATATATGCAAGTCATTGAAATAATAGATCAATTAGATCTGAGAGCAACTTTAAGATAACCAAATGAAAAGTTTTGGTTTTGTGTCTTCCTATAATTTAACATAGGGATAAGCACATTAAATGGTAGGTTGCTTTTTACTGAAATATTTAGTTTATGTTTTTTTGTGTGCATTTGATTATAGTTTGGTATGGAAAAATCTAAAAATCTGATTCTTCCCATGTCTGAGGCTGAAGTATTTGAAAACGGTGTTTTAAAGCAGTTGCCTGTCCCCTTTCTAGAAATATTTACTTATACGTCAGTATGAAAAGTTTCACCAAATTTACGTGAAATTTGGTGCTAATTTGGATTTGACAGGAAGCTTAATGCAGTAGTGTTGTGTAAAGGGATTCAATTACAGTGTGCAGTGTTTTGTAAGTAACTGTCTTGCGTAAAAAAGTTAATTAATCAGAGCTGTGTCAATTTCCTTGTGCCATGTCAATTTGCAGCAAGGTAATTAATCACTAATCGCCCAGTGTGCAGCAAACTGAGGGACAATCCATGAGTCATTTGTTGTTATTTTTTTCCAAATAAATGGCACATAGAGCCATGAAGAAACACATCTTGCCTTGCATAATATTTTTATCGACAGTTTTGCATGTTGTAATAGACTGCAGCAACAAGCAGCTGTAGTTCAATGGAATATGAATATTAAAGAAACAAATGAGAGCAGATTTATAGGCCATTGCTTTTCTGTTATGTCAGTTTTGAGATTACACTGAGCAAATGAACAGTGAAAAATTACTCTTCCATGTGGAGAATGGTGATTAGACTTGTACATTAATTAGAGATTTTTGTTTTCCTTTTTAATGCATTTGAAATGAGAATGTCCTATAAGTAGGGGTTTCTCCAAAATACAGATTTATTCATTCCTAAACAACAGTGTATTATATTGGCATGTATTTTTCTACAATAGCAAGGAAATAATCATTCTATAATTTTAAGTATGGTTCAAAAAATAAATAGCTTGTGAAAGAAAGAAATAGAAGTGACCAGTTGTGACTGTATTTTATGTATATGGGAAATTTCCTTTGAATGCAGTTAATTCACAACTAGATCCCAGGGAAAATCATCTCACAACAGTGACGGGAGGAGAAATGTATTTTCAGCCTGCTAATTTTAAACACTGTGAACTTTCTAAAGATTTTTTTTTTTTTTTTTTACCCTGAATTTGAAGTGTGTGTATGTACATATATTTATATATCATTTAAATGCCTTTTCATGTTAAAATCTGTATTAACAGAGCTTACATTTTGCTTGCAGTGTGCTTTGGTCTGTGTATTTAAATGCACAAATCCTCTTTAGCACAGTGTTTATAATTCTTTCAAAGAATGTCACTTAATAATACGTATTGCTATTACAGTGAAGGGAAAACACAGCACACATTGGGATAAACTGCTGATTCTGTTCCTGAAATCTCAGATAATATCATATAGATTATTCTGCTTAGCCTTTCTCAGCATGCTACCCATTATATCTCTTTGTTTTTAATTTATTGTGTTTCCTCAACGGGGATCCTCCTGAACTATAGGAATAATGTAAATGTGTCTCCCTGTCTTTCTAGCAGTTAAACTGTGTCGCAGTAAATTAGCGTCAAACACGATGTAACATTAAAATTCTTCACCATAAAACATTTGCAAACTCTTGGTGGCAGATGACCTGCTACTCTGTGCAGAGGAGGAGAGATAGGAGTGATGAGAGGTAGATTTGCTCATCCATTTTGATGGCACACCTTTCTTGGGGCATATGGCACCCTCATACAAATTCAAACCGCAGCACAAATGTGAAGAATAATTGCCCATTAAAGTGGCTGTATATTTTTATGGCTTTGATACAAAATCTGCCCCCTGTTGTTTTTTGCATCTGCTGCTCTTTCATCTATCTCAAAGCTTTAAAACTTTAATACTCAGTGTATAACCCTTAAGTATTTTTTTGCCAGGTTATATTCCTCTTTTTGGGAACTCAAGCTTTTCGTTGTTCCTTCAGTCTTTGTTTTCCCAGGCCTGTGCTGAGATACGGTGCCTACAAAGTGCACCTCCCTGTCATGTTCATTTAATGAAAAATTAGTGAAACAAATGCTTATAGTACATCTTCTGGGACAAATTCAGATTTGATTAAATTTCATCTGTGAACTCAAAGATTAAGTTTTTCTTCCTCATGCTCATACTTGCTTTTTTTATAAAATCATTTGTTACCTATACTTTGCTGATCTACTACCATGAATCCTGTTAATTCCAAAGGCCTTTTTATTTGCTTAAATGTGGCAATTTGCTGGCCATATTTCATATTTGAGATCTAAACTGAAGTTCGCTGAAGGAGGTACCCTGACAGTGATTCCATGTTTACAAAGTGTAAGACGAGAAAACTTTGTAGACAATAGTCATTGTAATAATAGATTTTAAAATTTTATTTTCTGCAGCAGATAATTTGTAGGATTTTGGAAAATTGTATTACGCAAAGCCACAGATTTCTACTGCATGTTATTTATACTCTAATTTTTTTTAACTTGAAAAAGTAAACTTGCAGAATGACTGTAGGAACTGAGTTTTGTGGTTGCTGTTGTAGTCTCATTCATATTTGAATAGCTGAATGAATATAGAATGGATGGGGCCATTAGATGAAAATGTAAATTGTTTTCAATGGCTTGATGTTCGATTATATGTTGTCCTTAGAAAAGTCTTTCTTTTTATAATCTCATGTTATCACCTCCTATCATCAATGTGCATTTAGAGAAATCTGCCTTTTCTCTGTCACACATCAGAAGAATTCCAGTCATCAAATTACTTTGATGAATTTAAGCTACTTTTGCTTAGAAGGGGGCTCAGATGCTTCCCTGCTGAGAGTCAAACACATTTTCAACCCCATTATAATAGCATTCTCACTGACAGAGTTTCAGCAGTTTGGCACTGAGGCACTAAGGAAGGTTGACCTACAAACTGTAAGTCATTAAAACCTCTACCCCTCCTGGCTACGATATTCATTACTTTTGGGACTGGTTAATAGCATTTAATGCTTCCTGATGGGACAGCTCTTTTCATAAAATTCTTTTTATGAAGTCCATTCTTCAGTTGTGTTCTAATGCTGCCACTTCTGCTGGTTATTTTGGGGTGAGGATATTAAAAAGTTGGTAGCAAAATAAGTCCTGTGGTTATTACATATTCCTACCTATCTGATTTCTCAGCTGGGCTGAAGGAGGGTAGTGAGGTTCTTTCTGAACTCAAATCCAGGGCAACAAAACCTGTTATTTTACCTCTTATCTTAATCTGTAACATTACAACCTGACAATAGAAAGTGTGATTTCAGATACTCTGATTTTCAGATGGACCCAAATCAATTTTTGGGATGGGTAAGATTCTGTTATGCATAAACTCAACTGTTAGACCTCGTTTGATTGTAAGATCTTGCAATGCCACTCTTAGTCCCATGTTTAGTTTCCATCATGTCTGATCCTCTTCCTGACAGAACTGCCGATCATTGCTCTGCCTTCTACTAATTGCACCTTCAAGTTTTTTAGTGCTTTGTTTTACTTTAGACATTTTATGCTCCGTGACTTTATTAAGAGAACAGTGCGAGGCAAGCATAGCAAAACAGTTACATTACTTCAGGCTTCTCATTCTAACTCATCCTTTGTGTTGCAGATCCTTTGAAAATGATAAAAAAAATCACTGTCTTGTCTTAGCATCTCCCATGACTGCTGGGCCTCCCTTACAGGTTTTGGATTTGCTAAACTCCTATGGACTAAGTGACCCTCCCTGCTATCTCAGTATTCTTCCCTTTTCTCCTCTTTTGTTAAGAGGAAAGCCTTCTTTCTCGTAAAAATATTTTTTTTTTTTTTTTTAAGTTATTTTTGACTCAATCATTGATGGGGTGCTCTGCTTTTTCAGTGACATTTCTTTGTGGAAAGCATTCGCTATCAAAGACCTAAGGTCGGTGACCATCCTTGTAATTCTTCCCAAGGTGTGACTGCCATGAAGAATAAAGAGAAATTAGGATAAATGCTCAATTGTTGCAAAATATCTATTTTAATATGTCTGTATGAAAGCTGGATTGAATGGTACAATTCAAAGGAAAAAATGTTCACAAACCACATTAGGAGTTCATTCTTTCACAGAGGCACATCCTCAGTGTCTCCCAACAATTCCAGTTGGTTTTAATTAGATTTATATTTACTCATTTCTTCTAGAAATCAGGAGATAGGCCCAGTCTTCCCACATGTGTGAGGGGTGTGGCTGTATGCAGGAGTTAATTGGTGAATTAATTTCAACAGAACATTTTACAGGAAAAAGATTGCTTAGGACCCCAAAAGAACAACTGCTGTAAATATTGCCAAATGTAGGTGTTCATTACAAGGAATTAATTACTGGAGCAGGTCTCTGGGCAGGACTTTCCAGGCCATGTCTTGCAAGCCCAGGATGGTGTTACATATCTTACATTGCTTGAGCTTAAGCTGTTTTTGAGTTAGCTGGATTTTCTCTACCACTCCCGTTCTTCTCATGGCAGTCTATTTTCTATCAATAGTTAGAAAACTACAGATGCAAGTGAAGAAATTCTAAGGTTGTAAGACTGATTTTTTTTTTTTTTTTTTTAATTGCCATTTAGGTCAGAGAAATCTCTTCATTTTGACAGTTTAAGAGTGTTCCTAAGGATTACAGTTTATCATTTAACATGTCCACCATTTCAGATATCAATTTTTCCTGGCCGTTCTCTCAAGTCCATTTGCCTAAGCAAACTCTTCTCAGTACTGGTTTGTTGGGTTTGTTTCTTTTTATTTATTTAGCTGCATTTTTTTTTAAGACACAAATAAACTATCAATTTATTGGAGAAACTGACTTCTGGAAATGCCTATTAGTTGGAAAGGAGTGATTTTTCTAAGGCAGGCAGACTACAGCTGAACATCACTCTTACACAAAGATAACTGGCCTGGGTTAGATCAGTTCTCCATCTAGTCCAATACCTGTATTTGGGAAGGAGCAAAAGCTGAATGCCCAAAGAAAAGTCATGTCAGACTGGAGGGAGTGTGTAGGTCTTTAGGTCTTTGAACATCATGTAAAACTGTCTTTTGCATTTTCCTCTGTATATTGTATTAATTTTTATACAAGGCTGTATAATTGGAAAGGAAAACGACAAAAGTTACATGGTTCCAGCAGCAGGTCATAATTCTGTCACTGCTGCACTTACACGGGTCAATGCTCAATCTTGTTGCATATGCAGAAGTACTTACAGCATCCAAATCTCACATATATGGTGTATATGCTGTTTTTCTTTTAAAGAAATGTTTTCCAGTACAATTCCTTTAAAACTTCTTAAATGCAGTTACTTGCAAAGTTATCCACAGAATATCGAGTTCTGCAAGTTCATCTTTCTGATTTTGGCACGTTCCTTTTATATTCCTTTTAAAATATGGTATTTGCACTTTCTAAGGCAGATCTAATTTATTTGTATTGCCATGCGGTTGGTTTATGTTTTATCACAGGCATGTAAATCTTTGCAGAATTACTGTGTAACCTTTTTGTCAGAGAGAAGGACCCAGCAAAGCCCCAAAGCCACAGCAAGCCACAGCAGTAAGGCAGTAATAGAGAAATCACCATAATTACAGTGTTTGCCTTCACATGTTCAGCCAGCAAGGCCTAGAAGTTGTGAATTTTTTCAATTTTCTTTTTTCAAATTCAATACTTCTTTTAAAATTTAATGCGAAATGAGGATTGAAATCAATTCATATTTCAGTTTTGAAAATTTTTATACATCAGTATTTCCATTTGCTTGCTTTTTATTAGGGCTTTGCTAAGCAATATTTGTTTTATTTCTTTATTTACATACTGAAAAAAAATTCAGCACAGTGAAGCCCATCTGATGTAACCTGAGTGCCA
Source organism: Mohoua ochrocephala (assembly GCA_013398855.1). Classification (NCBI taxonomy): domain Eukaryota; kingdom Metazoa; phylum Chordata; class Aves; order Passeriformes; family Acanthizidae; genus Mohoua; species Mohoua ochrocephala. The sequence continues at coordinate 76,342 of VZTA01006304.1, read as the reverse complement.
TCAGAGCTGGATTTGATTTTTGTCTGTCTTACTGATGAATTCATTCAAGGAATACCTGTTCTAACATTGACACGCAATATATGTACAAAGGAGAAAGGAAGTAATGAAGCACTACTTAAAAAACTGACAGAAAGCAGAGTGGGAAGTTTTGTTTGTTGTTTTGGCGTTTTATTGTTAGTTTTTCAATTTAAAAAGTTATCGAGAGAGAAGTTTTACAGAAATTCTCAAGAGAGAAGTTTTACAGAACGAAAGCCTCTAATACTGTATTACTGTTCAATTTCTGATTAAAATATTTTAAGTCTCACATGGAATAGTAATTAATGTTCACAGTTCCGATGACAATATAAAAATGTCTGAGTTAATTTCTTTGTTATATAATAAGTTATTTCTATTTGGTCTTAATATTATGTGGATTCAGAAGTATTCCTAAAATATGCAATTCTTGCCTTTGAAGGAATAAAAGGTACTGTTATGTACATGGTGCAAGCCCAAAAAAAAAGAGAAAAGAGAGGGAAAACTCTTTCCATTATTACACAGTTAAGAGCCAGTTAATAATCAATTCTTGAACACAAGCAAAGCTCCATTCAATTGGCAAAACCACTGGATAATTTAGATGACTTGAGGTCACCTAAGTCTCTAATCTCTCACCCCCACTCAAAACAGGGCTGACTTTAGAAGACAGATCCAATAATGTGATGCAAATATCTCTGACATTATAAATCTGAGCCTGAACTTGGACCTCAGGAGTCTCCTGGTAGTAGTGTTGGCTGAACCAGTCAACACTCTTTTTAATAGTCTCTTCTGAGAAACTCAGATCCATATATGACACTGCCATCCAAATTCCCAGTTTGCTGCCTGCTGTTTGCATACAGAAATTTCTGTGAAAAGATGAGTTAAAAGACTTTGGCGACTCCCTCGTCCAGCTACAGGCAAGCTTTTATATAATCACAACCCCACTGCTTGCTTCGGAACACGGACATTGCACATTAATCCCTGTTTTTTCCCTCCGCAGTGCCAGGATTTCCCTACCCTGCTGCGACTGCAGCTGCTGCGTACAGAGGTGCCCACCTACGAGGCCGAGGTCGCACGGTGTACAACACGTTCCGTGCAGCAGCTCCCCCTCCTCCCATTCCAGCCTACGGCGGGTAAGGAGCTCGGCTTCCCTCTCCTGTGGCTCAGCATGGATCCCGGGAGCCTGGGCACTGTTCCCGGCCCTGCTGCATGCGGGTCGTGCCTGCCCGGCATCGGCGCCTCGCACAGCGGCTTGAAAAATGACTGTAATTTGTACTGCCATGCTTGGTGGCCTTAAGCATTTCAGATGTCACATTTTGTTATGTAAATGCTCCTGCAAACGGAACGCTCTGGAACAGAGAGATTGTTTCAGCTAAAGGTATATTTTTGATGATTGCAAACATCTGGTTATTAAGGAGGTTGGATCGAGTTAACTTCTTTTTCTTCAAATCGCCTGCTGAAAGTTGTCTCTGCACCCAAAGGCTTAGTGCTGTATTTTTTTTTTTTTTTTTTTTGAAGTGCAGATTAGTTAGTTTTTCTGGTTGCTATCTTTGCCATGATAGAAATCTGGGGTGCTTCTCTCAGGACCATGGGTTTTGTGTATGTTTGCTTAAATATTGCCTTAAGATTTCACTGTCAGTGACCTGCATTTACTAAAACCAAGTACTGAGGAAACAACTAAGGAACCAAGAAGAGGAATTCCTGGTATTAATGTCTAGAAACTCTATAATCTTCTTTATTTCAGAAGATTGTTTGGGTTTTATGTATATTTTTAGGGGAAAGGAAGAAGAAACAAATTCTCCTGAAGCTCTGCAAAGGCTGACACAGAAAGGCTTATGTATGCTGCATGTAATACTTAAAGCCCCTAATAACATTGGCAAAAGATTTTCAGCTGTTAAGAAATTGGAAAATTAAAATTTGGAAAATCAGAAAACTTATTACTCTGGCATGGGATCTGCTATTTTGCCATAAAAACTTGAAGCTGATTTGCCACTACCTCTCTGTAGAGCCGCTGGATCTTTCTGGGTAGGGGTCAGGAAGGGTTGGCACAGGCAGTGAGAGAAGGTGATCTCAGTTTCTC
>VZTA01006304.1:59545-74199 GCA_013398855.1 Mohoua ochrocephala | reverse complement strand
CCCCCCCTTTCTCTCTCCCTGCCCCCTGCCCTCACTGAAATCCCATTCAGCAGCTCCTTGACTCCCACTGGGGATGTCCCCTTGTGCAGGAGCTGCCAGCACAGCTCCTGTGCCCTTGCTTCATTGCAGTAGGTAATGGTTGCCCTGCACCAGTTCCCACAGTTTCTCAGTAAACCTTGCTTCCATTAAGCCAAAAGGAGCATCTTTTTCCAGACAAATTTGCCAATCTCATCATTCGGCCTTTGGGATGAGTTTTCAGGGATATATAAGAAAGCCACTTTGACCATTCCATTACATTGGGCAGTTATTATCTCAAAGAAATAAGGTGTTCTAAAAACTAACATAAAAATGATGCCACAGAACCAGGTTATTTTGTAAAAGTGTATTCTGTGGTTTCATTTGAGTGTTTTGTGTAGTTTATTAAGCAAAACAGTATTGCCACTACTGGAGGAAGACACTCTTTTCTGAAGTTTGCCTGAGTAACCTTTGGGCAAGGATGGTGTCCCACCACAGTTATCCTACTGTTGCCATACTCTCAGTTAGAGTCAGCCCAGGCATTTGTACGTGGCAACGATGGAAGCAAGTTTAGAATGCCCTGCATTCAGATTTCAATTAGAATTCCTCAGCTACCAAATGGATACTGCATCTAAAGAAAGTGGACTCTCCCTTTCTACCTTGTTTAAAAATAAATTATTACATTTGAACATAGAGTGCAGTATGTAGTGAGATAACAAGGCGGGCCACTCAGTTTCATGATGTCATGAACATCACCCTTTAGTTAAATACAGAGTCATAAAGGCATATAAGAAAATAATTACCAGCTGTGTGTGATAGAGTTTTTGAATTGGACAATATTTTTGGTTAGTATTTGCAAAATGACAAAATACTTCCTTACTAGTAAGTAACTTAAATTTGCCTTAATTTAAGAGGCCACATGTGGGTGCTCTATGTGTGGTACACACATTATTATAATTAGTTCAGTGACTCAGCAGAAAGAATTACGTTTCCAAGTGTAGCACATGTATATCCAATCGTAGTGCTGACTGCCAGCGTCTTCAGCAGTAAGTTAGATGTGTAAGCACAGAGAACTCCTGCTGTAAGTCAGTACAGAAGTTTTGCAGTCAGGCCCAGCAGTGCTCCGACTGAGCTGGTTCCCAAGAGGTCAGCTCAGCACTCTCACACTCCTCTGCAGGGTGGTTGGACATGTTGGCTGAAGCTCATTCCCTTCATGCTCGTGCCAAATCTGGCTTCAAAGGGAGCCTTCATTGCACTGGTCACAGGTCCCATCACCTCCTTGCTCTGATGGCTTCCAGCTGTCTGAGAGGAACCCTTGCTAATCTAGGGCTCACCTTGCCAGAAAACATCATTTGACACTGCAGAAGTTTTCAATTGCTAAGCCCTGTCTTAATTCACGTAGGTCTTAGTTCAGCTATTTCATTTTCTCCATCCTGCTTTCTGAATTGCCCACTTGTGTAGTTCATGGATCAGTACAGAAGTTATGCATATCTCTGTTGCACTGGGCTAATAAAGCTTTATTCTGCCATAATTTCTTTGGCCTGGCATATTAGATCTCATGTTGGTATCTTCACTGATACAAGAGTGTAACATGGAATTTCTGTGTGATACTTTGTTCTCTGCTCACCTATTCTGTGCTGTGACCCATCAAAGAAGCAATAAGGAATTTCCATCAGAAAAAAAATCCTTAATCAATGAAACTAAATTATGAGAACGTGGTTTTCAGTCATAACATGAATAGAAGTCAAGGGAAATTACTGAGATAATAAAGAGATCACGGAGAATCAATCACTTAGAGAAGGAAGCAAACAACTTGGAATATCATTTGTTGATAAGAAAAATGGAATAAGTTTTGAATGCTGTTTTGCAATTAATTTAGTAGCAATTATTTTTCACTCAAGGAAGGAGCCCAGCCTTACAGCCAAGCAAACAGTTTCATACTTAAGTATTTTCAATCATTAAAAAAAGAAAAAAAGACACTTATTTTCTATAATGACAGATATAATTTTAATAATAAATTTACATTCAATTCCATTACTGCTTAGTTAGAAAAATATTTCTTTTTAAGAAAGAACTTACATGTAGTTGCAAAATATAAAGCTGGAAATTGCAATTACCTTTTTTTACTTTCTTTTATTTCATTAACCTTAGATCTTGATCTGACCTCTAGGTCTTGTGGTCATAAGGCAGGATGAGTTATGGTGGCTCCTATTAAAAGGCATCTTCTGCTGTGCCTCCCACTTACTGGGGACCAGCAGGCAGGTTTGCTAGGTCCGAGGGAAATTGCTGCGTATAACCATATTTAAGGCCATTATTTTCTTATAAATCAAAGAACAGCACGTGCGCTTTAAAATGTGTCATTTGGAAATGGAATTACCATGTTCATGAGGTACATGGCACTACCCCAATAATTAATGGATCCTTTACTTCTGAGTGAGACATTTCACTAATTCCTTGAGATAGCATCTTGTTTATTAGTTCATGGAAAGTACTTCACTTTTAGCATCTGTTGCATCATCTCTAATGCCTTGAAATACGAGAACATGCCGCTTACTTATAACTATGTATAAGTAATGTATGTACCATAAAACCCCCCTGACACTGAAAAGGGGAGTAAAGCTTGGTTTGTGTGAGAATACTGAATGCTGAAATTTAGAGTTTGGAGGTCTGCACGGCATGGAGAGCTTAAACTCAAGATGGTGCAGCAAGAGAGGGAAACGAGATCTTTAATCTGTTGTCAAGAAAGCCCAGTGTCACAGTATATCTGGTAGCAGGAGTAGTGAAACTAATGAGAAGCCTTTCTGTTTCAGCATCCTTTGCCTTAAATTCTTCACAAGTTTAGTGTGTGATGACTTTGTCTTCACATTTCCTCTCTGCTCCTTTCAGTTCTGATGAAGCGAACAGAGAATTAGCTTTCAGTCTGTATCTCCTCCTCTGCTGTCTTTCCTGGGAAAGCAGGGGAGAGCAATGTGCTTTTTTCTCATTGAAAAGAACAGTTAAAAAAAACCCCAAACCCAACCCTAAATAGAATTGCGAGTTTGTGGGGAGTGTGGAGGAGAAATAACAGAGACTATTCAGAACTGTTCCCCTTGTTAAAATAAACATTCTCAAGTGCTACTTGCTAACTGATTCAAAATAAAAATATAGCTTTATTTTCCAACCCTTATTCTGAATTCTAAATTTAAGAAGAGTAGTATGAACTACTACATCTACTTTGGTTGTTATGGGTTTTTCCTACTCTATTTCCTTGGGCTCACGTAAACTTCCTCTCACTTAGGACTCTGTGTATATGTGCAATTGTTGGAACAAAAAATGTTTTTTGCCAGCACATATTGATTCATGTCTGCCAGCTTTGTTCTCTGCAGCAATGCCCTCGGTCAATTTCCCAAAGCAGATAATGTAACTTGTCCGTGGCAGAAAATGTTGAAACTGGAAAGGCAAGAAACTGGAATTAGAGAACATTCTAAAAAGTTGAAAGTACCTCTTAAAGAGTTTCAATTCTGTGTTTACAACACTTAAAACTGTGTTATTAGAGTGTTGAAAGGTGTTGCTTTAATTCTGTCTTTGGTTTAAATAAGGCTGTAGTTGCATCTCTTCGATCATTTGTCTCATGAAGGCCTTAGATCAAAAGGTTCAAGTAAAAGGCGATTTCTAGACCAAGAGCTGGACAGTGTAGGACAGTGAGGGTGACCCTCCCAGCAATCAGAAAACAGAACTGCTGTTCCTCAGCTGCTTTCTTGCAGTTGTGCTGGAGAGGTAATGGTGAACTGTGACCATTCCTGTGCCAGGAAGGACATCAGGGGTGTGATGCCGGTTTGTTCCCTTGAATCCATCGCTCCGGATGAGCCTTAGGTTGCCCTGTGCAGGACGGGTGTGGCTGAGGGCCATGGATCCTCAGCTGCTGGGAAGTTACTCAGCTAAGGTTTGTTCAATCAAGGACTGTCTTTTTATGTCATTGATAGATTATTCAACTCAATCCTTTTGAAAGATGAGGACAGAAAAATGATAATGAAGACAGATGTAGTTCTCTCATGATATTAGAAAGGTGGAATCTAAACTAGTAAAGAGCTAGTGTTAATATAGTTACCAAAAGTGATTATAAGACACAGAGACTTAAATAAAGGAGCTAAACCCATGAAAGTCAAATGAATAATACCTAATGAGGAAAGAGTTTCCTATTTAGAGAAAAATAATTTCAAGAAACTATTGCCACGTATGATATTATTTAGATGCACATTTTCTTATTAAATCAAGATTTCTCACTTCTCTGAGTTTTCCTTAGCACAATAAAATAATAAAATACATCTGAATAAATCCCCCAAATTTGTTGTTCTTTTAATGCCTCCAGGAAGTGCATTAACATATCCGTTCCTCGGGTGAAGTAATTCAGATTTCAGTAATGTGGCTATTTGAAAATCCTGTGTTGTTTTACAAGGAGCACAAGATTTACCTGTCTACCAAGATAATTTTTTTAATATGAAGTGTAAAAGGAGCTGTTGTAGGATGGGTCCCCATGTGATGTCTTCAGCTTCTTCCCATGCTCAAGACATACTTTTTTTTCTGCCTAGAGCTTCAGAGAGAGAAAGAGGAGTGATGAGCCAAGCAAATTAAACCAAATTAACCAAAAAAAACCCTTGGAAACTTATATACTAAAGGAAGGAAAAGCAAAAGATAGTTCTTGGCGGTTTACACTTTGTCCTTCTGATGAAGGGTGCTGTTAGAAGATACATGTGACTCCACTGGTAATATTCAGTCAGGAATCAACGAATGACAAGGACTCTGAATAGAGGAAATATTCTCCAAAAAATCTATGGAAGTGTGAAGAATTACTTTTCCTCAAACTGCAGGAGAAGCAGAAGGGTTTTTATTTAATATCACTGTCATAATACACGATCATAGGGAGGAAAAAAGATAAAATCAGCTGATTTCTTTTTTTGTAGTGCAAGTCCTGCTTGGGACTGTTATATTCATTTGCCTGATTGTCACTTCATCTTAATATTGGCTGTGTTTAATGATGGAGTTATGCATATATGTCTCATTTTAGTGATGGGTACATTTTTCAGCATAGTATTTATGAAGTGGTTTCATTTAGAACTCAAAATAAGTTTCTATCTGTATATGACTAGAAGGAAGACTGAGGTGGATGAATGAACCTGTCCAAGATTACAACCAGCTGCACTTAGGAATGAAAAATTTATCAGCCCCTATTCATCTTTGCTGTATAGCCACAAATCACCAAGAGGAGGAAGAAAAAAGTTTCTCTTTCTGACACATGCTCTCCCAAAAACATTATTTTCTAAATAGCAATGCTTAATAGTAATTGAGAGTAGGATGTTTGAATGTACAGTGATGGGTTGACCTCGGCTGGCTGCCAGACCCTTACCCAGCTGTGCTCTCCTTCCCCCTCCTCAAGAGTACAGGGGGAGAAAGGAGGATGGAAAAGCTCTTGGGTTCAGATAAAGACAGGGACATTTCTTGCCAATTGCCATCGTGGGCAAAACAGACTTGAGTTGAAAAATGAATTTAATTTCCTACTGAAGTGCAGTTAGATGGTTATAAACAGAGGTAGAACCTAAACCACCTTCCCCCAACTCCTCCCCCATCTCCAGCAGGAGTGGCACAGGGATATGAGGACCCAAGGGTTGTGGCTGTAGAGCCTTCATCTCCAGTAAACTCAGTATTCTTTGTATGTCATCTCATCCAAGTCCTTCCATGCTGTTCATGATCGTGTGCTCCTACCTCACAGTTGTGTGGAATGCTTTATTTCTTATGTGCAAACAGGTAAAGAAAAACATGGAAGGTTTTGAAATAATCAGAGTATCAAAACCAAAATGAAGGTATACTGCAGCGTAAATAACAAGCTCTCTGCAAGCTGCCAGTGTAGGCCAGGTTTTGCATATTTTGCTCTGCAGACGTAATAAATAGAAAAATATATGAGTAAAGGTCTGACCCTACTGAAACAAATGGCAGACGCCCTGACTTAAGTGGAGCTGAGTTTTCACCCATTATTATTCCATAGCAAAGTTTTAGCATCAGTGTGGTTCTATCCATGTTGCTGTGTGCACGTATGCATATTCATGATTTTCTCAAGTGATTCTGACTTGACACATACCAGCTCAGCCCTGTGGAGTTTGGTCATTGACCTCGATAGATCACTTATATTTCTGACATGAAAATGCTTGTTGGAATTGCAGAGTGGCTTAGGCTAGCAACTTGGTAATAGCTATTATTCCTAGATGAAAGTATTCCTAAATTGAAAATATTGTTGCAAAAAAAACCTGTTGTGTGCTCTCCTGTTTAGCTCTTGAAACATCTTGGGTTGATTCTGATATTGGAAATACGCATTTTAAGTTGCAGAACTGCCAAATGTATGTAAAATTGCCGGAATGACCTAATGGGTGTAATTGGTAGGCCACTGTTGTGCAGTTCCAGTTTTATTTAGTGTAATCATTTAAGCTGTCTTTATCATACTGTGTCATTTATCCTGAAGGGTTTAGAATCTTTCACTGTTTACACTGGTGATTTATCTTAGCTGAAATGAGACCATCTCTGGGTGAACTGGTAACAGCAACGTTACCATATTTTTTTGAGAGAAGTAGTAGTAATATATCCAAAACAAGGGAGCTCAGAACCACTGGCATGTTTGCCAAAGCTGTAAATGCTCAAGTAGGCAAAGTTAATATTTTTTGTCCTAAGAATAGCACCATGAAATTCTCAACAGACCCGTTGTCACTACTGGAAATGTGCATCGAGCCTGCAATGCAGTACCTATGGATTCTCTCACCTCTGTGTACGTTGAATATTGAGATTTGACCCAGTAGGTAGAACACCACCAGCATAATTATTTCGCCCGCTCCTCCCACCAGTTCAACTTAGGCTGTGTTTTGTTTGCCATCTAAGTAATGAGAAGTAACCCTTTATTTCAGAGGGTCAGCATAATTGCAGGACAAGAAAATAGTACTTCAGGAGTTAGCTTTTTGCTACGGTATTGAAACTGGATGTAGGATTGGCCTACTGAAAATTTTTATAGGAAAGAAAAAAACACTGTCAGTATGTGGTTTCTTAAAACTAAAAACAGGGGAAGAAAAAACCCCCCAAATGTTATCAAAAGCCTTTTCCAATCCTGCCATGCTTTGCCTTCCTTTGACTAAGCATTTGGCATACTTGATAAGATGATGTATTTGGTACAGGTTCACTTCTGATAATTACTACCAACCTCCTTAACCAATGTGAAGAGTGCCTTCCTCCCCCCTCCCCTCTGTTCTTGTGAGAGACTAACCTCAGCTGTGCCGGGGTTGGTGGCATTTGCATGTGGAAATGCACTAATATGGATGTTTTTCTTTGTGTGTGCATCCTTGCAGTGTTGTATACCAGGATGGATTTTATGGTGCAGACATTTATGTAAGTATTCATTGATGTGCATGCTGTCCCTGTACATTACCAGAGTCATTCTTTTTACAAGTTTGCTGCGTAGCTTGACTCTGTTTTGTCTATTTACCATCCCTTGCCTGTCAGAAAGAATTGAGAAGAATATCTCTCACATTGGAAGACCTTTCTGTTCATTACATCTATCATTGTTCAGTGGAGCTGAATTAACTCTTCAATCAAATGCTGAATGAATGCAAAAAGATGTGACAAATGTGCGTGCATGTGTGGAGGGGCGTCTCCCTTCATAATTGAAGTTCAAAGAAAATATAAAGCAAAGCAGAAACGTTCTTTTGCAAATCCCCACAAGCTCTTTTTTTAAAAAATCAAGGCAAGCTGAATATTATGAATACTTGAAATATGAAAGTACTTCACGGAAAGATACAGGTTTCCCAAATCCAGCCAACACTGGGTATGTGTAGGTGCCATGGTGATAGTAGAGCTTGATGGCATAGTAACTTTTAAGATACGGCAATTTATTGTCTGCAATCTAAGTAGACTTCCAAAAATTGCACTTCTAAAATTCACTAATTTCAGTTTGGAGGAGATGGGTGGAGACTGCTCACAATACAAGTGGATAATTTATTAGGAAAGATTCATAGTCCTGGATCCATTGCACCTAATTGTTCATCGATTTCATTTTAAATAATACTTTTACAATTTTTTTGCTATTTTTTTCATGCTTCAATACATTATTTTTTCTTACCAACTTTTTATCTTGAATGTATACAAAGGGGCTTCATAGGTCTGAGTATGCAAGAGGTTTCAGGGGGTTGAGGCTAAATTTCATTCTTCTAAGATAATTAATTATTATACCTTATGTGTAGATGTAAAATATTTCACTGGTAGTAAGCAGTATTTTAGTTTTGTTATTATTTTAATCAGGCAATCTGGTCCTAAGTTACAGGTATCATCTTTGTTTCACCAGAAAACTTTCTGTAACCTACTTGTACTGTCTCAGTTGAGATAAAATGAGACGGATGAGTTGAAATTTGTAGGAATATTAAAAATTAAATAGGCAATGCTAGGAAACATCCCTTGTGTTCATTATCAGCAATCTTCTAGAACTGTTCCCAAGGGAACAGATTTTTGTTAGTAAGTTTTATATAAGGAAGGAAAACAATTTGAATTTATGGATGAAGTAGGTTTCGTTTTTCTGATGGAGCTGGAAAGGCTGATCCTTATCTGAAAATTCATTTGTGCAGCTTAAAAACATATTTAAAATAAATTAGCAAGTGCAGAGTCCTCTCCCTATGTACTCAGTGATGTTATCAGTAAGATATTGTTTACAGCACAAGAATCACCCACTGGACAAAGGTTTGCTCAAGCCAAATATGTGGCTCTAATCTCACCCAAACCTGTTGCTGCACAATTTTTGAGCTGGATGGGACACATGTTACAGTGTGGAATGTCTTCAAGTGTGATTTCCAGTTTTTATGTTCTTTCAAACTGTCCTAAGAGATTGACATCCATTTTGCTCAGTTTACCAGTCCAGAAGTCTGCAGGGCAACAAGACATCTTTCTCAGGGGGGCTCAGTGGGAGAGGATAGGTGGGAACTAAATGTTACTGGAGCAGTTGGTAGGTTTGGAACCCGCTGCTGCTGAAAGCCAGGAATATCTCTTTGGTGATTGACAATATTATTTTTAAGTGGCCTCACACCCTCTCACAGACCTTAACATTTTGTTTCCAAGTGGAGGGTGATTTCAATGAGAAAGATACTGAATAAATTCCTAATTTCAAGTGTAGCCTCAGTTTTGTTGTCTGCAATAGTGGTGTGCATTAGGAAATGGAATAACTACCCTGGTTTTCACTCAGTTGCAGCTTTGGATTTCTGATTGCATGTCTTAGTTCTCTGAATGCAACAGAATGTTTATCTTTATAGAAGATGAAAGAATTAAAACACTCTTCTGAAAATTTAATTTCTTTATCATGTACAAATCTTTTTATTTTAGAAATAATTTTTCTTCACATTTGTGCCTTCTTGCATATAAAGCATTTGCAGGGGAGGGAGCGAGAGATAGAAAGAACTTGCATAAATCAAATGAAACCTTAAAATTCACAGTGTATTAGTTCTTAGTGTAGCAGTTTGCAGCAGACCAAGTTATTTATGAAATCCCAATTGTTTATGACATAGTTCTACTCAGCTTTTCATTTTAAGTGCAAAGCTGAAGCTTTGTGAAATGACAAATGCTCTGTGAAAAAAGGATAAAAAACATTTAAACAATGTAGGGTTTAATAGTAGATTGGAGAGAAAGGAGCCTTAGAAATACCGCAGAAAGCAAAACAAGAGGCACACAATAGTGAAGAGTCAGATCAAAAATATGCTTTAATGGATATGTCAGAGTGGGTTTTATCCTGCTCTGATTACACTGAGAAACAATAGAAGTATGGACTGTGCTATTCTTTGCGTAACTTGGGACCAACGGAGCTTTTGGTGAGAGAAACCATAGATTTAGAGGAAAGGAGGGGAGGGGTGATACAAAAAGGTACTGGTTGAGTAAAAGCTGCAGGGTGAACCCTGCAGAACAGCAAATATCCAGAGCTGCTCAATACTAACCAGTGGAATAGAAGAGATTACAAATATAAAAATAGGTGGAAAGTACAGTCTAAAGTGAAAAATCAACAGCCATGATTCTAAATGTAATATAATATATTCTACATTTCATATAATTCTATATGGAATGTAATAATCCTTCTGAAATAGCTGAGCTATTGAATTCCCTTTAAAATGTGCCTCTGAGTAGGAAAAATAAAGGAGATTATTAGGAAGTAAGGAAGACCTTTTAAAATTAAGTATTGATTCACTAAGAGAAAAAGTCATTAAAAGAGAATTAAAGTTGCCTGCCAGCAAATATAGAAGTTCTTAGATGAAGATTGACACCTGTGAAAATAAGAAAATACACTCCACAAAATGAAGCAAAAAATAGTAACAGTCTCAGAAATATGCAGTTAGAATAATAGCTCTACACTTTTGCTCTGCTTTATCTTAAATCTGTTCCCTTTTTTATTGCCATTGTCATAAAGAATGTTTTCAGAATATGTCAGTCATCAATCCACACCTAAAATGTGGGAAGGCTTGGAAACACGAGAACCTTCCACACCCTGTCAGCTCCAGAAGTCCCCTGGGTAATGGTTTAACTGTGGCTATTAATCAGTCCTACTGCTCACAGCAAAGTTTTCCAAATTTCCCAGGATTCTGGCCCTGGGATACTGCAGTTGGAGAGAATCCATGGTAAAATAGACATGTATAGGTTTAAAACTGGTTTTCCTGCATTTTTTTTTTCCTTTTTTTATGCTGCTGGGCAAGAATAAGGCAGATTTTTGTGGTCAGGGGTATGGAATGAGACTATTTCCTAATAGCTATTGCCATCACCTTTAGTTCAAAGCCAGGATGGAATTGGGGATGGAGGATATATTTGTTTCCCAAGGGAAAAGCCAAGGTAATTAAGCCACATTCCCTTGACCCCAGGTAGAAGTCTCTCAAAGCTATCAGGTCCCCTGAAAGGCATTACTGTTCTGATGTGAAAAACAAGGATATGCAGATAGCACTGAAGTTTTTGTTTCGGGAACCAAGGATTTGATATGTTTTGCAATTGGAAGGGTGTGCCATTTCCTGTGACTCACAGAAACAGAACAAGAAGTGGAGAAATGACTTTGCCAAGGGCAAAAGAGTCTCCAAGGAGCAGTGGGTCGTTCTTTCCACTGCTCTGTGTGCTGGAACACTCCATGATACCCTTTAAAAAGTTTGGATAGGAGGGATGAAATGTCTTTTCATTTCATCTTTATTTGTGATATAAACAGTACCTTCAAAAAGGTACGAGACCAGTCCTGGTGATTGTATTTGGCTAGAGTTAATGCAGGTGGTGCCTGGATATTTTACCAAGAGTTTCTCTGAGGCAACAGCTACCTCTGGGAACATGATATAGGAATGCCCCAAACCTTGCACACAGGCCTGTTCCAGCATTCGAGCCAGCACAAATTGGGGGTGGATTGTTTGTGTATTTTTAATTCTCCCAGTCCAAGTTTTACTCGGTGGGCAGAACAAATGCTGTTTAAATCTCAATAGCATGTGAGTGGAGGAAAAGGAACTGACAACTTCTATATTCTGCAGCTCTGGGTGTAATTCGTGTAATTTTTAATACCATTCTTTTATGTGTTTTTAATAAGGCAGGTCTAATTCTCAATACTAGAGAAGGTTTGGAACCTTGATTAATTCATGTTCACAAAATACTCTGAGATCCTTGAGTGAAAGGAAGTACAGGAAGTATAAATTAAGGAAAATTAACTGTCAACATTTATATAAAATACCGTAGCTAATAGAAAAAAGTAACAAAAAAAATACTCATCATTTAGAGTCACTTTGTGTGTCAGTACATCTGGGATCCTGAGAAAAAAGTAATTTGGCTATTTTATGAGGAGGTGCACACATGTATATGTGGTTTTGTAATCTCTAGATACTGTCTGGGTAAGTTTTTTTGTGGAAGTTAGCCTTACTGCGGATATACACACTTTATTTAAAAATTCAGTTGTATTTAATTTTCTGTTCATTTCCATTTTATCATCTTATTCAAAATGTGTGTGATTTCTTTCTGAAATTGATTAAGATTTCTCTATAAAAATCAGCAACTAATTTCTGACAGATCCCACTGCTCTTTTTCTGTTTGCCTGAGCCAGAGATGTATAAAACATTGAGAGGAAAATTCTAATGACTTGCTCTGGGGAATTTGCCTAAATTCCTTCCTTACATCTTTCTTTCCATCCTTCCTTCCTCATTCAAATCATTCCATTTCTGTTTCTTTATAGAGCAGTGTTGCAGGAGCCTGTGTATGGCAATAAGTTACCACAGGTATGACACCCACTGATGGAAAAACCTCACCATGCTGAACGTAGACTCATGTAAAATCATACCGATACTCGAATAATTATGTGAGAAAATGGATTCTGTGTGTACAAATGGCAAAAATAGTCCACCAGTTGCATTTTAGTTTCCAGATTCAGTCACAAAGTCGCAGATAGTGATGCTGTCCTTAGTTTTTAAAACTACTTAAGCTGCTGTAACACTGTTTGATCATTGTTTTGGAAGTAACAAATATGGGAGCACAGATAAGGCAGTAGACATTTTTTCATTATAGTATCTGAATTTGTTATTTTCAAAATAATACGCAAAGCATAAAAGTCAGGTACTTTCTGCCTGAATATAAATATAAGGGGAAAAAAATTTCTAAAACATTTCTAATATATAGGAACTGAAAATTGTTATTTATATTTATGTAATTATTACATAATTTTGTTCTAAGTATTTTATTTTGCAATGTAGTCTAAAGCATGAGGATAAATATATAATGTTACTCAAGAGATATATATGTAGTGAAGATTACTGGTGTATTCTTCATCTGAAATATCAGCCAAATTCAAAATTAGACAAAAATTGGCATGTGGAACTTGTCACAGAAGTTGAGTTCAGGGGTTTGAACTGGATTCCCACCCCAATTCCCAATGTAAAGTGTACCTCCGAGTATTTTCTTCCTGCAGTAATCAAAAATCACCTGGAGTAATTGAAGTAAAACAATGAGAAAACTCAGTACAACACCAAAACTGCAGAACACAAACCCCATAAAAAATAATTTGCTTAAGCATATTTTAATGTGTCATTTATGACAGTTTATTTTAAAATTATGAATTCATGACATGGGATGGTAGGGAATTAGGTTTTCCCTGATAACCAAACACATCCTGCTTTTTTAGTTCTCCGGAGAATTCAGGCAAATTCAATGCCTTCAATCTCTTTTTTATTTGTATTGCTTTATACTCATTCTTGCCAGGGCTCTCATAAATGTCAGACTGATTGCTGAATCCAAAACATCCTAATAAAGTTCAGAATTGAGCTGCCTCGTTCAGCAGAAATTCTTTGAAAGCAAATGAGAATGTAAGCATAAAAGGAATTAGCTCTTATGTTTCGGGAACAAGAAAGGGTCTCTCCTCACACACTGACCAATTGTTGGTGATGGTTAAATAAAGGAAAGAAAACCAATCCTCACAGAGCCTACCAGATTTCAGATCAGCTGCTGTGTGAACAGCCTGTCTCATTTTTCTCCCATCCAGAGCTTCTCATGGTGGCCTGTTCTCAATTCCATACCATGGTGGGAGCTGTTACGTGCAGAGTTGGATTGACCTGCAGTGGCTCTCACTTTTAAGTCAGGGGTTTTAGGAGTGGACAGCAGGACAAGCAAGGGAGTTGGACACCCTGGTGAAGAGAACCATGTCAGACTGCAGAGCTGCCACACATTGCCAGGACTGGATCATGAATACAAGTTCTTCCTATCAGCACTCAGGGAAAAAAAAAGGGGGAAAAAAAGGTGTCATATTTAACCCTCAAAATCTAGGAGGGGAGAACAGATAAATTTGTATAATCTCTCACCTCTCTCCCTTTAACACAGGCCAGCCTGAGTGTGCAGTTTGAATTTATCTCCTCTCAGCCTCGCTGTCTATTGGCTTAGTTTGTACCTGGTGACATTATTTGATATCCGAAGGCCTGAATGTACATACCCGCAGCAAGGTGTGCCTGTTCTAAATTTCTGACAGTGATAGCCTTCTGCTGGTTTATAAAAACCAAATGAACTGAAATGAGAAGGTGTTTTGTCTCGCTGCCTCTGTGTGCACAGAGGAGCAGAGGAGAGGGCACGCGGGGTATTAGGAGATGCTTATTCCTGCCTGATCCCAGGGCTTGTGTGACACAATTGCTGCTGGCAGGGAGCTGGCCAGGAGCAGGGAGGGATATGTCCTGTTCTCTCTGTGAGCACTTGAAAAAAATCGGAAAGAATGTTCTTCAAATAAGCTGACAATTCAAAGCCTGGAGTTTCTAATGAGCTGTCAGTGTATGTAAAACTTGTGTTTATTCTTAGGGTGATGTGGCATTGTCAGCTGAACGATTGATTTCCAAACCCAACCTGCTTCAAATCTTCAAACCCACAAAGGCTTACATGTGGTAGAGATGAAAGCCATTCTGCCAAGGAAAGTGGTAGAAGGGGAAATAGCTTGTAAAAGTAGTTCAGATTGCTTTTCTGAAAAGAGTGAATTTCTATTTGCAAAATCAAAATAGAAAACCCACAAAAGTTACTGCAGTAAAAATGTTCTACTGTTACAGTAAAGGCTGACACATCGTGGCCTATTCTTCCTGCTTCAGCACAATATCTTGGGTGAATGCAGCCTTCCA
>VZTA01006304.1:36675-54427 GCA_013398855.1 Mohoua ochrocephala | reverse complement strand
TTTTTTTTTTTTTTTTTAAAATTAAAATAAGGCATATTCCAAAATATTTTCCACATAACATTTTGTAGTAAAAAATGTGTTTCGGTTTTTTTTCTCCCTCTATCAATTTGTGTAACATGTTCTGTGGTTATACCTAGGGTTTTATGAAATTTGAGAGAGAAGGTTTTGTCATGTGGAAATTATGTATCTTCCAGATCTGAAATCTTACTCCGGATAAAATCCTGATATTCTAATAGTTTACATTTTTAGCATGTCTATGAGGAGCATTCAGTTTTTTCAAAGCAGTAGTGTCTACAGAGAGAGTTTAATATATTTTCCAGTTCTCTTTGGGCAAGTAGTTGAGAGTAAGACTTGATATTTGTGCTCGGGTTATCCTAAAATAGAATAGGTACAGATTTGATTTAATTGTAAACGTGTTCATTAAAGAATGAAAATTTAGAATGAGGAGTAAAAAAACCACAAAATATAAAATGTGAGCTTCTGTAGCTGGAGGGGGTTTTTTATTATATCGTGGACTATAATATCTTCTATTTTATGATTAAACAATGAAAACCATTGTAGTTTTATTCAAATTATTTTCTCATATTGAAGATTACAACAGATATATACTAAAAATTAAGGTTTTGATTGCATATAAAATATAATAGAATCTTGAGCCAGATTTTAATTTTCCATTAAATAATTTTATAGAAACATAAATATTTTAAAATCCAGTACTTCATTTCATGATTGTACTTTCTAAGATTAAAGAGAAAGAGTTTCTCTACACAGTTTTAGTTTCTAGAAGAATCAGGTTATAAGAGGAAAAAAAAATAGAATATAGCGGTATCTTTTTGACTCCCAGCCAGAACCTTCAAACATTGGTGTATTTTGCTATCCCACTGGAATCTTGAGAAATAGAAAGTTTTGGGGGACGATCCAGAAGGAAGAATTGTGCAGCCCATGTTCTAGGCTACTCAGATTTTGACAATGAAAAGGCTCAGTTAGCACCTTGACCAGGTGCAGAGGTTGTGTTTGGCTTTTGTAAGAGCAAGAGTCGAGAATGTATTTAACACTTCTTCTGCAAATGCTTAGATTTGATGTGGTGATGCTTTATTGGTCTGGGTTTTTTTTCCTGGACAATCATCCCGGGTGGTAGCTAAAGCTTCTTTATTCCCTATTATTGCAAATAAAAATCAAATTATTGGCTTGGCTGTTACGGAGAGGTAGTGGATTTGGCCATCTACCTGTCAGAACTTTATGCCTGTATGATCTCTGGCAAACTAGAGGATCGCTGGCATCATGTTAATATTTCATAATCCATTTTCATTCCAGTTCCTTCACAGTTTTGGGGATGACTGGAGTATATGACTCATCGTATAACCATAACAGTGCCTTTTAGTGAAGAGTTAGAAAGTAAAAGTGAGTGAATAGGAATAAAGAAAATGTTATAGGGGAAAAAAAAAAAATCAAAGTGTTTGAAATTCCGTGAGCAGGGACTTTAATGTAGTACATTTTGACAGGAATTTCCTGAAATGAAAATATGTTGTATAGAGTACTTTCCAATAATTGAAGCACGGTTCATTCTAAAATATTGCAGATATGACATTTTTGGGGGAGACTTAGTGAGTCACATTAACGTAGGAAAACATTGCAAACAATTACATTTCATAAAAACATAATCTTCTACCAGTTCTATAGAGCTGCTTTGATATTTTAATACATTCCTCTGCTGGGTGGAATTAACCTGTTTACTGGTACTTTGAAGGCTTGATTCACCTGTGTGTAGTTTGACTATTCATGTAATATCCAGGGAACTGTTAAAACTACTCCACTAGTTCAAAACTGAGGGGATACAGTAGTGAAAGAGCTTAGTGGTACTGCCCAGAATTATGGTAAACACCAATTAAACTTTTATCGTGTCAGAGGTGGTTTCATTCATACCCTGCTTCTACTTCTCTTACCTGTAATCTCCATTCTCATTCATTGCAGCATCGAGGGATATTTTAGAAATCCCCATAGACAAGGAAAGGCTTGGCTATTACTGTAAAATCTGTTTTGACATCCATGCTGGAATTCGTGGAGAAAAAATTGGGAGAGAAGGTAGAGGAAGCCTAAAGCCTAGATTTCCATACCTGGCTTCCTGATGTGCTCCAAGCTTAAGGTGCTCAGTACTTTTGCTGCCAGTTTCTTCTTGAACATAGGGAGAGCTGTTAAATGCTCATCATTTTCCAAAAAAAAAGAAAAAAAAAAATCAGTGCACCTATTCTGACACTTACATCTCAGCTTCAGTATCCTGTCTTGGTTTTGTTTAATACATCCAGCCTACATCTGGTTATGTAGCACAACTTTTAACTTGGGAGTTCCTTACTCTAATGTAAAAGCTCATAGTAAATAACTGTGATTATGAATATATTAATTTGATGAATTTTCATACATACTTTTTCTCTAAAAGGAGGGGGGGAAAGGACTGGTTAACATTTTTAAAGTAGGAATTATCTCATTACTAGCTCATGAAAACCTCTTTGCTCTTAGAGGATATTGGAAGAAAGTGTGACTTTAAAATTTTTCAGTGTTGCATTCAGCAGACTGGATAAATACGGAGTTGGGGAGTTACTAAAACATTGATTCCAGATCCAGCAGACCAAAACTGTTACAGTCCATTGGGTCACTGCCTGTGACATGATAGACCATAACAGTTCCTTTGGACATGTCAGTGGCTAATTACACACTTTTCAGTTTTCAATCGTTGGCTTGATAGACCACAAAGAGGCAGATTAGAACGTGCTCTAAGTGTTGTCAACTTGAGTGCTTTAAAACCAAGGTGGAATTAAGAGCATTGTGCAAGAGGCAGACAGAGGATAATGGAATGAAATGTTCTTAATAAAACCGGGATGACATGGATATAGTCTGTATGGATTAGCTGGGTAATTTGCAATGTGCTCTGGCAAGGTGACGAAGTATTAGAAGAACAAACTTTAAATAACAATGTTGATGAAATTAATCACGGAAGAGGCAATTTACACTCTTGCATGTTTTTACTGTAGCGTTTCACACCTCCGAGGAGTCTAAAGCATTTGATTAGGTATTTAAATAGATTTTTTTTCATATTCCTTTGGGCTTGCCAAGCTTCTGATACTCTAGGAACTCACCTGAGGCAAACATCAAATCATAAGAATACTGCAGGAGTGAGAATAGAATGTTTATCCATGTATCCTAAAGAACTTTTTTTGTGAAAATTGCTGTAGGATGTTTAATATACATGCATTAAAAAAGGAAAAAAAGTAAAGACACTATTTAAACCAAACATGTACCAGCTTCTAAACTTCATTTTGTTTTTCTTGAATGAATTCTCAAGTAATCCTGGCAAGGTTTTCACGTATACGGTATTTTAGTTAAAATATGAAAAAAACTATGCTGTCAACAAATTTGTAAAGTAATTCCAAACTTAAAATAATGTAAAGGGAAAGAATTGCTGTTATTCATAATTGCTGAAGTTTATAATTATACCTCTGTACGTTAGGAAACTTTATAGTGGATGAAATGGTGGTTACTAGTAAACCATAATAATTGCTATGAAATCAGAAACAAATATAAAGTATGTCTTTGAGGCATTAGTTTAAGGATGCCATGATATACATAAAGAATAAACCCCTCAATTAAATAAATGGATTTTTTTTTAATGTATTTTAGTGGATAAAATACTGATTCTTTACACAAGGCTGACTTCAAATCTCTTTGCCCTAAAGAGAATGAATAATTTGTCCAAAATATAGTAATAAACAAAATTTTCAAATATAAAGACTTCAAAAATAGCCTTAATTTAGCAGTCCTGGATCATAATGACGTCGATTTGTGTTGCTGATGTGGAGCACTTCTGAATAAAATTACCGCACTGCTTCCTCAAGTATTTAATTTAAGTGCATATACTGTGTTAATCACAGTAAAAAGCCAATAATTTTAGAGCAGTTCTGCCACTGAGATCAGTATGAATTCTACTACAAGTTTGTGTGTTATTCAGAATTTCACCTATTAGGTTTAGGTTTCACTTTAAAATGTCCAGATCTACTTAAAAATCACATGTTCCTCTTGCAGATAAATATTCATCTTTAGACTTTGTATATTGCATTATTAATAACAAATACTTTCATATCAGGTATAATATATTGAATAATCATACATAGAAAAATTCCGCTGATGCAGCAGATAATATGAGTTAGACCCAAGTCTATTTGTATAGCTCTGATGTAGAAAATAAGTAAATCAGGAAATAAAATTTGTAGATCTGAAATATGAAAGGTGAAAGACCTACAGATTTTCCCACTGGTTTTGATGTAAGATATTGTCCACATTCTGGCAAAATATTAAAAATAAGCTTTTTTTTTTTCCAATAACAGTACTAAGTTGGACAGTTGCATCAATTTCCTAGAAATTTTCGTTATACTGACTTTGAGGGCCAGTGGAACAAGAGGGAAGGGGAGTTTGAATCCAAGACACTGCCATGGCAGAATTATTGTATCCACCCTGTTTGCAGAGTGGACATTTCTCCAATCTGCTTTGCAACATCAGTATTGGGCTGTGCTGAAAGGAGCCTCTCTCTTGTAGCATTTGAATGGGTTGCTTAGCTCGTTCAATATCAGGGCTAAAAAAAATGCCTGCCCATCTGCTGGGGAAAGCCTGACATAAGAATACAAATTATGAGAAAGCACCTTCTGTTGACCATTTTTCCCTTTAGGTTTTTTTAATCCCTTTAGGTTTTTGGGCTGGTTGGTTCGTTGTTTTTTTTCTCTCTGAGTAAATGGAATAATGCAGGCATATCACTGGGCTTGGGGATGCTTTCCACATTTCCATTGGTGTCCAGAAGAGCTAGGGGTTGCTTTTCTCTTTTCTTGAAGGTATGTTTTTTTGCAATTGCAAAAGTATACTTTTTGGTATGAAAACAAATTATTCCTGGTCAAGAAGTTGCGTGACTGGTAGCAGGACAAAACTTCATGAGAGATTTCGTTTCTTTTCCCTCTCCTGCTGTCTTTGGCAATCTGAATTTTGGTAGAGACATCCTGCCATTGGCTAAAGCACACTGAAATGTCCTGTACTGAGCAGAAAGAGGACGCAAATGAAAGCGATGCAGAGGTGACAAACGTGGCAGGGGAATGAAGGGCTTGGCTGAGCTGCCTGAAAGCAGGGCTGTGGTGCCATTTCAGACACCCTGGGGCATATGAGGGACCCAGGAAGGCGAGGGGGACACAGCACCTTCTGCAGTGGCAGCTGAGCCTGGGCAGGTGGACGAGCTGCCTTTGCTTGGGCAATGCAGATGAGCTTTAGTGTTTTCTATGCAGCAGTAGTTATAGAAGTAGCTGCATTCCTTTCTTTTGAGTCAGGATTTTCCTCTAGCTGCTTCCAAGGCCTGCTGCAAAATTTCAGGAAAGAAATGGTCAGGAATGATGGATGTAGGAGAGCATTATCTTGTGACGAGGAAAGCAGAGTACCTCAGTGAAAGCAAAATATCCACATCTTCCTCTCTGTCTTGGCATCATCATTGTTGATTAGGTTAAACAAGCAATCCTGCAGAGAAAAAGAACCTGA
Source organism: Mohoua ochrocephala (assembly GCA_013398855.1). Classification (NCBI taxonomy): domain Eukaryota; kingdom Metazoa; phylum Chordata; class Aves; order Passeriformes; family Acanthizidae; genus Mohoua; species Mohoua ochrocephala. Next base: position 48,865 of record VZTA01006304.1, on the reverse strand, counting down.
CATTGAAGAAATTAGTCTAAAAGTAAAATATACCTTCCTAATGCACATCAGGTCAACCAAGTTACTGTTAGTGTTGTTGAAGCTTCATACTGCATGAATTATTTATAGTTTTATTCTTATTTCATTTAATATATCATATAGGTATGGCTGTGAAGTTGTTTAGTTGTCTTTGTGTTGTGATTCAAATGCTATGGGTATGATAATGTACTTTGATCTTACAGTAATGGGAATATAAAACATGATAATAGTAAAATCAACTTTCTAATTATAGTTATTATGCTAATATTAAAAAGTTTAAATTCTTTGATAGCCTTGGTATTTAAATTTAGGACACCAGCAGGAGAGAGTTGGGAAGGACTTAATAAAATGATTATAAAGGGAAACTTTGTCCATCCTTGAATATTGCAGAAACGATTCAAGGAGCCAGCAGTCAGCTATATTAAAATTCATAGTGAAAAAGCCCTCAACATTAGAGTCCTCACAAGAGCAGCAAATTCTTAACGTTTAGAGCATGAAGGAAATATATAATAGCTTTAATAATGTAATGGAGAAACGTGCAGATGTACCACATACAACTCTGCTGGGAAAAATCATTGCTACACTCGGTAGTTAGCCCCAGATCCTTGGGGAATACAGTTTGGAGCAGCTCTAGGAAGGGAAGTCAGTGCTTTTGGTTCAGCTGCATCAATTTTACCAGCTGAGATACTGATTCCTGAATTCTAAATAGTGGCTTTGTTTGTCAATCCCATGGTGGTCTCACCAGAATAAGTCAACTGATTAAATATATTTAAATATATTTAAATCTTCCCACTGTAAGTTCTGTTCAATATTGTGTTTGCCTTCATCCTAATTTTTGATGTTCTCGGGTTCTGCACTCTTTTCAGCAGTTGCTATATTTTTGGGCGGGGGTCTGCACCTCTGTGTTAAGCAAAATTATTTCTGTCTAGTTTTGTGAAGTTTGTCAGCAAAGCCCAGGAATTCAGGCCTACGAAGCATAATCACTGTATGTTAGTGGATTATCATTTATTTTAGGTTTCAAATTTCATAGAGCCAGTGCGATTAATTTCTTAAAATCCCCCTTGACCTCTAGTGTGGGTTCCATTTTAAGGAAGCTCTGTGCTGCTGAGGAGGGATTGAAAACTTCTGGGAGTCATGGGTGAAATTAAGCGTGTGTCAAAATTTTGTTCTTAATAGTGTGCTGTGTGAAACGCTGGTGAGAAGTCTGAGTGCCACCCAGTGTTTTAGGGAGAGGAGACACAGATCACACACCGGCCCCATGTGTCCTGCGTGGGTTTTCCACCCATAACAACCTGAGTTTATAAACTTCCCAGACACTTGGGAGTTCTGTACACCTGAAGAGCAGCAGGGCCAGTAAGTGCAGGAAAGAAAGGTTGGTAGGAAGCTGCTGCTTTTCGAGGAGTGGGGAATAGTGCAGACACAGAGGGATGGGATGACTCCATGGAAACGTTTAGAGGGAGCACTCAGGGTAGCAGTTTATTCTGAACTTAGGCTGGAGTTGTGCTTCATGGTAGTTAGATTCCCCAAGTCATAAAAAAAGAGTGTCTGAGACCCATTCTCTGAATCTCTTCCTATCTTCCATGGGCAGGTTCTGAATAGTCAAGTGGGCAAATCACTTATGGCTCAGGTATTTCTTCACAGAAGTAGTTGTGTGTATTAGACATCCACAGCAAGGACAAGGCTCAGGCTCCAGTGATTAAAGAACTTAAAACCCTCACTATATATAAAATCTCTATTCTATAATATGGCGTGTTTTCACCAAACAGTATCAAGAAGAGAGAAAGAGAGCATGTAATGTATTGGATATGCAAAAGGTCTGCTGGATAGAAAGAGCAGGTGCCAAAAGAGAGAGGTTTCTCTCAGATGTGGGGCCTTAGAGGCACACATTTGTTACTGCTAAAGGGGCTGCAGGGAATGGAGCAGAGGAAATTAGAACATATTCAAACCTTTGAAGATGGTGTAATGCAGGTTCAATAACTACCCCAAAGGAAGAAAGCGCATCTAAATCACTTAATAGTACTTCTGTTGTCCTCCCCTTCTGTTCTTGTTTGAATTCAGGATATATATCAAATGTTTAAACTCTTTTTTTTTTTTTTTCCCCCAAAACTTAAAACCATCTTTATTACCATACTGGTAAAAAATGTGTTAGTTTTCAATTTGCTAGAAGAGATAAAAATTGATATATAGGCTTGAGAGAAGCAGTAGTATGCAGAGTGTTTGCCCTTGGGATGTAGCTGCTCGGATGGAACACAGCCATTTGGAGTCCCAGCAGCACATTTTCCTGACCCACACTGGGAGACATCAGAGAGCTCAGACTGCCAAAGGGTGCCACTCTTGCACTTAAAAGGATTGCACTTAGCCCAGGGTGTGAGGATCTGGCAGGCTGAATATATCCAACTGTACATTCAGATCAATGTATTTGTCATGTTATCCTTTCAGGGTTTTTTTCTCTCTCACAGCCAGTAACAACTTTTAAAATTTTATTTAAAAAAAAAAAAAGGTTTCTGTTGTTTAAATCTGTGTCCTTTTACATCTGAAGTATTAACCAGTGAACAGTAAAAATTTAGTTCTATACTTTCACTGTTAATACACAAATTAAATTATGGAAGTGATTCTCTATCTTAATTGAGCAGGGCTTATTGTATAATAAAGTTGGGTCCCTTACAATTCCTGTACCTTTTTGAATCATTAAAAGTGTAGCAGCGATGAGGAACACTAAACTAACCTGAAACGCGTCATGAATTTTCATCATATCTTCCTTGTGAGATTTTTAAGCCTTGTATGCTCGATAGAGTTAGTGCAGAAAATTGGGCTTTAAAGGAAACGCTCCACATTTGCAGAGGACTGGGCAAGGTGAGCTGTCCTTCGCCACCTCTGCTCTCCACCTGCTTTAGGACAGAAGGAATCTGATGCACCACAGAGCCAGCTTCACTCCAAAGGACTCCCTTTGCAGGCTCTGGGCTTATCCACACAAAGGACTAATCCTTGCTTTAGCCATCAGGTGTGATATCTGTGATGCCTCTGATGAGCAGTTCCCTCTCTAGGTCTATGTAAACAACAGTATGGAATTTAGCTAAATAAAAAAACCTGTCACTATAAGAACATTAAAGCCATCAAAGCACTTAAGAATTTCTAGTAATTGCTACAAGTAACACTTAATTAGTTATAAAATATTGAACTGGCTTATTGGACTCCAGCCTCTAGTCTTTTCATTCTCACAGTTGCTATGCTGACCAATATGTAACTTTCTACTTTTAAAAGTTATGTATGGGAGTTGTGAAATTAATTTTACAAAAGCAAAATTGTATCTTTGTATGAAGCAGTACAACAAGAGATGCTTTTAATTGTTGTTTTTTAAATAGATACCACTTTGGGTTAATTTTTTTTAAAATTAGTTTTCTCCCAGTAATTAGTAAAGAATTGTTTTAAAAAAAGAGTAAGATTTCAGAACAGTTTCAATAATATTTGTCATTCCAAAGTACAAATTGCAGTTAGTGTTCTGGGGTCTTTCTGGAGGTACTAACCCAGCATATTACTGTTGCAGATAATTCTGTACTTTAACATCTGAAGGTAGAGAATCTGTAGCTAAATGTTCCCCTCTTCTGAGCAGAGATAAACAAAAGTTTCTCAGTAACCACTTTAGAGGCAATTTTTAAGGAAAAGTGATCTTTTCATTTGGATGAGAGGGCAGTTTAACAGCTTCATAGAAATCAGTCAGAAGGATTTTCTGTAAAACAGTAGCTGGTAAGTCTGCATCGCTACTGGCTCAGTTCCTTTTAGGCAAGCATCTAACTTTTCCTGTCTGTATAATTATCACAGAGGTGGTAGCAGTAAATACAGTGAGTAAATACAGAGTAGCTCTGTATTTATAATGTGAAATTTATCCCCCTTTGGTTTTTTAAATTCATGTCTTTAGCATTACTTGTTAGGTAAATCTCATTAGCTCCTGAAACTGTTGCAGATGGCAAAATAAAGAGCAAAACTACCAATTGAACATCAGTTGAAAATGAATGTACAATTTGATCACTAAGTTCACACTAACAGGCAGCGTCAGTATTTCTGATAGGGCAGAGACAATTATCTGCTTTTGGACTTCAGCAATCCTGTCCCTACAGTACAGATTGCAGATTCCTTGTTTTGTTTTGGATTTATTTTTTTTCCCCCTAGAACATGAACCTCTAAGTAAAAAGGTTCACAGATTTCTTAATGAGAATTTCAAATCTCTTGATACATTGGAGGTGAAGTAATAGAAATAGATTTTGTTCCCTTAGGGCTGAACTCCTCACGGTTTTGTTGCCCCTAAGGGACGTTTGCTCCTGCATGGTTTTCAGTAGGATCCTCAGTACTTAATGCTTGCAGAGCTGTTTTTCCAGGCAGTCCTTAGCCTGCATCCTTTGGCTCCTGGTTGTTGGACTCCTGCATTAAGGCTGTGCAAAGCATCAGTGCCAGGTTTTTGCTGTGCGGGCTGGAGGAGCTGTGTGCAGCTGGGAGGAAGCCACACCCAAGTGTTAACTCTTCACCCAGGTTCATTAATCCTGCACAACACAAAAATACTCCGAGGAAGCTGTGTATATGCATATAAAGGAATCATTTGATGTTAATCCTTAAACATGATTTCCACTAACCCAAATCCTGTTTGCCTAGACTTCAGAAAGGACAAATCAGGATTTGTGCCATAATGAAGTTTTCTGTGTTTTGAAATACTAGTACATTTAGTGTTTCTCTTTTTATGTTACCTGGTTTAAAAAAGAATTTTGCAAGAGAAGGTTTATAGTAAATTACTCCTATCTCTAGCTTATTCTCCTAAGATTCTGCAAAAGACTTTTCTGTGTATTTGGATGACAGTATATGAGAATATACGATGTCATTTTTTTTTTAATAAACAACAGAAAATTAATTTTCTGATTGCAGTCATATTAGACATAGAAAAAACAAAATACTTTAATTTCAATATCCTCCTTTCAGATGCACAAAGTAAATTGCAATTTAATTTTTTTTTTCAAAAGCGCTTTTTACATATTTTGCAGTAGTGCCCTTTAATAGCTATATCAATATATCGTTTTATTTTTATTAGACTTCATGAATATATTGACATATCTGTAACACTAAACATGAAGCTTCCAATGCAAGAGTTTGTACATAGTCCATATCCAAATGTCACCATTATTTCATTTAAAAGATCCCAGCATGTCTACCTCATGATCCTTATAAACTCTATAGTACTCAACACTTTTTCTTGCTACATTCATTAAAATTAAGCACCCTTTCCCTACCCCATCTGTAAACATCAAGTCAATTGGCAGCTAGCACATTTCCCAGTCAGCAAGCAGTATTGTGAATTTTATCTTCTCTTGCAGAAATCAATTCGTCTTCGTTGCAGCAGATGAAATTTCTTGTAACACCTCTGCAGGTAACAATCATTGATACTTCTTGATGCATCCATCCAGGTCTCAATATCCTTTTTCACATGCTGCATTTAATCGTAAGACAAAGCATAGGAAAGTCCATTGCATAAATCTTTGGAACAGTTTAATGAATTTATAGCTTCAGCCTATAGGTTCTGCCATATAAAAGCCGTTAGGCTATTTTGCTGACTTTGGTGTTTTATTTCCAGTTTAAATATCGTATGGCCTAGTGTGTAAGGATATGTTAAACCTTCTAAGAAAAGCTTCAGGACTGTGACTTTCAAAAGTCAAACCAAACAGAACTGATGAAAAGAGCAAAGGCTTAGATGTGTGTAGGACATTGTAAGTGCTATAGATGTAACAATTTTCTTTTCAACTCGTTGGGGGCAAATGATGCCCACAAGGGTATTGCAGACCCTAAAAAGCACTCACGAAGTCTATCCTATGGATGAGATAGTGGGAGAGAGGGTCTGTGCCTTCAGAGGATCGCTCTCTAGTAAGTAAAAAGTCTTGATATGCTATCATGTTGTAAGCCATGGGCACAGAAGAATGAACAATGTTTTTAAAAGGTTTATTTATATTTTATAAATATATTGAATATGTCAAGAGGTTTTCTCTCTTTTAATCAATAGAGTTTGAACAAGCTTAGTCTTAATTCAGGTAAGGATGGTATTATGTTACTACATAAGAAATCAAAAGGCAAAAATAAATAGTAACGGTGCCGGGACATATTCTGCCAATAATGTGCAAAAAATCAAGTTCACAGAAGCTTCTCGTATTGAAGGATGAAAGGGTATATAGTGTGAAATCAAATGTGGTTATTAAGAAGTGTTTGCTGATAGAGTTTTATATTAGCAGAAATAAATGAAAGGTGACGAGACTTCTGGTTATGCCACGATGATCTACACAGAAATGAATAAAGAGCATTTATTTATGGAAAAGATGATCACAGCTAAACCCAAAATATGTTAAAATTGTCGTAATCTCTACACTAGCTGTAGCGTTTTTGGTGGTAATCTGAAAAGTTCTTCTGTAGTAAAACCTGATTTAACATAGATTTTTCCAAGGCCTATAAATTATGAAGAAAATACATTTTGAGAAGCCAGCATTTGTCACATTCTTGATATCACTCAACTTGGATTTTGGCTTTTGTTATTTCACTCGAGCTTCCTGCTCAGCTACTAATTTGTAAATCAAAGCTTCGCTAAGTAAGAGTAAATGTATTTATTTTAGCAATTTTTTCACTTGGAATTCTTGAGTTACATGTGGAGTCTGTGGGGCCAGTTTTGCAAAGTGAACCCTTCTAAGCAATAATTATTGTTTTAATAAAGAATTTTTTCTCTCTCAATTCAGGCACAATTTAAGTGCCCAAGACTTCATTATAGATATTCTATATCTCACTTCTTTAGAATTCCAGTCAAAAATGTAACACTTTCATTTACCGGTACATTCAGTGAACTTTACACAAAAGGAAATGGGTCTCCGTGTGTATTTATTAAAACTTTTCAGTTTACCAGTTGACTACCTCTGTTGAATTGATTCAACAATAAGGTATTTTTGCTAGGCATGTTTTTGAGCATGTGATAAACACATCCATCGCAGGTGACTGTAGATGCCTTTTTTTGCACTAAGATATGAAGGAGAAAGCTGATGAAAGCCTGTACCTGCTGTTTCTTATACACCTAAGTTTCAGTAATAGAATTTAGAGGACTTTAGGCTTCATAAAAAAGTAATTCTCCGGCCCATATTCCTGTGAGTCAAATTGCCAAAGTTGAATTTGGTCTTTTGAATTTGTAAGTTGACTTCCAGCTATTTTATTATCTGATGTTTTATGTTTTAATACATGGAGCAAACATAGAGATACTTCTAGAACCAAAGCTAACCTTCCTGTGGTTTTTCAGATGCATGCAAAACACCTGCAGTATGATTTTATAGTGTTTTTTTTAGTGCTTCTAAGCTCAATGATAGTAATTCTACTGTGTTTGTAAAGTTGATATCAAGTGAAGATACTTATAACATGCTCAATGTTTGAAATGTGAGTATATGTATGTTTGTATTGCTTCCCTGTAAAGAATGTGTGTGTTTGTGGATTACAAATAGTAATATAACAAGCAAAGCTTTGGTTGGAGCTTGATCATCAGTTGGAAATGGGAGGTCTTGGGTGGTTCTGCTGGTAATATTCACTTTTTTCTTCTTAATCCTCCATCATTCCTGCCAGAGGATACTTAGCCCTCAGCCACATTATATCTTTTTTTTTTATTTGGGAATAAAGTAATCGTGAGCAGATAAATGCGTTAATGAGCAATTTGTCTCCATATACACATTTCTATTTGTGTATCTGTGTCTGTTCTTGAATGCACATTACAGAAGGGAAACCTCCTCAGATATCTGACAGAGGGATCCTTCCATGGGAAATTTAAAAGCATTTCACTCTTGATTGCATCCAGTGCATTCTGAGGCTGAAAATAATTACCGTTCAGAAGAGAAGTTCTGCACTTCTGGGATAGATCTTCTCTGGCAGACATGATTAAAGGGTTTGCAAACAGATCTGAACTAGAACAGAGACAGGGAAACTATCAGAAACCTCCTGGTGGTTTGATGATGGAATTTTAACAAGGATCTCTGAGGACCTTCCTCTAGCAAATTCCTGACAATAGTTCCACTCGGGGAGAATTAATCCTGAGGTTCTTGTCTGATGGGGGCAATGGGCACCTGCCCCATCCGTCTCTGGATAAATCAGAATGAGACCCAGAATAAACCCATGATGTATTTACATGTTGGTTGCAGAACACTGTTCATTTTGCAGCTTTTTAGCGTTCTTAGTGAATTTTTCAAATCAGTGCTCAATCTATTTTTTTTTTCTTTTAGATTTCGTAACATCAAAATTCATAGTTTGTAAAGAAAAAGCATTTTTAGTGTCTTTTGCAAGTGCATTCTCAGATGCAAATGACATTTTATATTTTTTGTGTAAAATGGGACAGGGTTATCATTTTATATTTATATTACTCTCTCTCTTCTTCCAGTTTTTAACTGTTATCCAGCCTTTACATAGAAGCAAAAAAATCCAGTGCTGATGCATGCTTGGTATTATTTTTCTCCCAAGTGTATTTGAGTTTATGATTTTGAAATAACAGAGAGAGGCAAGGGTATATATAAAACTGAATTTGGAATGAAGTATGGTGGAAGTGGATATAACATCTGTCCAATTGTGACTGTATTTATTTACATTTTTGTGCAGAATCAGTCCCAGGAGGAAGGATTCTCTCTGTGTGTGTGTGTGTGTGTGTCTGCATGCAAGCAAAAGAAATGCTTTATAAAGCTTTAGAAGTTGACAGCCTTAAATTAAGTTACTGACCTCCATTTGGAGAAAAATACAGTCTCCAAAACAGATTAAACATTTTGAAGGGTTTAACTTTATAACTCCAGGAAAGATGTTGAATAAAAGCAAGCACCTTCAATAAGCAAACCATGGGGTTTGCGCTATTGAAATATTTGAAGAGAATATTGGCCATTTTTAACCAATGCAATTGCTCCAGTCATTGCAATTTTCCTGTATACTATCATTTATCTGTCAGCACTAACACTGCCACAAATTTAATTCATTGAACAATAGCAAATATGGAGATACTTATTTAAAACAAATTAATATTTGATGAAGTGCTTAGAATGGCTACAGTGCCTGTTGTGGCAAACCTACCTCTGCCAGGGTACATAAATAATTGCAGCTGGTCAAAATTTTGCCATATGAACTTGCATACATCTCATTGACCTCTTCATGTGTCTGGTAGGAGATATTGATCAGATCATAGTCTTACAAAGGAATTTGAAAGAGACCGATCCAAACTGCTTCGGAAGAACGCAGCTTCAGAGGTATTTCCTTCAGCCTGTTAGAATTACTATGTGAAGACATATGCTCAGTTGAGAGAGGTTCTTCCCTTTCACTATTGCTGCCAATGGGTTTGACTTCATTTCATGAAGCAATTTGGGAAAATAACCATTTTCTATGAGATGCTTTTATTATTATGTAGTGCTCTTCTGCTAATCAAATAAAAAATGAAGATGAAGGAGCATCCGTATGGTCTTTGTGCTACTATTTATTTAAGGCTGTACTGCTGTTCCCTGTGAAAAATAGCAGATACTGAAGTTTTTGCTCTGAAAAGACTAGGAAATGTTGCACTAATGCACAAAATTAAACTTCTCCTATAAATTCAAGTGTCCTTTATGTTGGCAGTTTAAACTTGCATTTACTGCTGCTATAAATAGTTGCTTATATGGAATTCCATTTGTTACAGCTTTTACTGCTCTGGGTAGTTGTGTGCTGAAGATGTTCAGCTATTGGATCAGTTGATAAAAATCAGTAAACACTTTGATTATCCTCTGTTCTCCTTTCATGAGGTTTGATTAATTCCTTTTTGTCACCCAATGGAAACACTGGCAGCCCTCGCTGGCGTCCCTGTCATTATCTGTGTGACAGCTTGCCCGCCCGGTGCTCGCGGTTCTAGGTCAGTTCGCATGGCTGCTCAAATGTGACAACATGACAAGATTACGGAAAGCTGAGGTCCTGTGATTTGTAAATGGAGGATTTGCAATGTGAAGCTCCTTTGATAACAGAAATAGTGAATAATCTGTGTTTGTCCTCAACAAGTGCCTATAAGCACATGTGCATCTCCTGTGCTGTTTTTTTAATGAAGCAATTAGATTAGTTTTTCTCTGATAGACTAAAAATAGCGCACACGAAAGATGGTTTGTGTGTGTGCATGTATGGATGCCTATATGCAAATCCATTAAATGAGCAAGGATTCCGTTTTAATATCTTGAGATTATCATATTGCAAATAAACATAGAACAGTGCTATGGTTGCAGGCTGAAGAACTTTATACATGAACACCAAAGACTGCTTTAAAATTTAATAAATAAAGTACCCAGTATAGGTATTATTGAAGTAGATAAGTATTTCTTCAAGCTTTATTGTCACTAAATATAACAGCAATAGTAATAAGAAAATGCTTTACAAACCTAAGAAAAGCTTTGTTTTTATTGGAATAGAACTGGGTTTAGGTGTCACCTGATGGCAAGCCTCGGATTCTCAAGTGGCTTTTTTTAAGGAAGTTTATATAAAATCTAAGTTTCTTGGATAGAAGCTACACAGAAAGGTGGTGATGGTAGCATAGAATTCTGTTAGACTTTGACTAGGCATCAACTTAATTCCCACCCTGGTGTAAATCCAGACAGCAAGACTGAAACTGAGTGAGAGCTCTTAAGTTGAGATCTGTGCCTGGGATTGCTCCATAGTAGTTATCCAGCATCAGCTCAGGAGAAGTCTCCTGTGCTGCTGTTTGTTACCCTTTCTACATTTCTACAAATGAACCAGTGTCAATCATGTTTATTTAAGTGTTTTAGAAGGTAGCAGCTCAGCTTTGGCTGGCTGCAAACATCTCACAAATTTTGAAAGAAGACACAGGCTGGCAAACAGAAGCAAAATTAAAACCACATCTGAGCATCAGTGAAACTTCTGCAAAACATGCCTGTCAATTAGCAAGGAAATTAACTGGCCGAACTGAGATGTGACATACATAAGTAAGCAGCCAAGAATTGGAAATTCATCTCTATATACAGAAAAGTCTGCATAGGCTTCTCAACTTTCTCCTTTCTCCAACCCGCAGGAAAAAGTAAACAGTGCTTTTAATATTTCATCAATGACATATTTATGAAGATCCTTTCACAGAAAACTTTCATTATTGCCCTCTACCTATGGTAGACCCTGGTCAAGTTTCTTATCTCTGTGAAAACCTAGGAATGTGTTAGTACTATAGTGATAGGAAATCCCTTATGGCTCTCCAGGCATACAGGAGTTCAGCCCTGCAGTACACCTTGAAGTTTCACTCTTTATTGTGCTGCCTGTCACTTCCCAATTCTTTCTCTGCTCCACATCACAAATCTGTAGCACATTATAGGTCATGGAGGAGGAAGATGCTATGAATAAAGTATGTTATGGTCCGCCCTTGTAGAGAGACCTCAGTGTTTGATAGTGTGCATTCAAAACTTGCAATAGAGAATTTTAGCACTCTTAACCTTTCCAATCAAGGAAAATGCCTGGAAACTGTTTTTATCAGCAGATTTCAATTTTCTTGATCTTAAGTAAAAACTTCAGAGACATCTTTGTCCGTTGCCTTCTGAGGCAGTGAGAGAGACTTGTTGGTCATCAAAGTGACTGAAATGCCCGAAGTCACTCGATGTTAATATCTAAAATGAAGTTAATTAATTAGTTGCACGTTCTTTGAGCGCCACAAGCAGACACTATCCTACTGCAGTGGGATGAATTTTAAGTTAAAGGGCTACCACTGCTGCACAGATTTGACCCAGTGAGCCTAAAATATTGCTCAGTAGTGGGGTTTGTGTCTGGGGTGCATAGGGAGGAGCTGTGCTGCTCATATCATCTCTCTTGGTATCATTATAGTTCTGTGACCCAGAGGAAGAGCACAGAGTTAGTTATTGGAATTATTTATGTGGTTAAGGCCAGGTAACCCTTGCTTTCCTTGTATTCTTTCCAGAAGCAATTTTATTACTTCATTGTTCAATTACAATCAAAGCAGGTAAAGAGTGGATGAGATTTGGGAAAAGTTAGAAAGATGAGCTTTCCAGTGGTACATAGGCTTTGCTTGTAATATGGCTGAGGTCAGAGTTAGATTTATCTGAAGTAGTGCCCAATTTTTAACTTCTCTCTTTATAGTTCTTAAGCAGGTTCATAATTTTCTGTAGTCCCTCCA
>VZTA01006304.1:0-27500 GCA_013398855.1 Mohoua ochrocephala | reverse complement strand
TGGAACAGCCAGCATGGGACTGAGTTGAAGGTTTGCTTGCAAAGATGACAAGGTTCCACCACCAGCATCAGCTGTGTTTTTCAGGCAACACTGCATGATACATAGGGAATAATTGGGGTTTGTTCATAGGGATGAAAAAGGCATCTTCCAGACTTCCAAATTCCAGTTGTCACTTTCATGGACAGTGTCTGTTTCTGTGTACATCAGGGGCAGGGAAGCAAGCAAAGAGAGCTGTGCCAGAGGCACCTCCTGTCACGCCAGGCTTGTTGCCCAAGCCACAGGAAATATATCCACGTGCTGTAGTTCTAGAACGTGCCCATCAGCCCAGCAGGTCCAGATGAGGCTGATGAGGGTAAAGTGCCTTGGCCATGTCACATGCATGCCAACAGAATTATGTGACTCTTCTACCTGGGTTCCCATTATACTCTAATTTAGCAGAGGAAGACAAGACAGAGATAAGGGATTCAATATTGCTTGGGTTGCAGTTTAGCAGGAAGTTTTATTCTACCAAGTGCCTGAATCCTTCCAGGAAGCCAAAGAGAAGAAACCCTGATATTTGCCAGGAATGGTGAGGAGACATTATGCCATGCTTCATTTATATCTTTGTAAGACATACAAGCACTAAATGTCCAAGTGCACTCTCCTGCACATCAGGCATGATGGATGCACTGGCACTGCTTCCCTCAGTGGCTGGATGAAATGACCAAGGTGGTAACACTGGGTAAGATTTGGGCTGAAGGCAGGTGAGAAGCAGATAAATACAAGTGGCACACATAGAGAACCTGAAATGCCACATAATTTTCATGTGGTTGGATTCACCCGCTTTTGTCTGGTATCATTATTTATGGCTAATGCAGTAGTGCTTCCTTTCTTGGCCAAGTAGCACACATGCTAAATTAATAAAAACTTTGTATTTGTTGAACAGTTGGCCAGAGAAGAAGCAAAGCACCACATATAACCAAAAGACAAAAGGCAGTCATCTTTGCAGGGTATTTTTATTCCAATTGTTTAAAGTTCTAATACAGCTTTAATTGTCTAGCCCAAATTAAATTGAAGCTTTATAGAAGGTCTTAGAGCTGTTCCTGTGTAGGATGTTTTGTACTCCTCTGTCCTTGGTCACCTTTTTGGGCATTCAAGTAGTTTATTAGCTTCCAATTTGGGTAAAATTTTAAGATTCTTTTTTTAACTAGAATTTAATTTTCTTTAACTTTCTGGGATCCTTGTCTTCAGTTTCAATTGCTGTCATGTCATATTGCTGTTTCTTGCCTCAAGTGATTTTTTGCAAGTTTGACATGTTCCTCTTGCCACATTTTTTCAATTTTACAGTACAGATGCATGAGGAAAAAAGGCTGTGCGAGTCATTTCCTCCCTAAAGTAAAGCTGAAATATCATCATTTTGGTAGGTGTAAGGGAGAGAAGAAAAAAGAAGAAAAAAAGTAAAATAAAAAGTAACCTTGTTTCAGTGGGATGAGAAAATTCGAGTGGGAGGTGAGATCAGAAGGGAGACAATGATTTTGGGAGGTCTTTGAAGAATTTATGAAAGTGTCATCAAAAAGAGTCATTTTGCCAGTATTATAAAAGTTTATCTTGATGCTTCATTTATACCTAAAGGGCATATGCTTCACCTCTCACTATAACAGGAGCTTTATGCCGAGTCTTTCCAGACTTTCCAGGCAGCTTTCATGCCTCTCCAGCACTTCCCCAGTGCTCTGCATACGAATAATTGTCTCGCAACACTTCACAAAAAGCACAATGGACACAGACTAGGATCAGAGGAAGAGATAGGCAGTATATGTCAGTGTACCATCAACTTGAATCTTTTCCTGAGGTGAGACGGAGATGAGCACAAGGAGGAAAAATATTAGAAGCACTTTTATATCCAAGAGCTCGTCCTTATTTTCTCACTTGGAAAATAAAGGTTTTTATTTCATGCCGGTTTGTATTTAATTCTGTGGGTGTATTTCCTATATCCACTCAAACAAAGGATGAGTGCCATGCGATGGCAATGTAGTTGTAGCAGTGATGTGACTCCCTGGCTGTGGCTGGCTGGGACACAGCTCCTGCTTGGCAGCAGGACAGTGGAACACACAGATTGCCCACTTGTGAAGGGCAGATACTTAGAATTATATCCATGAAGGGATCTGGAAACAAAAACGTCATTTTAGGTGTCCAGGCAGGCAGCATTCGGGGCCGGAAGCTCCTGCTCAGCTGATGTTTAGCTCTCTATAGTAGATGCTGTCACTCTTCAGATTCATACATTCCTGCCAGGGCGCTCAAGGTAGGTGACCTTGGTTTGTGTGGTTTGCCGTGCCTGGCAGGGGTACAAAAAATGAGTTTTGGGTGGAAGGGAAGGTGGAGGTGATTGCCATGCCCACTGCCGTCATGTTCGAGGCCTTCATAAATGGATGTGGGAGATTGCTTTCAAAAGTCTTCTGTTGGCTCAACTTCATACAGGAATTTTTTTCCACATATAGTTGCCATGAGTATATTGGGTTTGGTTATTCTCAGTTCTTCTGTTAAAGACCTTCCATTTCACTGAAATAATTAGTCATTGAGAAACACTTCTACAATAGTCTGTTGGCTGGGACTCTGCCCTGGATTCCAGTCTCTGTTCCACATCAGAGCGACTAAAACCTGCCTCCATGACCCTACTGCTTGGTTAAAGGGGATCGAGTGACAGTGGAGTGTCCCTTCTCCTTCCCATGGGACAGACTGGCTCCTTGTAGTTCCTGATTCCAAAAGGGGTTTACAGTTGAAAATCCAAACTGGAGAAAAGCTTGTGCTTAAGGTACTTTGGAGCCCTCCAGCCTTCTTCCTGCTCAGCCCCACTGGGCTGGGCTTGCTCTGTTAGCTATGATTTACCCTTCACTGCCTGGGCAGCCTGGCCAATTTAATGATTCCACTCTCTAGCAAAAGGCCTGTGAGCCAGGATTTCAGGGTATAGGAAAACTGTTAAATAAAACATAAATGAATGCAAAAATAATCATTTAATGGACATTATGAAAGGACAGTAAACCAAACAGTTCAGTCCAATGGATGATGTATAACATCTAAACAAATATGACAACTAATTAAGGATTAGGTTCTGCATTTTGGATGACAGGCCTTATAAAAATGAACAGCTAGGTTATGTTGGTGGAAAAAAAAAGCTGCATTTTGCAAATGTCAGGCAGACAGCTCAGTAAGCAGAAAAGCTCAGTTATCCAATTAAAATAAATGTGCAGTGTTCTCAATATAAAGAGCTAAAGCATCCTCATGTCGAGGAGTTAAGATCCTGAAATATAAGTGGAACAAAAAGTGCTCTCTATAAAGATTAATGTAATCTATCAAGATTAACATTTTGCATGCTGGCAAAGGCAGATAGTAATGTGTTTCAATTCCTGAAATTGGAAACATTAGACTAAGATCAGTACCAATTTAAACCCCAGGTAACCCCAAATGTTGAATTGAATTCATTATTTACAACCATGACAGGCTAATAACTTGCCCTGATGGCTTCTATGGGAAATAGATACTTACAGTAGGTGCTCTCCTATTCCCCATAATCCTCCCTGGTACTTCATGTGAAATATAATTACAAGTTGCATAAATGCAATTTAGGAAAAAGTCTTCCACTAGAAATAATTCTGATTTATTCAGGAGTTTGACTCCTGTCCTAAGAAAGAATAAGGCTGGTTTGAACATTGTCATATGCATGGGGTATCAGGGAGAGGCCATGAAGTTTCAAGGCCACCAGTAGGGGACATAGTTAAACCTAATTTTTTTTGTTGCTTTCTAGCAAAAGGAGGTTATTGTATAACAGTGGAAAGCAAGAAGTGGGGAGGGACCATAAGAACAATTAAACTAGGTTGCACTTGCTTTGCAGGAAAAAAAGATTCCACTATCTCCAGCAGCGCGTATGTTTTTTTTAAAAACACCTGCCCTTTGATGTAGGCCTTCAAAATAAGAATTTCTAAGGCTAGAAACGTGTAACAAAATTTCTAAAAGGATATTCAATTCAAGGTATTTTCAACAGAATTAACATGAAACATATGGATTTTCTGGTGGTGCAGAAAGCTGAACATTATTACTTTACCAGAGTATTAAAATGAAATTCAAGTTTGTGAGGTGCCTGACATATAAAATAAAATCTGTCAAATGTTGAAGTGAGAGGTGATATCTTAGCTCTGCAGTGCTTGAGAAAACATGGGAGATCATGGCTATAACACTCCCACCTCTGTTTGATTCTGCCACCCACAGATTTGCCACCTTTTTAATGAAGTGAGCAGTTGCACTTGCAGCTCTGAGTGCCTCTGCTGTCCTCACCTTTATTCTTCTAGAAGCAATGTTTCACATCTTCTTGGCCACAACTTTTGATGTTCACCCAGAAGGGCAATGATCCAGCTCCCTATTATTTGAGAAGAATGATGGCCTGGGGTTACAGACATTGTTAATTTACAGACTCAGCTGATGAGCTGTGTAACTGAGGTTTCATCACAGACTTGAAATTTCTGGGGCCCTGTTGCTCCACAGTTAAAAAGCAAACAAAGTTCTTTCAGGAAAAATAGCAAGCAAGAGAAAAAATAGTTTTATCTGTGAAGCTGAAAAGCAGCTTTTATTGGCAGTTCTCTTACACTAAGAATAGAGAGAAATATGCATGTTGCTACAGCTGGTAAATTCTGCCAGAGAGACAAGAAATTCCTGTGGGATGTCTCTAGATTCTGATACATGTCTTTTTATTTTTTTTTATTTTTAAACATGACCCTCTACTAGGCCACGCTATAAAAATTCAACATTGCCCCCTCTCTTCACCCAGCATTGGCCCCTAATGCCTGATTCCTGTGGAAAGAATGATCCATAACCCTTGGAATGTGAGGACATTGTTTGTGCCCTGGGATTAAGAGGAAGGCACGCACCACCAGAACATGCTGCACCAGCCATCCACTCTGAATCCACTCTGAAATCTCCTACCTCTGGAAAATAAGAAGTGGCAACATGAATATGATAAGCAGAGCAACATGGCCTACTTTCTGATAATCTTCTTTTATAGCTTTATTCTCGGTGGCTTTGAGGGGAAGTCAATACTGAAATCGTTTTGCCCAGTGCCAAAATAATGGAAATACATGCAAATTTGTGCTCTCCCCCAGTGGTCTGTCTCTTTGTCCTTTAGTCAGCCTGATCCTGTCACCACTCTATAGAATTTTATACCTGTGTGAAGCCCAGCGTAGGATTGGGGACAGGAAAATAGGATGTCATTACTGGAACACCCTAAGAAGCGAAACCCCAGTAAAATGAATTCTTATAAGGCAACTGGAGATTTGGGAAAGTGAAAACCAAGTAACTTGCTCCTGTTGAAGGTCAGAAGGAATTAGGTGCCAACAGATACCATGGTTAGCACTGATCTTCCCCCCTTCTGAGTGGGGGAATTTCAGAACATTGTCAGAGCACACCAAAATACAGACAGGATTATTTGAAAGTCCCCAAATGCTGGTTGCCTTATTTAAATGAGAATCTTCAGTTTTCAACTTGTTTTGGACAAAGCACTGTCAGGGTTTTAAGCGACCGAAGTCACCTGGAGAGGTGTGGTCCAATTTTGGGAGACTTTTCTGGCTAAAACTTTCACAAAGGACAGTTCTAACTTATTTTTTTACTATGAGATTTCTGCGCTTTTTCTACAAATATGAACGTTCTTCTCCCTTCTGATTTCACTCCTAAACTTAAACTTCATTTTCTTCTCCATATTGTCAGAATTACTTTCAAAGATTTAAATAAATAAATAAATAAATAAATAAGAAAGAAAAAAGGGAAAAAAGAGAAAATATGTTGGCAATACTGCAGGTCTGCAGAGGGAGCATAGCACTGAGGTAAAGGAAGGCGGGTTGCTGAGTGAGTAGGTCCTAGGAATTTTAAATAACTTTAAGGCTGCTAAAAGGAAAAGTCATAAGGTCTCTGGTGTTTGTGAACATGCTGCAGGAAAACAGCATTAAAAGTGAAAGTTTTCCATTCTCTGTTGTGTAAGCACAACCAGGCAACAATATCAACAGTGTATTTTAATCAGAGAAGAGACAACAGTTTAAATTTGCTCATTTGCAGGGTTCAGCCCAGAACACCATAAGCATTTAAGGTGATCTGATTTCTGTAAATTCAGGAATGAATGTCTAAAAACAAATTGGTATATGTTTTTAAAGTTAGGGCTAAAAATCTTTTCCCAGGGAGACAGAATTTCAGGATTTTAGAATAAGCTAAGTAAAAGGCTGGTGTGGGGCAGCTGTGTATATTTTGTATGTGTCACGGGCTAGCTTTATTTTGATCCTTGCCCATCATATTTCATTCACTGTGTAGTTTCTTAGAAGAAAAGAGTTTTGAACTCACTGAAGGCATTTCACCCTTTTGTTGAAAACTCCACCAAAGCAGGAAAATTCTCAACTGTCCTGCCCCTCCTGGGCACACAGCAGGAGAGAGTGCTGAGCCCTTGTAGCAAAGGGGCCTCGGGAAGCTGCAGATTAGACCCACCAAACCCAGCCCCGAGTGGCTCCAGCCTTTCCCGGGGTTAAACTGGGGCCCTGCACCTCCACAGAGCTGGGATGTATCAAACAGCTAACACAACTAAATAATAAATATCATAAAATGTAATAAATACACACTAAAGCACACTAATGCAACCACCTCAGGGTTATTAAGACCTCACAGGGAGTTGCCTGAGCAGGAAACTCCAAGCTGGCAGCTCTGCCAGGCAGTGCTGGTGAAGGACAGCCACGCTGTGATGCCATGGGGAGGCATAGGCTCTGTGGTTGAAGGGGTTCAGGGTGTCTGATACCCTCAGGTGTGTCACCTTTCTGCAAGGCTACGGTCACAGCTGCTGAACCGTGGAGGAGCCATGGCAATTCTTTGCCATCTGTCCTGGTAAATTAACCAGGCACAGCCCAGCCCCAAAGGATTACAGCTGTTTCTCTCCCACCACCAGTGCCAGTCCTCCTGTGCAATGGGGAATGGAGGCTGCTCACTCCCTTTTCCCATATTTCTGCACAGAGAATTTTCTCTTTTAGCCCTCAAAGATAAATTTGACCTTGAAGAAAACATAGAATTGAGGAGTTGCATTCCTCCACATGCACAGGACAAATTAATTAAATGCTTTTTGACCCTACACTTTCCTGATCATTTTCTATAATAGCCCAGCCTAGGTAAGTTATTTAAGAGGAATCGAAAACTGAATTTTCCCAGAATCTCAGCTGCGAAAGCAAAGCAACTCTTCTGTGAATCCGATGATCATGTGGAGGAAAAGGACAAAGACTTATGTAGGAGAAGGAAACCAACAGTCTTTTCAGGAAGTTTAGAGGCTTAACTCTTAAAGTCACTTTTAATTATCTCCCCCTGTATAGAAAAATTGCCAGCAGCTTGGTAGCTGAATAGAAAAATCGCCACAGGACACTCCTTCCTTGCATAACAATAAAAGAAAGGTCCTAAAGAGTGATACAAAACAATGCAGAAGACTTTTCACTATTAGTGAAGGGTACGGTGCCAATCCCTCATCTGCAACAGGGCCCATGTCTTTCAGAGTTTAACTTAAAACCGAAAAAGCCTCAAGATGAGTCAAGCAGAGATTTGGGAAATCCCACATGATGGGCATCTGTAAAACACCTTGGACTTCCCCCTATATGTGGAGTTGTTTGTTGCTAAGATGGCATTACTGGAAATATTGCTAAAGTTTTAAAGATTACTTCTGAAAGAGAGCAACTATGATTGCACTGTTTTCAGTAGTAATTGCATTCCCATGGTGCAGTTCATGAAGGTTTTCTGAGATCTTACTTTTGTATTTGATCCAGGAGAAGCAGTTTGCCTAAATATCTCAATTCAGTGGGGTTTTTTTGGTTGTATTTCCTCTTAAAGCTTTTTTTTTTTTTTTTTTCTGATATGAAACGAGGAGTCTGAGAAGATCAAACAGCAAGTAAAGATTTAAAGAGCATAACACAGATTCTGGAGCTAGGAAAAAGACCCCAACAAAACAACTAAAAGACCAAGGAACCCTCCAAAGATTCCTACTCTCTCTGTATATTAACCTGACTTTAAACAGCAGGAGTTCCTTTGGGCTCATTTTTAAGTGGTTATAATAGACATCTTTCAAGAGAAACCTGGGAAAAGGGGATGGACAGGCAGAGGGGACATCCCCGACAGCCTGGCAGAGCCATCCTTCCCAGAGACCGCTAGGAAGCTTTATGTAAAGTCATTTTACATGGAATACATGCAGCCACCTCCTCTTCCAAAGGAAGGTTCATCTTGCCTTGTGGAGCACAAAGGCACTTGCGTTTCCCTCTCTGCAGCCAAGCCATGTGGCAAACGCAGCCATTTGGGTTTCAAAGCCTTTGTTCTTAGCCCCTGACTGATATACAGCGCTGTGACAGGCATAAGTTTTCTCCTTATTCAGCATGAAATTAACTTGACGTGTTCAAAGAAGCAAAGCTATCAAGCCCGGATCGTAATCAGCATTAGCTTCTTTGGGGGAATCTTCCCAGTCAAACACTAAAATGTGATCTGTACACACAACGAGTCCCGCGGGCAGCCCCGGCTGCTGTTCCACACGTGCTCTTGCAAAGGGGAAAAGCAAGGGATGGATGTTCCCCCTGCCCTCTCCCTGCGTCCCCTCAGCAGCCCCAAAGTTGTCACCAGCCAGCCCAGACGCATTGTTTTAAACATGCTCGTAATGAGTAAATGCATCCGTAGCCGTTTGGAGCTGGTGTTTCAAATGTTTAAGTGCCTTTTGGGAAGCTTTTAGGCTGAAACGTTGCTGTTAAGACACTGAAATATTAGTAAATCTTGCAAATGACACAAGTTCTAATGTTCCTCGTTTCTGCGGCTCTGCATGCTGTGCTAATGACCCGGTGACTGGATTTGCTGCTTTGGAAAGCAGAGCTCTGTGCTGTAAAACTTTCATCTAAGTTGAGCCGCCTCTCTCTAACGAATTTTTTGTTTACTTGTTGTTTCAGTAGAATTTAAAAGTAGCAATTAGAAAAGCCCAGCCAACCAAACCCTCACCCCCTAACAAGGAAGTTGCCTTAATTCAAGATCTAATATAATGGTGGGAAAAACATCATGCTCTGTCCAGAAAAGTGATAAGAAGCAAAAGAAGAAGATGCATAAATACGCTGGTGTTTTCCATGAGCAGGAATGCATAATTCATGTGATGGTTTACACTCACACCAGCCACCACAGCCACCCTTGCCACTCAGCTGTTCCTGGGCATGAGTCCTCTCTGTTACTTGGTCAGAAATTCCTGATGTCCTTTGAACCCTAGCCCCGCTGACTCTCCTGTTTCCATGGACTTGGTTTGCTTATAGGGCAGAAGAGCTCTTGATTCTGGCTATGCCAGGCAGGGAGGCTGACCTGGCACACTCAGCATCTCCACAGTGGTTTGAAGCAGAACCCGAGCAACCTCTGTGCCCAGCTTTCCCCCTGAGCCTTGGAAAAGAGGCCAGGAATGAAAAAGAAGCAGGAGTAGACAGGGAGAGGAGCACAGAACTTAAATGAAATGGAGAGCAAGCCGAGGCGACTGTGCAGGTGACACCTGGGGACACGGGTGTCTTCCCTGGATTAGGGAGGGGGGAGTGTGGGAGCCAATCTGCATCCCACGTGGCAGCTGCCAGTGCAGAACAGCTCTCCTTTGCCTTCTGTTGAGAAGAGCTGTGTGATCCTGGAGGACCACTGGCATGGGAAAAAAAAATTACAATTCCTGCAGCCAAGGTCAACTCTGTCATCTCTGCTTGTTCTGGTGGAGCTCACAGGAGGAACGGGGGGACACGGTGATGCTCATGGCACTTCCACCTGCCCTTCCTGCATGGAACCCTGGGGCACGACCACCCCTTTGTCCCAGAGTTTGCTTTGCTCAGGAGCAGAAAAAAATACTTCGTGCACAAAAATAAATAAACCCCCCAGCACTTCCTGTTTAAAAAGCCAAGACCAATATTTACTTCGTGTTTATTTACAGTAGAGCTGGTGAAAACAACGTTATTAGAAAAATAAATGGTAGAAACATGGTCATTTTTGCCTTATTTCTGAGCCAACTGAAAAGATGAAAGATAAAAGCTTAAGGGGGAAGCTGCTGATAAAAGCTGTCTGCAGTGAAATCCCTGATTGCTGCCCCCTGCCCCTCCTCTGCCCTCCCCAGAGCAGGGGCTGCCACAGTCTTCCAGGGGCTGGCCAGGACATGTCTCCTCCTCATTGTCGTTTTTTCCTAAAGCTACTCTTAGTTCCAAAACTTCATATTAGGGCTCCAAAAGCAGACAGAATAGTGTGTTTTGAGAGCTGTAGGTCTTTATTACGGTAAAATCATAACATCTAAAATCCAATTCAGCCCTTGCTATAAATAAGTATAATGAAGAATTTAATGATATTTCCACTAAAATTAGTCAGAAGGCAAACTTTAAAAAATGACACAGATCATTAACTGGGAACATTTCTCAGAAGAAATTTGTTATATTAAAAAGGCACTGAAATTACTAGCGTTAATCAACTGTATTGTATTAAAAACTCTGTATAGATTAATTAAGTACTTTAAATATGAAGAAATAAAAAAGTGGGGAATCACAGGCTTGAATCTGGGTCTCCTGACATGCTACTTCCCCTGAACTTCTTAAGCACCTAATTTAGTAAGAATTCAAATTAAATAATTATTCTTGGCTGGTCTAAGCTGTTTTCAATACCCCATTTCATAGGTAACAAGATTCCTGGCATCACTTTTCATTTACTTTCCTCAAACGCAGATACTGGGCTCTTGTTCCTGCCGCACCCTGGGCTCAGTTGAGTCAGTACGGGCCAAAGACAGTCAGCAAAATACATGTTTTACCATTTTTGAGATATTTAGCTGGGGTTCTTTGCCTTCAGGACCTGGCACTTTTAGGTGATCTCCCGCTGGAACAAATCTGGGCTTGTTTAGCCACTGACTGCAGAGAAGAAGAGCATTCAGCTCATACACTTAAATTTGTATTTGCCAATGAGGGCAATTTGCCTCTGCACTGCTGCTCCCTTGGGTACCAGACACTTAAAACAACCTCAGTTCAAAGTACCAACTTCAAAAAACAAAACAAAACAAAACAAAAAAAAAAACCAAACCAGTAAAATAGGTAGGCTACATTTTATCTTTCTCCTTGTGGGAGCTGCGGAGCAGCACCTCTCTCATCCGGGCTGAGCCAGCCTTGCACAGGGTTGGAAAGTGAGGTTATTCTGTGGATGGGAAAGCAGCAATATCACGCCCTCAGTAACCTTGTTAACACAGCCAGCAGCTCCAGGGGTGCATGTTCCTTTCCTATAGCAGCACACCTCATTGCATATATATTATATACACGATTGGAATAGTCACTGTCAGCTCGTGCAGAAAAATGTGGTTTACTGTTATGGCACAGGAAAAGCAAACTTGTGTTTTCCTGCTTGGATGTTGCTATGTTTTTGCCAGATCCGTTTCTACCAGGGGTATTTGAAGGACTAGAAAAAAAAAACCAGACCGCTCCCTCTATCTGCAGCACTTGGACTATAAAGGACAATCTGTAAGAGAGGTCAGCAAAGCTGTCCTCACCCTACCTCCAAGATAAAAAGTGTCTTTTCCGACAGACAGACATACAATTAAATTTCTACATGAAGAAAACTCAAACCAGTCTGCTTCCCATCCTGTCCATGCAAAGTTCCAGCCAGTCCCCTGAACAGGTTGAGGGCTGGCCAACAGAAACCTGAACCACCTGTACACTCTTCCCAAGCCTGTGTGCACTACAAAAGAAATTTCCTTCAGAGATCCTCTGGTTTGGAAACTGCTATTGAAAACGCAGCCCAGAAGCAGAATATTTTACTGGTTGAAACTAAATATTCAAACTTGAAAGCTGGGAGACTGAGATTTTCTTTTTTAATGGGCTTAGTATTAACAAAATAAAATGAAAAAAAAAAATCTGGTGCAGTTTGAGTGGCTCAGTAGCCGGTATTATCATATAGCCTTGTCTCCCACTTTCTTATTTCAATTGTGCGGTGCTTTAAATGATGCTGGATAATACAGCAGAGCGTGTGTCAGAAACAGGTCACCAGCTGATTTTCTGCAGCTGCATTATAGAAAAATATATTCCTTAAAACTCAAAAGCTCTTCAGCCAAGTCCCCAGTACTTGAGGAGCTGGTGTTTATACCAGGTTTGTTACAGTGCAGCTCACATTCTGGGCGCACTCTTTAGCCGCGTGACAAATACTGACATGGATTCATGTAAAATGCAATAACCTAAAATGTTTGTAGCCACATACTATCACTCAAACAGAATGAACTTATTTTATTTTATTTTATTTCATTTAGACACTAAATCAGAGATTGCCTTCACCTGTGAAATTCAGCTCAGTGGATACACTTGTATTAATTGATACATGTGGACACTGTCTCATAGGTTTATGCTACATTCAAAACTTTTCCCCCAATTATTTTAAAACTAGGTATTTTTCAAGCCTGGATTTTCTCTTTTTCCCGGTGTTTGTTTCTGGTTTTTCCCCCCTTAGTGCTGTTTATTTTGCTATTGGTCAGAGAGTAAGATAAAAACCTGAAAGGAGCTACACCTGAAGCTGAAAACCTGAAAGGAGATACGCCTGTGTTTTACCTTCCAGGGGCATTCCAGGGTTGATGTCCTAATGAAGAAAAGCTGCTCATGAGGAGCCAGGCATTAAGGAGAGGCTGTATAGTGCAGCAGTTTCTGCTTCTGTGGGTAGTGTGGTGGCTGTAAGGTTGTTTCTCGGGTGTGGGGCAATTGTGAGATCCAGAATGCAATTTCTATTTTGGGAGAAGAATATTTTGTGTGTGAAGACATTTGTGCCTCAAGAAAATAATGGCCTGGGTGAGTGTTACTTCATGTAAACAAATCCCTGTTTGTTCTACTTTACAACTTTTGTAGGGAGAGATGGAAAGAAAATCTCATTCTTGGAGATGGTTATGATTAGAGAGGAGGTAGATGAAGGATGGAGGTTGAGCTGGGAGAAAGGAGAGTGTGGGGGGCCAAGTGTTTTAGGTTTTGGCTTTGTTTCTCACTATCCAAATCTATCTTACTTGGCCACAAGTTAAATGAATCTCATCCATTTTTTAAGTCAAATCTTCTTTGTCTGGGATGGCAGTTGGTGAGTGCTCTTGCTTCATCTCCACTCACAAACCTTCTGTGTTTCCATCCCCCTTGTCCTGCTGAGAGAGTGGCTGGGAGAGCATCTGCCAGTGGCCAAGGCTACCCTGCCACAAAGGATGGCCTTTGCCATTGAGGTGCTGTGGGAGCGCTTTGAGGAGAGTCGGTATCATGAAATTGGACAGATTCACCTGGAGAAAGAGGGCGAAGGGTTGTGAGAATAGGATCAGGAAGGCTCGTCTAAGTAAGAAGGGGAAAAAAGGGGGTTGGCTGAGAAAGGTGAAATAATTGGGGACTATTTGTTTCTAAGCAATTTAATCAACCAAGACTAATGCCACATAAGGCTTACAGAAGTTAAAAGTTAAGTGCAAACACTGATTTTTGAAGAATATTTGGAAAAGAAGCATATGCTGTTATGAAGGTACCTTTAGGCCTAACAAACAGGTGATGTGTTTCTCCTTGGTCAGCTGACAGTACAGCATAATGCTGAACATAACCACCCACAGCACAAGGCACGGAGCAAGCTGCTAGCCACGATTTCAGTTGGATTGGAGAGGGGTGTGGCATCTGTGCCTCATGCAGTGGCACTGTGCAGTGTGCCTGGTCGCCAGCTCCTGTCAGAGGATGTCTGGGTGGATCAGCTTTCGTGGTGTGGTTGGGTTGTTTGCTCAGGCCCTTTTCAAGCAATGCAGCAGAGCTGCCATGCTCAACAGGCCACCAGCACTTCATCTTACTCTTAATATCTGCCCCTTGAAATGTATGTGCTATTCAAATAGGGCTATAGTACAGAAGTTTCAGTGAGTTAATAACTTTGACTCTTCCCATTTGTGATGCAGGCTCATCCAGGAGAAATGAACAAATATTGTTGCCCCAAATGTGCTCTGAACTGGGTGTGAGTGTCAGTAGAGAGAAGGCCACTGAGTTACAGTACATGTCATGGAGACACTTGACTAGAAATTCAAAGTGATTTAAGTTTAATTTTGGTTCAAGAAACCAATAAACTGGAGCAGAAACACTGCCTTGGCTTCTTTTTAACTTTGGCTGGAAGGTGCCAATTAAGTTCTGCAAGAGGGCAGCAAGGCCAAAACCAAAGAGCTGTGAACCCAGAGGGAGGAGGAGGCGGCATTAAAATGGGTCAGCTGTGTCCCTGCATTAGGATAAAAGTTCTTAATTTGTGAAGCAGACTTTTACAGCCAGCAACAGGAGTGAGCTTGCCTAGAGGAGTTTACTGCACTGCCTTAGAAGGGAGAGATGAGGACCATGCATGTGCATACCCCTCACCCCGCAATAGATTAACAGGTTTTAAAATTCCCTCCAAAATGCCTGTTTGCTTTCTCTGTTTGTACTTCAGGGGCTTTTAGTCTCTCTTCTAGTTCAGTAGTAGTAGCTGGGATTTTTCATGTGTCGTTGGTGTCTTCTAGGTGATACCTGGTCCCTGATATTACTGCAAATAATGCTAACAGCAGAAATATAAGTGTCCATGTTATAATAATAAAGAAGGCACATTCTACAGAAACATCTGACTCCAGGCTGAATGATCTAAGCACAGGTGTGCTCCAGCAAAGCTTTGTTTTTTCCTTCACTGATGATCACTGGCCCCAGCCTCCCTTTCCCTGCTGATGGAAGGTGATCATTGCTTGTAGGCAAGAGGCAGAGGAAGTCTGGGTGAGAAACATGGTGCAATCACACAGAGATATGCTTTCGGTGTAAGCCATCACAGTGTAAGTGCCTCATATTCAGACAGAACTACAAGTGCAGCATGGAAATAAATAGGCCTGGAAGTTACCCTGTCTCAGTGATGGCTCAGGACCAGATACAGGCAGTGTGCCCTCACAGCTCTTCATACTCTTGTTTAGAAGAGAAAAATAATAGGCAATCTCTGAGTTGCTGAGATTTTCAATTGTCTGAAGTGGTGTAAGGAGCCAGCACTTCTTAATGAGGTTTTGTGGTTTCACTGCACGTGTTTCATTTGAAGGTAAAGAGTATTTGCACAGGCACTAAAATAGAGTGGAGAAGAACTGTATAGAATTTATGCTGCCCCTGGGGTTAAGAGTGTCCTTATCTGATGGTTTATGTCCACCTTTTCCTGCAGAAATGATTGCAGGGTGAATTTTAAGTACTTTATCATGTGCAGGATTTGTAAATGCACAGGAGCTGGGTTAGGGCTCTTGTGCTTTTAAGGCAGCTGTTGTAAGCCTGGTGCTCTCAGGAATCATGCCTACCTATGCAGCAGGTTTAGTTTCAAGATGAACTTGTGCTGCCTAATTCTGAAACATCCCTAAAATTAGACTTACTATGTACAAACCGTGAGTCTGCACATTGGAACTGGAGTTTCTGAAAACAGGAAATAGATTCCTGTGAGCATAGAACCACTTAGTTTTTATTTTCTTTCTCTTGCTTAGAATGTCAGCAATAGCTTTGGACATAAATAATTTTGAAAAATGCAATCACTTCTAGACTGAAACTTAGGTATAAGTGGATGGAAAAAAAATTATTTTGTGTAAAGAAGCTTAATTGGAGACCGTGACCAGGAACTTAAATGGAATGTTTCGTGTATTTATCCAACCAGTGAGTGCTCAGAAATACAGCACTTGAGCAGCAGTTTGTGCTGGTGGTAAGCAACCATCGTGATGCTCTCGCTCGTTATATGACAGTTTAAATGTTCTGCCATGCAGAACTGTTGGTTCTGTTTGTGTGCAGCTCACCTCAAAGTGAGTGAGCTACAGAGAAGAATGACTTTGTGAAGAATCCCTTTTCAGTCCCAAAGCCTAAGAGCAGATCCCCCATGCTGGAATGGAAGTTCAGCACTCTGAGTTTTGCAGCAGGACTTCACCCTGCCTTTCCTGAAAATATGTGTGTGCATCTCCTCTGCTCCTACCCCCGCCCCTTTTTGATTTAATATTTAGATCAAAACTAGGGTTGCACACAAATGGAAAGTTGAAATGGGAAAGGATCATTCCCAGCATGGTGTTTGAAAGAAATTATAAACCAGAGCAGGTCAAACCCCCTTGAATCGTGGTGATATCCTGCCACTCAGGCGTTAACAAGGCATGCATTCAGTTCCTGTTAATGTGCTTCAACTTTTCTGTGTTGCATGAGAAAGTTGGATTAACATCTCTGTATTTTGCCACTTTCTGACAGCATTATAAGCTACAATCTGGGGGCTG
Source organism: Mohoua ochrocephala (assembly GCA_013398855.1). Lineage (NCBI taxonomy): Eukaryota > Metazoa > Chordata > Aves > Passeriformes > Acanthizidae > Mohoua > Mohoua ochrocephala. Next base: position 11,233 of record VZTA01006304.1, on the reverse strand, counting down.
TATTCCCACACAGGGTAGACACTTGAACAAAAGTACAGCTTTAAGATCATCATTGTTTTGACCTTTCTTCTCCTTTTGTGCTCAATTCCTACTGTGATCAATCAATAGCTGCTGTGGGAGCCCTGGGTCAATATAATTTAAACTGGTTAGTATGTCAGGATGATGCCACTTCAAATACTGTAGCAGTCAAACATTGCTGTATAAATAAAAAAATCCCACGTAGTAGAAAGAAAGCAGATATTCTTCTTTGAAACATTTCTGAGCTGACAAGTCTGGATTTATGCTGATATAAATTATTCTTATAAAAACAGAAACAGATAAAAATCCTTGGGAGAGCTGCTTCCCTAATCTCAAGCAGATCTGAGGAGAAACCCAGAAGATGGGTATGAGTATGTGAGAAGCTGCCTTTGTGTCTCCCTCACCAGCTTAGTCTGAAGTGCTATGGTTCATTGAACCTAAACATAAAGCAGTTGTACCCCAGACTTCTGGCTTAAGAAAGCAGCAAGAGTTTGTTACAAAATTCCTTACTTGACCAAGGTTTTGCTTCCTCTTGTAAGAAAAATGTGTCTTAGCTTAGTGGTGGAGCTCTGGCGCACCTGTAGGTGTTGAGAGGTGTTCAGGCTGCCCCTTCCCGATAGGGGTAGGGCTGCCCTCCATGGGATTTATCCAAGGTATTTACTATGTTTTTTTTTTTTTTTTGTAAACAAAGAAAATCTTATCTTGCAGACTTAATGGAAAACATGAACCATCTGTGAATGTTACTTGCAGCTCATTTACTTCATTGGCAAATATTAAATGGTGTTGTAAAGATCCACTGAAATTATGGAAATGGGTTTTAACATTAAAATCAAAGTGCAATTAGAACATTTCACTGCATAATTGTTTGGCAGACTAAGCTAGGAAGCAGAAGATACCCAGCTTTCTGATTTATTGGTCACAGGTTGTTTCCTTAGAACTACAGAAGCTGAGATATGTTTTTGTATTTGTATTTTTTAAATGATCTGCACAATTATGAAAAGGCAGTGCTCACACATCTTGGTGTTTATTTTGTATGACTGTGTTTTACATTTCCAAACTGTTATCTCTGTTTTCCCTAACCAGCATAAATTGGAACCTGCAGGATTTAGAGGCAGGGGTACAGACAGCAGCAGCTTCATGTTTTACCCCTGTGCACATCCTCCTCAGGAACATATAGCTTGTTTGGTTTTAATTATGATTCAGACAAAAGAAAAAAAGGTTCATCACCAATGTGGCCCAGAGTGTTTTGTAAGTAAACACCACATTACAACAGACTTATAATCAATCATAAAACATACTGGTTTTTACATTTTCAGAATTGAAGAGGTTTAAAGAAAAAAACAGATTTAGTGTTGGAATAACGAAAAATATTTTATATATATGTAAAATATTGTGTTACAGTTTATTTGCCAAAAGCATATTACAAATAGTCTCTGCTTTGCTGTTTCATATGAAACAATGAGGGATTATGATAGGTAGGAGCTGTCCAGTGATGCATAGAGTCCTTGTGCTCTTAATTTATGTATGGGGTGCTCAGAGCAAGAATATATTTACTGTCTCATGCAGCTGAGCACCAGGAGCTCGGCCCTGGGAATGAAATAACATGTAGCTGAAATTACTGCACAGCTCTTTTTCATGTAAAAGCTTTTCAGAGACTGTCTTTTTGTTCAGCATTTTTACGATAGGGTCCTATTTGTGACTGGGTTCCCAGGTGCTATTGTAATGCAAATAATTGTATTTTTTTAAATGCACACTGTGAGCTCCAGTGTTGCTTCAGGAGTAAATATTTAAGTACCTTTAATATTGAACATTTGCTGAATGCCTTTGTATTGCTGCTATAACTGTTCGGTTTATTTATTTGTAGGATAATGTTAGTCTTGGGGGCAAAAAAATGTCTGTTGTTGAGATCATGTTTGGAGTCCTCGATACTGTTCTGGGTAGGCTGAACAAGAATTACAGCAGGCGATTTCAGCACTAAGGTGAAATTATATTGGAATATTGCTCCTATGGGGGCAGAGGTGTACTGCCAATCAATGTTAAGGTGACTTCTTCTCAGGGAGCGCCGCTGCTCTGTAGAAACACATGTTGCTGCTCTATCTCAGCCGTGCAGTCTCTGGGCACTGCAAATTACTGAAGAAGTAGAAAGAGCAACTCTTGTAGCTTTTAGCACTACAGGTGGTGCAGACATGAAGTATGTTCCCATAAGCACACAAGGATAATGCTAAAATCTATCAATTTCCATGTTGTTTGGCTCAAAGGCCAGGTGTCCTGTGACTCCTGCAGCAGTCAGGGTCCTCCAGCTGCACAGTGATGCTGGTGCTGGGGGCCTCTGGCTCTTGTTGCCAAGAGCTTAGCCACGGCTAACCCGGGCAAGAATATGGATTTCTTAGCCAATGCTTTAAAAACAGAAAGATACTGGTATTGGAAAGGATCTTTGATTGCTTCTGCTTGTTCTTTGTAATATGAGTGGGATGGATCTCAGTCTGGTTTGGGCATGAAAAGCAGGTTTTTTTCTGATGGGCGTTTTACGTTCAAAACTTTCATGAGTTGAAGCTGTTACCAGCACATTGTTCTTTGGTTGTTGAAAAACTCCCCAAACAAGATGAAACTGGCCATTGCTCACGTATAATCTGCTGGCAGCTGTAAAAGCAAACCCTTCAGCTGGCCCTTCACAGCCACCATGGCACTGTGTGCCTTTGCTCTGGGCTCAGTACCTCTGCTGAAGGCAGCATTTGCCCCTGTTGCTGTTGGGTGCAGCCTCCACGAGCAGGTGGTGGTGATGATAAGGCAGAGGTTTGGAAGCATGTGATGTGCTCAGGATCTGGAGGTGAGGGTGGGAAGCAGGTGGTACCTGCAGACCAGGAAGTCAATTTATACCCTGGTGCTGGGTGAATGTCTTACAATCACCTCTGTGACCTGAGCTCCTTCTGGTATTGGACACCATGTGGGGACCCATCCACGAGATGATCTGTCGAGCAGTTCTGGAGTAGCCATCCATTTGCGGTTTTGGGTAGGGACCTCTGCCGCAGTTAAGTGAGTTGAGGTGTTTGGGAGCTAAGGCCAAGGGGTTGTTTTGTGTATTCTGGGCCATTCCCCTGCATTAATGTGCTGCAGAGTTTAGTGTACAGAGGCTGGCAGGCTCCTTTCCTCACCACCAGTAAATACATGGATCAAACTCAACATTTCTTTAAAGGCAAAGAGCTAAAGAAAAAAATCTCAGCAAGCCTCATGCAAATGAGCCTGCCTTCTCAATACAATTTCCCTGCAAACACCAACACAGCACAGGTCTTTGTAATGTGATAAATCAGCTGAAGCAGCAGGAATTTAACTGAAGGAATAGCAACTTTTTTTGAGCACCTCTGGAGGTTAATTGATGAAAGGATTTTGAGTTGATAAAACACAACAGGAGGATTTGGATGTTTTCTCTCAGATGAAAACCTGTGTAGTCTGTGCTGCAAGATATTTATTTAACAAGAGCTGAAACTATGAATGTCTAAGACGGGAATTTCTTCTCCTGAAAAAAAAACACTGTATTTCAGTCTGAAGTATCCTACCATCACTGTGGCATCCCAGATAATTTCAGGTCCCTTCAGGGGTTTGGTACTTAGATACATGTACATGCTAATCCACAAAGTAGATGGAGCAGGAAGATGACCTCCGAGCTGTGAATCCCCATGGATGGGAAGCAAACAAAAAGGAATGGACTAAGGCAACTTTGCAATATGAAGCTGGCACATGGTGATGATAAACAGTCAACACTGGCACAATGCTGTTGTTTAGCTTTCAACTGAGTTAGTCTTGCTGCTACCACTGGGAAAACTAATAACATAACAAATGAAACTATTGTTCAGTTTCATTAAAAAGAAATCTGATAAGATGGGGAAAATTGAATTAGCCAATCTCAATAGAGTTGCTGCTTGTTGGAGCAAAAGCAATATCATCTCTAATAGAATATGTCCCAGTTTTGGCTGGTCTGTGCAGCCATGCAGTGTGAATTCGGCATGCGGACGCTGGCACAGCCACACAGCAGGCTAATGTGAGCATTAGTGGGTCAGCACTCTGCATCTCTAGCAGCAGCTCCACAGCCAAGGCTGGCAGTGGTACTTGTTAGATCAATGAGATGAATTGATTTCTCTTGGCAGAGCAGGTGAATGCTTCCTTCCAGTGAGGCTGACGTGCCCCTGCTCTGTGTGTCAGGTGGAGCCTCCCCTGAAACCTCACAACCTGAAGCCCCTGCTCTGGCCATGGCTGTAGCCACTCTGCCAGGGTTGGGGACCACTTTTTTAAAAATTCAGCTTTGGAATCCATGCTGAAAGACTTTCATGCCCAGGCCTCTAGATGCTACAGGCCAATGTTGGTTTTATTGTGGCTTTTTGAGTCTCCTGCCAGAGCCTCAGCAGGACAGTGCTGTCCATAACTCTGCACTCTCTGTAACAGTCCCAGCCTGAGTTCACGAGGTTGAAATCCTTGCATCACTTAGCGGTGATTCAAAATTTTTATACCTAAAATTACCAGTGCTTGCTCATTTTGTTGAAAAACAGACATTGTGACTTACAATTAACACAACAGCTCCCTACTGGGAGCTGTTCGGGTTCCTCAGCTACCTCTGGCACAGCCCACTGCTCTGTCCTGTCACTTGTCACTGCAAGGTGTCTGCAAGTACAAACAGACTGGGCTGGCATGCCTCATTTCATATTTGTAGAGCTCATAAGATACAATTGCAGAAATGTCCTGTGCACTTTTGGTTACTGTGTGAGTACAGTTAACCTGTGGAGCATCTTGTTTGCTCAAGAATGAGAGCTCCGTGTTTGTTGGTAGAAGTTGGGGTGAAGGGGAACCAAGTGACACGGTCTTCTTGGTTTTTTCTCCCATAATTTGGAAGGACAGAGAGGTGCTGGATTACAAGAAGGGAGTGATCACATATGGAAGAGTTTTGGTTTATTTTAACAAACCCCGTAAGTGCAGGCTTTGAGGCACTGTGGAGTTGGAGGGGTGAGGCAGGGGGGACGCAGGATCAAGTGAAAATATGCTTTAGGTAGGATCAACATATTTTATATGTAGCATAAACACCTACATATGCTGTTTGGCCCCAAAGGGATATGTAATGAGATTAATCTGAATATTTGCAGGGAATTACCTAGCTAGTATTAAACTCCTTTGACATCTCAGTATCAGAATGTCTCAGAATTCAGTTCAGTTTCCTTATTTCTTCTTAAATTAAGGTTATTTAAATCTGAATTATAGAATTACAAATGTTGATTTTTACACCTTTTTTCTGCTAGAATTAATTTTTCAGAGCTGCTTTTTCTTGTTGCTGTTTTAGTAGGCTCCTGGCTGGCTTCTACTAATCAAAACAGTGTTGAGGTTTTCTTGCTCCTTGACACGGTTTTCTGGGGACTTTAAAGCACTGCAGTGGCTGTTTGGTAATGCTCTATTACTTGTAGCACCTTCTAAAATATCTCTTATGTCATCTCATTCTTGCAAGAGTGGTGCACTCTGTTCAGGTTTAAATAATATGTTATCAGATTCAAAAGCTTGCTGTCCTTAGATGATCAGAGTGAACTACTTCATTTTCAGTATGTGAGGAAATGAAACATTTTGTAATAGAAACTTAAATCTCCTGCCTGTGGAATGAAATGACCTTGTGTGGTACAAGATTTACATTTAAGCCAATGGGCACTAAAACCTGCTATGCACAGCTTTGTATTTCCAACTAGCTGTAACTCCATTTTGTAAAATCAAAATGGAAATTGTATCCTCAACATTTTTTAGTGGATTTTAATATAGCCATGTAAATAAAACTATTAGATGACAGAGAAAAAGAGATTTGAAGAGTAATATGTTGGAGAGAGTAAGGATGTGTGGAGAGGGTAAGAGAGAAAAGGTTCTTGAGCTGCCAGTGGGATGCAACAGGGAGATGGAGATGAGAAGTTTTTGAAATTAGAAAACAGCTGGAAAAGGTTCCCAGGAGGCTGCTCCATGGCAGCCTGTGGCCCTCGCAGCAGCTGCAGGACTCTGCTGGAGCACATGTGTGCAAGGACTTCAAAAAAAATAAACATCTTTCTAGATTATAACTTTTGACAGTGTTATTAACTCATCTTGCATGTGTTAAAGGGCAAACTGAGGCCCTTCTTTTGCATATTTTCTGACTTGTTTGGGCTGCAAAGGTGTGACTGACATTTAAATGTGATTTGAAACTTGGTGCATAACTCTCATGGTGTTACTGGTGGGGATGGGGAGGATGAGCTCTTGTGATTCAGGCTTCAGCTGTGTACTCAGGAAAGCTGAGGCTGCTTGGAATACCGAGTTCAATAAAATGTTGCCGTATCAAGGCAGAATACAAAGAGGCTTTGTTAGAAGAGACAGAAAACGTGGTTTCTCTTGGGACTGTGTCCTTCAACCCACATCTCAGCAGCTGCATCCCAGCAGCTCCAGCAGCTTTCACCCCACCATGGGCTCCTGGCTGTGTTCTGGTGGGCTGGGAAGCAGCGGTGTGCTGTAGATGACTGGAGGTGGATGTGCTGTCCTTGTGGTTCTTCAGGGCTGGCTGGGATTGCCATCCTTGGAGGGGAGGAGAAGGATGAGTAACAGGAAACACAACATTAACTTGTGTCTGTCTTCTCTGCCCAACATGAGCAGTGTAGAAATGTCACATACTTGGGAGTTACATTGATTTTTCCATCAAACTTGGGGACAATGTTTTTTTAAAGTTACTGGACGCCCAAGGGCACGTGTGGATGGGCAGTGCTTGTGAATGTCATGACAGAGGCATCTTCCTGTTTCTAGTGTTGATGTGGAATCCAGTATTCACTTTAATTACAGTGTTACAGCTTTTGCAACCTTGGAAAAACTGCTTTGATGGGAGAGAAAATAACACAAGCTGAGGTTTTTTAGGCTACATAAAGTAAAAACCTAAGAAAGTGAGGTAGTGATTTGCCTGTAAGACTTCATGAACATCAGAGTTTTTCACACGCTTTTTTATATGATTTTGAAATAGGTTTACCTGAAGCAATATAACCTTGATAGATATATTTGTCTCCTATCGAAGTTCTTGGCATGACTTTTTGTTAACTGGGCCTACGGCATCTTTAAGGAGCATTGCTTAACTTAAGATCTGCTCAACTGCAGATGGAGGAAGCTTTTGTGACGGGGAGTTATTGTTAATATGTGATGATGAAGTTATGTTAATATATGATGATATGTTAATAATAAGTAATGATGTTGAAGAGCTTCGTCTCAGCCGAGAGGAGGAAATTCATTCTTTCCTCTTCCTCCTTCTGTATTTGTTACATCTTTTCTATATCCACTTTGCTTTTTCAGCAATACCATTTCAGAAGCTTTTAGAAATAATGGCCACATTCCCATCAAATTGTGAATGCAAAGGTTGATAGAAACTGCTCCCTCAGCTTACTTGGGAATCTCAAGAAATCCAGCTGCTGTTGGGTAATGCTTTGTATGCTGTGAGAGAACCCATTCTTGTGATGGGGAGCAAACAATAGATCCTGGCAGTGCATGACTGCTAAAACATTACTGAGCTAGCAAAATTCAGACTCTAATGTCCTGGGCTTGACTTCAGCATTTTCATTTATTGAAACCTGCAGCACAGGTAACCAAGTCTGCTGTACAGTCACATTGGATTTCCTGCCTAAAACTACACACTTTTGAGAAACAGACTTTTCCATAGTTGGTAATTACCAAACAAAGGGCATGTGTACTTATTTTATGGACTAAATGTTTTCTTACTGTGTGCTTTGCTGGTACAAGTTCCCATAAAGAGAATAGTGATTTTTAGTACCTCCCTTGGCCGGGCATTGTCACTCATCAGCCTAAGCCCGAGGTGTGTTTAAGCGGGCTCATTTCCCTCACGTGACTCTGTTGTTCCTGCTGTGGTGCTTTTGCCAGCATGTCTGGCCAGCTGCTCTGTTACCTGTCTGGCGGGCAGCTGTCCCCTAAAAAGGCATTTTTGTGCTCAGTGATCAGCCTGTCTTGCACAGCCATCCCCAGTCTCTTGATCTGAGCAACAAAAAAGCATCATTTTTCTGCATACACCAGCAGCACCCAGTCCTGTTTCTGCTTGTCACCCTGGAAGTTCTGGCAGAACAGAGGACCTGAGAAGCCTCTCCTGTAGCTCCTGGACAGTGGCAACACAAAAGGAATCCTTTCTTTAAATTTGAATGTGTGTAACCTACTCTTTAGGTTAAAGAGTAAGCTTGCGAAGTAGAGGTTAAAGCACAGAGTCCTACCCAGATAGTTGCTTGTATCTTATTTTTTTTTCTTAATGCTTAGGAATAGTCAGCACAGCCAACTTCCTCTCCTGGTTAAGGAAGGACTGCTGACCTCTTCCCTCATCTTGCTATTTTGACTTAAATAGATTAATTTCTTTTGATCTTACTGTATATGAAAGTGNTTTTTTAACCTCTATTTTACCCCAAGTCTCTTTAATTTCTGACAGAAATGTAGCCTGCCTGGCTCTCGGGGCCTATCCAATGCTTCTCCTACCAGTGGTTCTGCTAAGATTCCTTTGCAGACTTTCCCTATTTCACTGTACACACATTCCTGGTCTGTTTTAGCTCTGAACCACTTCTCACACAGGCAGTCTGAGCACCCCGAGTGTTTGGAAAGAAATAGTAAATAGGAGTTGGATAACACTGTACCAAGTGTGTCTGTGTGGCTAAAGCCTTTCCATGTATAATGCATATATGTTAAGAGGGGGAGAGGCCACTGCTGCTTTAAAATTAAAAACTGGCTTGTAGCAGAGCAAACAAGCTCCCATGGTTGTTACCCAGACGATGCACTAATTGGGAATGAATGCATTGTGTGGAATAAATAACACAAAGGCATCTTGATAACACCTGTCTGGTGGTACATTTTAGGGCATTGTGCTGGGAGGGTTTCAAAGAAACAGGGCACAAACTTTTCACGGCTACACTTTGTACTCCAGGTAAGTCTAATGCAAATGAGGGAGAAATTGGTGACATTAGACTAATAGCACTGCTTAGTCTGTAATAGTCTCTACTTAATAATGACTCCGTACTTAAAATTTTCAGGTGAAGGCTGAAAACGATTTGCTCCACAGGAGGCCTCATGGCTTTGTGTTTTCTATTTTCCTAAAATGAATATTCAGACTAAGACAAATCAGGGAGTATAATGAAACAAGATAAGCATCTAATGCTTCCAGGGGAAAAGATCACTCTCTGGCATAAACAGCAGTTGCATACGGAGGGTTCTTGAAATTACAGCACAGTTGATGTGTCTGTATAAAACAAATAGAGGCAAATTGAAGTCTAATGTCTTCTGTAAAGTGAGACTTATACCTAGAATTCTTCTCCTGTAGATAGTCTTCCAGTCATCTCATGTGAAAATTTAGGCCACAGCAGGGACTGATTCCTTTTGTCCAAGTGGGACTGCTGACATGTCCAGCTCCCACCTCCATGCTATGAGGAAAGACAAGAGATGACTCAATATTTATTTTTTATTTCAATCCCAAGTCAGGCATTGTAATAATGATCAACAGTGGAGAACAGAAGCATAGCCCAGTTGGCTTCTAATTGATAATCCAGATTCAAGTAAAATAAATTTCTAAACTAGATCAACTCCTGTTGAATGAACGGCTTAAGTTCAAACATATATCGTGCCTGTGCAGTGATAAAATGGCAACACTCCTGGTTGCCTTTCCATTTGTGATTTGTCCATACTGATGACAAACTCTTTTTAGCTGAGTGCACTGCTTATGGTGCAGGTTCCTGTCAAGGTGAATTTGATTCATTTTACCTTATTGCACCAAAGTTTAAATCATGTCATTTCTATCCGTGGCTACATGTGGTTGATTTGTGGTACGTGTCTAACTGGAGAATACATAACAGAAGATTGATTACAATAGCATTTCTAAGAGTGTAATGATAACTTCTTATGGCTTTCAACTCTGTCATTGTGCTGGTGTCACGCTATTCTGAAAGGAGTTTGGGATGTCACATGACACAGGAAAAGAAGGTGGGGAGAGGGGCAATATTCAGAAGAGCTGGGAGGAAATCACATTTCTTCATTAGGTTTGTCTGCAATGTAAAAACCATCAAAACAAACAAATGTTTCACCACGCTCTATAGAAAACAACATATTCAGTAATAAGCTGCATAAATGGCTGCCAAGGAGTAAACTGAAACCTGCCTTATTTCAGCGTTAATGAAATGTTAAAGATATGTGGAGATTTCAAGTAAGTATCTGGATTTTGGAAGATTGGTTTTCATGTTGGCTTTGATGTGACTGTGTGATGTTATGAATAAAATTTAGGGTTTTTTANTTTTATTGAAATGAGTTAATGTTACAAATGTTATACCCAAGTTTTAATGTTACCTAAGTTTACATGTTCAAGTTTAAATGTTGTATGTTGTTGGTGTTTTGAATAATTGGTGGTTTTATGTCACTTGTATTTAAAAGGAGTGGTGGGGGGGGGAAGGTTTCCAGAACATTCCAGGGAGAAAGCATCAGGCGGACCCCAGGATGCGGATTGGACAGTAGGCTGACCAATCAGGAGGGACTCGGAAGGCATGATTGGTCAGGAGTGACCCTAGCAAACGGGCCAATCAGCCTCGAGTAAACGGACCAATGGGAATCAGAGGCAGTTGATAAAAGCTCAGCAGGCGCTTTGCCCCCCGTCCTTCGCCCTCGTGGGGAGCCCCCGGTGTCGCTTTCGCGTGCACCGCGGGGTCTGCCTTGCTGTCGGAGTAAAGGGCTTATCTCTTTCTTCGGTTCCCGGTTGTTTTAATAAATTCGTTAAATTCTAACGGCGTGGGACCGTCATTTCTCACATGTGAGGTGTGATTTTTGCCTGTGACCATCTTTTCAGATGCAGAGTGGTTCCACTTTTGAAAGCTGCGAGTGATTTGGGTGCACGTTTAAAGGCATCAGAACTAACAGGATTCTTCAAAACCTCTTAGCTATACGGCCTGTGTGGGTTTCTTATATTGACAAGAGAGCTCACTGACACTTTTAAAGCTGCTTAAAGCCTGTGTCAGCTAGCACTCAGAATCTAAGTAGACAAAAGAAATACAAAGTAGATGAAAATTAAAAGATACCACGGAAATTCGGTAGCAGGTCTGGGAATGTCTCTAATATTCTGGGTTCCTTGATTCCTTCTCTTTAGAGGCAAAGAAATATATGGTATCCTTAACTTCTTCTTGGCTATGCTGCATCTCCTTTTTTTTTCTTTTTCCTCTTC
>VZTA01006303.1:82446-110001 GCA_013398855.1 Mohoua ochrocephala | reverse complement strand
CGGGGCCCTCACTGCCCTTCCCTGACAGGCCACAGGGCTCGGCGGGACGGCGGGCGCGGGGCGCGGCGCGGAGCGGATCGAGCGCATGGAGCCCGTGCGGGACCGGGTCATCAGGGTCACGTTCAACGCCGACACGCACGCCAGCATCCAGTGGAACTTCAAACCGCAGCAGAGCGAGATCTACGTGAGTCCCTGCCTTCCCCCCGCGCAGAGCCGCGCTCAGGGGTGGAAGAGGCTTTTAAGATAATCCAGTCCGACCGTGCACCCGGCACTGTAACCCCCAAACCACATCACCCCGCGCTAGGTCCACACGCCTCTTGAACAGCTCCAGGGACGGTGACTCCACCCCCTCCCATGGCAGCTCCTTCCAACGCCTGACCGCACCAACAGTGGAACATTGTTCTAACAGCTAATCTGAATCTCCCCTGTCTCATCTCAAGGCCATTTCCTCTGGTTCTCTCAGTGCAGGCATGGCAGAAGAGACCGCTCCCCACCTCACTACACGCTCCTGTCAGTAGTTCTAGAGAGCAGTCGTGTTCCCCTTGCACTTCCTTTATTTGAGACTAAACAACCCCAGCTGCCTCAGCTGTTCTTCACAAGACATGTTTTCTAGACCTTTCACCAGCTTTGTTGCCCTTTGCTGGACATGCTCCAGCACCTCAATGTCCTTCTTACAGGACATTTTTACATTGTATGTAGTTGCCCCTCTGCCACCCCATCAAGCTATCAAAAAAGCTGCTGAAACTATATTTATATCTACAGTTCATGGTGTATGCACGACATGCACATGGTATATATACTGCAAAAGTGTATATATATACTTAAAAATATATAGTATAACAGTATATCTAAACTGTTTCTCCTCTTGCCCCTATCCTTATAGAAACTGTATTTATAATTTTAAAAATCACGAATAATTTAACCTTTCTGTTTCAAATTAGTTCTCAAAATAAGGAGTCATGCTTCTTAATAGATTCCGAGTCCAGTACTGAAAGAATAACCTCAGAAATTAAATGTACACCATATATAAATCTGCTTATTAGAAAAGCTCTGTGTGCTGCTGAAAATAATAGAAGACTCAGGCAAAATGGGTAAGATTAAAAATACATAGAACAGTACTGAAGCTTTTAATTTTGAATATGAGTGAATTGCATGTAATCCAAAATAATCGTGAAATAACTAATTTGAAACAGAAAAAAAAGTTAATTCTAGATAAAGTCTAAAGAACTTGGTTTGAGGGGTGGAGGGCTGCAGTGGATTAAAAAAAAGAAAAATCACTGTACAATTATGTTACACAGGTGGTACCAGGAGAGACTGCACTGGCATTTTATAAAGCAAAAAATCCTACTGACAAACCAATAATTGGAATCTCCACCTACAACGTTGTCCCCTTTGAAGCAGGACAGTATTTCAATAAAATACAAGTAAGTATGAACAAACCAAAGATTGCATTTTCCTTTACACGAATGAAAACAGTTATCCATAAATGAACTCTTTCATTTTAATCCTGGACACCATTCTTTGTATGCCAATATTTTAAGAAAATACCTTGATTTTTTTTCAAATGATGAAGTGCCTCAATTCATTCTTAGCCTTACTGCCCTCACACCAAGCTGTTCATCCCATCAGAGTGGCTCCAAAATCTCTGTTATGGGCAGGCAGAACAATGTGAGCTGGCCTGGCCCCTTGACACAGTTCATGAAGCTAATTTATTTTTTCCCTATATCACCATAGTAACAGAATTGCTGTCTTGTTGCTCATCTTATTGATCCCTCCCAGGATTTTAGGGGCGTACAGGGAATGAGAGTTTATTTTAAACCATGAAGTTTTCTCTCATGTTGGCAGAGATATAATTTATCATCACTATTGTTGTCTAATTGTGCATTCCTTCCTTTCCACCCCCCTCCCCCCTGCAGTGTTTTTGTTTTGAAGAACAGAGGCTAAATCCTCAGGAGGAAGTGGACATGCCTGTCTTCTTCTACATTGACCCAGAGTTTGCAGAGGACCCTAAAATGGCTAAAGTTGATTTGATCACCCTCTCTTACACCTTCTTTGAAGCAAAGGAAGGACAGAAGTTGCCACTTCCTGGGTATCAGTAATGGGCCTTCTCTACAAAATGTGACTTCTGCTACATCTGAGTGCCAGTTTTAAGGCCAGTTTTCCTTGGAAGGAGAAACTGCAGGAGTACTGTGCAGTATGAAATTATATTATTAAACCACCATAGGCACATGCTGTTATGAAAGTATATGTATCTATATATTTTTTTAAACCAACTTAATGTATCCCTATTTCTTAGGGATAGTATTTCTTCATCAGACAGCAGAAGGGAACACACTGTTCCTGAAATAGAGAGGGTTTTCTCAAGCCCTCTCTTTGTAAGATGTTATCTGAATACTGCAAGGCAAATTTTTAAACCAACATGTAAATTAAGATCTTAATTTAAATACAGAAGAAAAAAAATCAATTGATTAAGCATCTAATATTCCATTGCTGGCTCCAGAAAATAACTTGCATGTTAAGTTACTTTGGAAAAAGGTAAACCCAGATAATAAATTACCTTAAATTTCCTAACTTTAACAAAGTTAGACTGTATTTCTGTGTAAGCCTCCCTGGCACAGGAGGATATGGTGATTCAGAGGGTGATGCACCCTCTCATGTTATTACTGAATCAGTAGTTCATTTGGTAAGAGCAGACTGCTCTAAAACTGTTATCATGAGAACAGTAATTTAAGCATGAGCGCATCAGATCTGTGGGATGGTTTCCATTTGGAAGCACCATCTTATTTGCGTGTTGTGTCCCACTCATTTGAAGTATCTGTGCTGCTAATGAGTGCTCTTTGCCTCTGCAGAGGGCTGTACTCTGGGCACCTCCACAAGAGACAAGCTTGGCTTGTGTCTGCCATGCTTTGAGGGGAAGGCAGTGCATAAACAGCTGCTCTGAACTGCAGCTAAATGAACAGCACAGGAGTCTCCTCAAAACCAAAAATCAGCCCATTAGAGGCTGAGTCGGCCAAAGCCTGCCCAGGAGTGCAGCAGCTCTTCAGGGGGACTCTGTTTACCATCAGAACACAGAAGCCTGTATTTATGTGACTTTTGGTCATTATCTGTGGGGTAGGTCTAGTAACACTTTATCGCTGCCTTGCAAACCAGGAGCGAGCTGCAGAGCAAGTTTAAGTAACCTGCTCGTTTGCAGACAGAAATTAATCTCAGCCAGTATCTCTTCTGCTGGGCCAGGTCTTTCTACCCCTTCCAGCAGAGAAGATCTAATAAAGTAAGGCTAATGTTGGCTAGCTTGGACTCTTAAGAGGCAATGGGTACTTCAGAAATAACTTCCAGTTACTTCAGTCTCAGTTATATTTGCATACAGTAATTTTAAAAGTGCTTTTTTGAAAATAAATGGATGCTACCTTTGCAATGCATTATTGTACCAATTACTTGTGTTGGTTAAACAGATTCTGGATGACATACAGGTCTTCACTGTACATTAAAGATTGAAAACTTGTCATTCTTTCATCTCTGTAATGCATTTTATCCAGCAGAACATGTGGAGCCCACACAAATGAAATACATCTGTATGAAGATAGCAGCAAGCTGTATCATTCCAGCATGCTTCAGGGAAAAAAAAAGTAACATCAAGACAAATCTTTGAATCCAGGCTAGGGGAAAAAAAAAAACTTCTTACCTCAGTTGTCTTTAGTCCATTGTCCTTCTAAAAGCTGAACTGATTATGCCAATTCTTCTCCCATTACTTTATTCTGGCCATGTTCTTCAGAAGAAAAGAAATATCCCCCTGGCAAGTGGCAATTCAAAATGTGGGTTCATAAAAATGTGGGTTCTCCCCCCGAGTTCGAAAGCCCAAATTTGCAGAGATGCTGAGCACATTCCCTCTGTAGTACAGGCTCTAACCCTGGTCATGAGCCAGTTCCCCTCCATCCATCTGTGACTGCTGTGCTGCTGCAAACACGGAGAGGCTCCGTTAGCATCCGCCCGTTATGGATTGCACTGGAACAGCCCACTTTGATTTGTTACCCCTCACCGTGGGGGTTCTGCCAATACAACTAAGCTGTAGGGGAAAAATTAATCAATCCACCTCAAATCCTATTTTCAGCTCTTTTCTCAGGCTGCAGTCCAGACCACTGCAAATATGCAAGAAAAATCAGAGTAAAGCAACTCACCTTTTCACCTCAGCTTACAAAACCCCCAACTTCGTCAAGGTTGTGTTTTGGATAGAAGCAAGGGGTTCTAACGGTCCTGCAGCAAACTGCACAGATTCACACTAAAATGCTTCTACATTTATGTTTCAGGGAATACACAAATAGAGAAAAACGTGGAAGCGATGAGCTTGCTTCTCAGCATTTGCTTTTATTTGGAATTTTATGCTACAAAAATTGCAAAACCAGCTGAGAACTTCTTCTTATCCCTTAAACAGTTAACATAAGGAATGTTTAAAATGCAGTTATTTCACAAATTAGCTTATCTGCTATGAACATGAACTAAGTTCTCAAATTTTATATCAGCTATAAATTCAGAGAACTATACCTGTTAAAGTGCACAGTTTACATTTAGCATTAGAGTAGATAAGGCACTTATTAAAAGATAAAACAGTTATTAACAGGGTTAAACAACTTAATTAAAATAAATGGGTAACTATTGCTCATCTGCATTGTAGATGATTAATTTTTCCTTCACCAGAACAATCTCTGCAGGGCAGGAACATGGAAAGAAATAATTGATCACCCTTCAATATTTACTGAGTAAATAAAAGCAACAACAACAACAACATAAGAACGAGCAGGTTTTTTCCTGTTCTGTTAATTACGGATGACAGCACTTTGTGCCCCAGCTTAGGTTCTTCCCAAGGCAAAAATCCAACTATACTGTGGGTTTTTAGGAAGAAAATAAAAAAGGAAAATCTGTATTAAGGATGTAGGAATGTAGCACTGCATGTCTTCAGACATCTATCAAAAGGCCAATTTTAGAAAAAATTTTTATGTATCAAAACCCCCTGATATATTTCTAGGGAGAGGAACATAGAGAGCAGTGAGGCCAAAAGAGAAACTGGATTCTGCAGTTTCAGTGAATGGAATGTCCTTGTTTTCTTGTGCCAGGTGTCAAGTGCTACTTCATACACGGGTGAATTTGGAAGTCACATTTTAAAGGCCCCCGAAATACTTTAAAATAACCATTCAAGTGACTTTGAAGAACACACAGCTGAACATTTAGGACAAATCGTCAAGGTGTAGAGCCAAGTAACTCGCCAACTTGCACACAGCTTAGTACTCCAACACTCATTATTTGTTGTGTCAAAATGCAAAATCTCTTCTGTTGTTCACTTGTAGTCACAGGAAGCACTGCACAGGACCAGCACCAGAGAGTGCTCAGGGAAGGATTCCACCTCCACCTTCAGTCTGTGTTCTTTTAAACTTCTGTCTTCAGCACAACATCAATTTCTTCATAAATAGCTCTGAAAGAGGAGGAGCAGGGTGACTCCTACATCACATTTCATTTTGACAAAATGCACCAGGGAAATCCTGCCCAAAGTTTACAATGAAGCTTCCCTCGCAGGGTGCCCAGGTTTCCAAGGAAACAAAGAGCCAACCCTGCTCTGATTGTCTGATTGTACACTTAATGAGGGACGTCTGGACATCATTACTTTTGATCAAACAAGTTTGGGAACAGGACTGCAAAATGCAACTGGCAAGTGCACCACTGTGCAATTACTGCACTAATTTAAAAAAAAACAATGGAAGCTTTGTTCAGATTTCCCTACCTCAGAATTCAGTAGTTCCTTGGAAATAAGTTTTGTATAGATAGATCAATTTTTTTGCAATTTACTGTTAGAAAGGGGAGTTCTGCCATCTGTTAAGTTTTGTATCAGTTCGCTGTCTCACTATTTTGGCCTTCTGGAGAGACACAGCATCCATTCCCTTTTGTAGTTTATATTTAAATTGAGGATTTTTTTCATATGCAGTAGAAAAACATTCTTTTAAAAAAATGATTGCTATGAACAGGAATTCCTTTGGTTACCTTGTTCCAGAACTACCTGTGCTGAAGTTTTATCAGCTTCTTCCAACAGGACCCTGACCATATTTCCTTCACCTTTCTGTATCACTGGATAGGATTTTAGTAATTTTGACACAGCATTACTCCTCCATTTTTACAGATGCCAGTTAATGAGCACACTACAGTTTATTCCTTAATTGCTTATGCCAGAAATATTGGGAGAAAACATCCAAAATGCAGCCACTGTCATTTATGTCAGTGATGCAGTTGGTCAGTTAACTCAGCCTAAGTAGAGTGGTCTGTTTTTCCTCTCAGAAGAAAAAGCCATTTTGCCTTTGGCACCTCAGAATTTTAAAATTCCATTTTAAAAGTTACTTACTCAGTGGGAGCCAAGGGATCAAATTCCATTATCTCGTAGTAATGAGGTGACTGTGACTTGTTCTTTGCTGTAGCTGAAGAATAAAGGCAGGCAGACACATCCATATTTAAATGAGAATAAAAAGCATGATTACTGCATGTTTTTTGTGTCTTCCTGAAAGTAGCACATTATCTGCTATGGATTCAGCTGCCTTAAATGCTAAAATGGGCAGATGTGTAATAGCATCCATGAGCAATATGACTTTGTCAATGTTTGTTGCTGCTCCTAGTCACTGACAGCCATTATGTAAAGGCCTTAAGTTCTAACAAGAAAATGAAACACGAAAGAGGTGATTTGCAGTATTTCTTACCTGCTGGTGATGGTCCATTCAATGGCACAGCCTGTCCAGCCTGCAGATTCACTGGGTTCAGAGGCACTGGGCTTAAAAGACTCGCCAACTAAGGACATCAAGCAAAACAATGCATAAACAGATTGTTCTATGAGAACTGGTTTGACCTAACTTATATAATTGCTGACTTCTCTTATATTGACTTATATTTCATCTCTGACTACTGCAGGTAAAATTCCAAGGCCAATAGTTAGCAACCCACTTAATCTTCATTCTCCATACAGACCTCAAAGCAGCTTTTAGTGTTCTATAGCACATTTGTATAATTTACTTCTGCTCCATTTGTTACACTACACAGATCCAAACATCTGCTTTGGTTTGCAGTTTAAAATCAGGACTGTGCATGTTTGTTTGGGAGCTGCTTCTCATCTTTTCTATTTCATACTGCCTTCATAACATTACTTCAAAGCCCCTTCATATTCTTTCCATTCCTTCTGTCATGGGTGTTTCTCTGCAGCATGACATTTGTCCTGCACTGTACTTGGGGTTTAAGTGACTTTTTTGGTGGGCTGTGTTTTTTGGGGGGCTTTGGGTTGGTTTTTTGGGTTTTTTTGTATGTTTGTTTTTAACGTCTTATTTGAGACAGAAAATACACCAGAGTGACATCATGGCAGTAGGAGGAGACAGCTTGCTTCGCACAGCAACAAATTAAACACAAATAATAGAGCAAGTGCTTTCTGCAAATTCCCCTGGGATTGTGCTGGAGCCAAGGAAACAGGCTTCCACATTAGGATCTGTGGCAGCAAAAGAGGAAAGTTGACCTAGTCACCAAGTAGAATGCTCCCTGAGGTATGGAGAAGGGCCACAGAAGAGATCTTTGCATCCCACTTGGACAGCAGTTGGGGTAAATTCAAAAGTTCTCATTTGACACCTGCCAGACAAGATTGATCATCCTGAACATAAGTATTACTCACATTGCTGTATGTGTGTCCAGCTGGGCTGCTTGCATTATTGTTCTGTGCTTCAGCTGCAAATCTAGGAGAGAGCAATACGCTGAATGTAAATAAGAAATTATCAAAACTGTTTATTCTGATTGTTCGTTATTTTTTTGGCTGGTCTGTCTTTCCTGTGTGTCAAAACTGAGAGCAGCATGGGCAGATGGACCAGTGTCCCATGCACAGGAATTATAAGGACACCTCTCCTGTCTTACACTCTTACTGACCTGTTTCATGTTTCTCCCTTTCCCTGCTGAAAGTCAGGTACATTTATGTCTATTTATGACAAAACAGTGCTGCAGGTGTATTTTGAATCCTCTCAAGCAATGTCTAGCACAGAGGGAATTTTCACTTGTTTTACCAGACTAATATGTAAAAGTAGTAAATCTGTGTCCTCAGAGCTTCCTACATTCATTAGATGAATTACAGAGCACTAATACCCCTAAGGATCTGTTATCCATTCCCATTCCTTGATAAGAAACTACTCACTGGGACTGATGAGCTTTTGTAGGAGTTGCTGAATCCAGCTGTGGGTAAATGGATGGATGAGGCCTGGTTTTATCTTCAGGGTGTGCAGATAGGCCAGCTGAAATTCAGAGCGATAATTAATGATAATTTAAACATTATTATGCAAAAGTAGCTACTTGCACTTTGAACAGTGAAAGAGTACAGTTTTTCTTTGGAAGGCCTATAAAGAGTCTGAAATGAATTGCTGTTTATCACGTGAAAGGCAAAATTTTAATGACTCCGAAAAATCTTAGATCCAAGATATTTATCTCTATATTTACAGCATCAGCAGACCCCTACATGGTAGATACCACTTAAAACTCTTTTCACCATTTGTAAAGGATTAAAATGGAATTCTAGGCATTTATTCCCAGGGAGACATCCACACCTTTAGCTTCAGTTTATGGACTTCCCTTAAGTGGGTAAAGGAGGGGCTTCTGCAAACAGCAATTCAGGGTACCTGAAGCCAGGTCTTTCTAACACTCCTGAAAAAAACTCCTGTTTCTTCCTTCCAAGTCTACAGAACAAGCAACTACCAAAGTGTTTTACAGGCCTCACTGCAATAGAAAACAGAGCATGTTCTACTGCTCAAATCTACATAATGAGGGAAAAAAGATTATTGTAAAAAAATTACAGGCAACCTTATACCTTACAGTTTTGTTCCTATGGACACATTTCAATTCTCCTTTTAAGAAAATTTAAGGAACATCCTTAAAGTTAAGGAGTACCTTCGTTTTCTTTCTTACAAGGAACTTCTGGATTCCTCCAGTAGGCTCTTGTGAGTTTGTTTTAGGGAAGCAGAATGGAAGGGAAAGGGGCATTCACCACTTACTTGGGCCTGAAGGAGACACTGCAAGGTCACTTTGCACCACTGCAGGCACAGAAGATGGAGAATCTATGGAGAGGCCAAGTAGGTCACTTGAGGGAGCAGATGGCTGTTTCCCGTACAGCTTAACATTTGAAAAAGAATAAGTTATTTTGGGTTTTTCCTGGTGTTTTGGTTTTTGGTTTGTTTTTTTTTTTTAAGGAACTTGCATAGTTTTAAACAAATTATTGTTTTCACAAAATATAAACTTTTAAAATCTTAGTATTAAAAACTGATAAGTATAAGAGAAGATCAGGACTCTGTGTGTGTGAAATGTAGCTAATGAAACAAAATATGCATTTCAGAAAAGATCCATTTCAAAAAATAAAGAAAACCAGTTCTGAAGTAGAAAATAGAAAGGACTCAAGTCTATAAAGCCATTCTGAACTTGTTTAGTTACAGGTCTGATATTTATCTTTTGATCGATCCTGTACAATTCTTTCCATGCTACTTACTTGTGTTAATGAGATTTGATCCGTACTTAGGAGATTGATTTTTTCCAGTCCCATTTTGGATAGAAAAAAATCAAAATCACAATAATGTTTCCTAGGACACAGAAGAGTGTTCCCTTCCTTTCTCCTGTGAATGTGTTGGAATTAAAAACGTAGCCAGCCAAAGGTTTAATAAAACCACGTGCTTGAATCATACAGGTTTGGTCACACCAGATGAAAAATAAGTAAGTAAAAGATGATGCATTTTAAACTCAGAGTCTCCTTAATAATACAAAAATGCCCAGACTGCACCGTTTGGACTATTAACTAACCCAACAGTGCATCCATCACGCAAAATCATCCGCCTACACAACCAGAATGCAGTAACAGTGGCTTTTCAAAAAAAACGAGATCATCTTCTACCTTTTTTTAATAATTGTCAGCAGTATTTCAGCATTCGCAATGCATTTGCATATCGAGTCCCAGATGACTGCACAATTATGGCTTAGCAGAAGCTGAAACATGTGCAAAACTACTTTGGGCAATATAATTAACAACCATAATTATCAATCAATAAAGGACAGTCATTAAAGATTTGCTACAAGCCATTATTCACAATTCAGAAAAAAGCTTTGACTCAGGGAAAAAAATCAGCAGCAAGAGTGAATTCTCAAAGTGCAACAGTATATCAGTCTCCAGATCATTAACAAAAAAACAAATGAAAAGAACCTATGGGTTCTCATTTTGTACGTAGCAGATAACTGTGCTTAGCTGGAGAGGCAATAAACCAGCATTTGGATAGATCTCTGCCTCATTTTTCTTGCCCAAGCTTCCCTCTTAGATCTGACATTATTTGCTGCTTTAGTTACATGAATTCGCATGAAATTCTGCAAGTGAGACTTTAGAAAAATCAGTAAGAGTAGCGTCAGTCTGTCGTCTCCTGTACCTCTCAACTAGAAAATAAAATTCTGCATGTATCAGACGTGTATTTTTCACAAAGAAGAGCAAAAGGAATGTTTGCAGTCCCGCAGTTCAGGAGCTCATCCTTAATTACCTCCTTCCGCTCACGTTCTATCCTCTGGTTCTCCAGGAAACGAACTCTGTTCCGCGAGAACCTGTTGAAGGTGCAGAGTTAAATGTTCATTCTTACATTCCTGTGATGTCCTTCAGAGGAATATGAAACCAGTGATAATCAACCTCTGATTCTCAAAAGACTCCAGAGGCACCGAACAAGCACTCCCAGTGCTGTCTCTGGGGCACCTGTCTCTTTATGGGCAATCTGACTCCCATTCCAGGGCTGTGGTCCCGGGATCTCCTACACCAACACCAGCTGGTTTGTTCCTGGCCTCACATTTGGAGACAGCCATCTGCTTGTTCCTAAACAACACCAAGGCTCCCCTGACAGTGGTTTGCCTCTGTTCACACCAGGTAGGTAACTGTGAACATCCGCTGTGTCAAATCCAGCTCCTTCTGGCCAGAACACGTGTCCAGCTGAGTCCCAGGAAGCCTTCTGTCCTCAGAGCTCTGAGCATTCCCTCATGCCCTCCCAGGACAAACCACACACCTATTCTGGCACACAACCCTCTCCTTAGTGCAGGCCTTTGAAATAATTTTTTTTAAAAATGGAAACAAACAAACAAAATCTACCTGCGTAAATAGGTATGTACTAGGAGTGATAACAGTGCTACTGTGGGTCCAGAGCAGACCCAGGCAGGTGACATTGAGCATCCAGAAGGTCACTGTGTTTCAGCACCAGGAGCCCTGCATTGCACAGACAGGAGACTGTTTATCCAGCTGTGTTTGCTATTCAGGGTCACTGTACTAGGGAGGCCCGGAAAGAGTAGAGATGCATGAAGCAACAGCAGGAAAAAAAACCTTTCCAACTGCAGAGCACAAAGTATTTATCTGAAATCCAGAAAGAACCACGAAGCTGCAGAGACACTAGAGGGAGGCACTGTTACACACATGAGCTGTTGGTTGCACAGTGGAGATTGCTCTGGATTTAATTTGGATTCTACATTAATAATCAGAAACAGAAAATGCAGCACGGCTCATCCTCCAACCACACACAGAGTGTGAAACAGATGCAGCCCTTTAAAATCAGTTGGCCCTTTACACATCTCACTGCTCAGAGGGAGATCCAAAGACCAAATCTTCTGCAACACAAAACTGACCAAAAAATTAACCACGTTTTTGTTCTTATCCACTCTGAAGTACAATGGATCTGCACTCAGGAAGACCTGTTACATACAAACCATCGCATTACATTACTAGGATACAGTAGTTTTCTGTCCAAATTAATCACTCTTTCCATCATCATGTCTTTACTGAGGAACCTGTTGAATTATACCCACAAGCTCCAATTCACAGCTCGAGGTTCCCAGCCTCACCAGTATTCATCACTTGTAACAAAAATGTAAGCCTGCATCTGACTTCAGTGGATTTACACAAAAGCTGAGTAAGCTTTTTTTTTTGTTTTGAAAAGCTTTTTTGCTTATTAAAAGGAAAAACCTCCTAAAGGAAGAAGTGAGCACACAGGTCTTTCAAGGCAGCTGCTGTAAAATCCATCAACACTACAGCAGACATAAGATTTAAGGATAAATGAAAACTTAACGTTGTCATGATTAGGCCCAAAGTTTACGCCTGACACTTAGAAGAATTAGTGATATTTTCAGTGCAGCACTCAGAAGAGGATTAAAAAGAAAAGATTACTAAATACTATAAATTTGCTAAATTTAATAAAGAACAATTGCACTTGATGGATAATGATTCCTAGAACATTTTTTAGCCGTGGAAGAGATCAACTGCTTAAGATGGGAGGGTATCCCCTATTAAATCAGAACACTCTCCATGAGTATACTCATGTGATATTTTGGGGAACAACATTGGAATTTTGAGTTGAAAACTAATTTCAGTTTTGCCAGCATCCAGTCATGCTACCAGTGCCATAACAGACAAACACCCAGGATGTCAACAGGAGTACTGCTGTGCTTTCATGTGTGAAAGAAGGAAACATTTTCTGCTGTAAGACAAGCAGAACAGTGTGTTTCAATCCAGCTGAGAACAGTAAGCAACTCTCTTAAGCGTGCAATGAGGCAGAAGGCTGCTCCACGGCCAATTCCTGCAATAAAGCTGTCAAAATTGTTTAGAAAGGAGGACAAGTATGCTTTCCTGGAGGCACAGACACCTAACAGAGATAAGGACGAGCACCAGCACCAAAGGATTTGTAGCAGCTGTTGACAAATTCACTGGACTCTACCAAAAAGGGATGTCAAATTCCAAAATTATTTTTGCGTGCCTCCATCTGATTTCCTGTCCATGCTCTTAACTTGCTTTACCCTACTCTAATGGTTTCCTAACTATTTTCCTGAACCATTTCTGAAGTGTTTAGGAGGCAGCAAATACATAATTTTCTCTTTTTGCAATCATTTTTTTTTCCTGAATTTAAGGATAAGATCTGTCTCCGTGGGCAGGATCAACACTGGGCATAGGGACCATCTCTCCATTCAGTGCATTTATTCAGGCAGGATTCCAAATGTGAGGAGAGAAGCCCTGCACTCACCTTTCATGTCCCAGGAGGGCATTATTCAGATCTTCATTTACTTGTATTAGCTCAACAATCACATCTTCATTCTCCACTGTCACCAGCAATTCCATGATCCTCTCCTGCATCATCCGACACGTCTTGTACAATTTCTGCCCCAGGCAAGGGAAGGAAAAAAAATTAAAAATCGTAACTGTGGTCTCTCAGTGTGTCAGTTCTGGAGATGAATGATAAGACACTCGAGCACTGCACAGTCACAGGTAACATTCCTTAATTTACACAAACCACACGGGTACCAACCACTGCAAATAGAACAATGTCCACATCTTTGATCTCTGCAATGCATGGTCACAACTCCCACCAGCACTTCACTCCTACCTAACCCCTACCTCTTGACCCACCTTCATTTCTAAAGATATATCTGTCTCTAAAGCCTAAATTACAAATTGTGAAATAACAAAGACACCTCTGGGTGATATAGAACCAATGTGATTTGATCCTGCTTGAAGCTGATTAAACTCAGCAGGATACTTGGATGTAATCCTGTTCAACATCTGCTTGAAGAAAAGACAATATTAGTCTGAGGGTCAGAAGTGCTCTGTGACAACTCTCCAGCTCTAACTCTTCCTTTAAGTGGGAAGTCTGGATAAACTTCATCTATGGACTTTCTCATAAGTCCACAAACCTGAACACAAACCTTACAGAATCAGCAGATAGGAGAATTATGAGACATTATTAAGCAGAATTTTACATCTATTGCCTGGTAAAGTGGAAGACAGTCTGTTTACATTGCTCCCCTCTGCAGATTTTGCATGTTCGAGGAAACAAATTCTTTAGCAACAGGAACTTTGACTCAGCCAACATTTTTTCTCACTCACACTGCATTTGCAAATGCAAGCTGGCTCTGCTTAAGGAAACAAAAAACAAAGGAGGGGGAAAATGACTCTATTTGCACACTACTATTCAGAAATTGCTTGGATATTCAAAGTGATCTGATTTGTCCTCAAAAAAATACACACTTCACGTAAATCAATTATTTATGGAAAAAGAAATTTGCACCCCTTTGCTAAATCTGTGTCAGGATTGCAGAGTGCTGTACTTTTCAATATTGTATCTTCACAGCCCAGGATAAAACACACAAAAATGTATTCAGCTTAATGTCTGTAATTATACTTAAAACCTCCCCGACTCCACCTTTGCTACCTCATCCACATTGTAAAAAATGTGTATTTCTTATGACTCCATTACACAGGCAGACCAGCTCCTTTGCAAGCGTCAACACTCAATAGAGAAGGAAATGGAGACACTCATTTCAGGCACGGATTTGCCTGAAAACTGGAGTTTTACAATGATGGAGCAGCAGCTGGAATAACAGTCATCAGTGATTCCAATACATTTGTGCTAATTCTTACCAGCTGCTGATCTGGACCCAAATTCCTGCACATCCATCCACTATCTGTTCACTATGTCTATTCACCATCCAGTACAAAGGTTTGTTACTCTTCTTGGCTGATCCTGAGCTATTCTTTAACGACAGTTGGCCAGCATATTATTTCCAGTGAAATCTGATATCCTAAGCCTGGTCCAAAACAGGGTGGGGAAAGGGAGGAGCCTGGCCACTGACAAAGATAAAGAACTGAAAACACATTGCACTGATCGAGTTCACCTTGTTACAGTTTTTATTGAGGGAATGGAATCAGTGTCTCCAACTCGCTCAAAGTCTAAACAAGCAGCTCCTTTAATAAAGGATTTTGTTCCGTGACTGCAGAAGTCCAATCCAAGCAATCCAGGTAGTGCCACAAACAAAAACAGAGCATTAAACATTATTCAGGGAAAAGGCTGGCCATGCCTGATGTTTTGCACCACTTGGTGCACAGGGGAAAAAGAACAGAAAGAACAACAGTGAAAGGAATGAGTTTTCATTCACTCTCCCACATATGGGAACTCCACACCCTGTCCTCGACCTTCTGCCAACAATTTTATTACTGGGAGTGTCCATAAGAATCCACTAGTTTACTGTGGGCAGCTGAATCTGTGCACCCACACGCAGAAGTGCCACGGCAGGAGACAGGAAATGAAATTTTTCTGTTTCCCAACCTTGTCATGGACTGGATAGAGGTGGTCAAGAGTATTAAACCAATGTATTCTCAACAGCACCCAGTAAGGGCTCATTGCACAGGAAAATTTCTACGCTGAGCAGAAGAAGTGCACTCAAGGCTTACAAAAATTAGGTCAGTTCTTCAAAACGCTTAATGCTGCAAAACTGCCAAAAATGCTTCCTCGCTGTAGCAGTTTGGAGGTAAGGTCACAAACAGAAGGATATGGTATAAGTTTTTTGAGTTCTCGCAGACAATATGAAACCGAAAAGCTTCCATTAACATAGGGCACTATTGCAATGCTAAAGTAATACTGTACTTTTAATTTCTAAACAGAAAAATACAGTGTAAGCACATAATATCACCGAAGGAACACGTACAGGTTCATTGTCACATCACTGGACTACTGCAATACATTTCCTTCAGGCTACACTTTAAGAGCACATGGATTCCTCTGCAGCACGGCAAGCTCCCAACCTTTGAGGTTATGCACATAAAGCCAACGTTTCATATTCTTCACTGGCCCTCAGTCTGCCTCTAAGGGACTGGTGATAATAAAGAGAGCTCTGCAATCTCCAGGACGGATATGAGAGCAGGACTGTCATCATCTATTCTCCCACAAGGCAACTGCGTTCAGCTGGAATGTTCTCAGGGCTGTTTGACAGAACACGCTCAACAGAGAACACTCCATTATGAAATTCCTTTACCCTTGGAATTCCCTAGAGCTTAAATTTGCATTGCAAACTGTATTGTCCTTTCCTGACTATCGAGATGTCAAGGGAAGGTGAAGGAGTTGAGAGCAAGCCGAGCAAAACGAGAGATAGAAACCTGTTGTTGGATTCCATTTGTCAGTCTGAATCCAGATGTTAAAAGACAAGACACAACACTTTAAAAAGCAACTATGACCAAACCAGTAGCCCCTATCAATGAATTCTCACGTACCTGTAAAAGATTCATATCATCCGGATTTTCAGAGCCAGGAACATTTTCTTTCAGTATTGATGACATGACTCTCACGTTCATTTTTGCCATATCCAGTTCACTGTACAGTTTCCCAATCTGTCGAATTCAACGGGAGAACGTTGTGTAGGTGAGCAGACAAGCAGAGTCATTCTTACCTCTAATACACACTTTCTTCCCCATTAGGTATAATAGGGACTTAACTGGCTTTATTTTATTCTGGTAACACACACCATGAAAATGAATGGAATTAGTTCAGCTTTTAAACGTGCAATCAAACTAAGATCCAAGCCTGATAGCACTACTTGTTTTCCTTACAGTTAATCCCTCTCATTAATGTTACTGTTCCTCCTTTTAGTTACGTAGGCAAGCAGGAATGGAAGAGAACTGTCCTTTCCTTCCTGATTTTTATAGTAACCTCTTCACACAAGCCTTACGTGAAAGTAAATTTGGTTTTCTCGCTTATCTCCGAGCAAGCTTTTATCAATTTGCGTAACAGCATTGTAAGATGTGATTAGATATTCACACACTCGAGTAGTAATTCCATAAACCTAAGGCCAGGAACACAGAGCTACACCCCGTGAGCTGAGGGTCCCTCCAGTGGCACCCAGGCTGCTCACGTCACACGTTCACAGCACGTTTCAGGGGGACCCATCCTCCCCTAAACCCGTGGTGCTGCACCTGCTCCGGAGTCAACAACAACGTTGGGCCTGTGGGAAGGGGCAGGAAGGAACGTTTGGCAGGACTGGCAGAGGATGAGGATGACTTGGCACAAGGCTGGGGTGAAATCTGTGAAAACACAAAAAAACCAGAGCTTGGGTTAAACAAAACTGCAGCGAGCATCCTGCTGAGAGAGGAACATCTCTCAGACTACACAACGGGGCAGGAGCTTCCTCATAATCGGTGCTCCCAGGGAATTTGTTGAGCAAGGCCTGTTTACAAAAAAAAAAAATCTAATGGCTATTTTGTAATGAAATGAGGCTTGGAAACCAAATATCTTTAGAAAGGGTTTGCAAGTAAATTCCATCACAGGACAAAGTGGGAATGGCTCAAGCACAGGCTAGCAAGGAATTGTTAAGTCCTCTAAGAGCAAAGACTCTTTCCCAAAGTACAACTGCAATTTTGCAACGAAGGACAGTTTGGAATGTGATGACACTTGGAAGCAGTGGAAGGGCTGGGGGGCTGAGTGTGGGTCTCTGCAGAAAGTCTGCAGGTTTCTCTGCAGAAAAGCCTCCTGGACTGAAAAGCAGGAACAGTCTGAGAAAGCTTCGCCTGCACTGCATCTGAACCGACTGCTAAAAAAATGCAAATGCAAATTCCAGCCTGCACTACACACTCCAAACCCTTCGCTTCCTGGAGACTGAGGTAAAAACTGTGTTCAGGTCTGCTAAGACAAACAGATGGTTTGCCACTGATTTTAATTGGCAAGTACATGAGGTAGACAAAATAATCTCTAATGTACTAGGTGAGGGAAAAAATTAGTATCTATTGAGAGCATTCTTCACACGGCTTGTTCAAACAACCTTTAAATAACATAAGCTTTTGTGTACTCCACTATTCAACCAGCAGATCAAACTCGGGATAAATCTGAATTATTCCTGTCTGCACTGATTATAGACATCTAAATCTGTAATTGCAAGATTCCACCCAGTGATGGATGGCTTTCACACTGCCCAAAGATCTTGTGAAACTTCTTCTAAAAAAAAAAAAAAAGAAATCTAGAAAGAATGGCATTAAACCATGCACTGTATTTTCAGCTGATGTACAACGCTCAAACCATACTTATAATTAATGTCCTAAATGCCACACAATGCTACCTGTGACATAGGCTTAAATAACACTTACTGTGCATGGATTGTGCAAAGCTGGAGAGATATACAGACAATAATCTTTTCCTATAGATTTCTACATCTCTCAGTTTAATCTTAAAGATAGATGATGCTCATATTCTGAACAGTACGTGTTTTTGTGAAAATCTTACTCATTTTTGTTGAGGTTTTCAGAAGCTGACAAGTTTGGAGCACTAAGCACTCATTTATTTTGAAGTAAACAGCATGCACAGATCTTTCCAAGTCTCAAGACAGAGATGCTTCATTTCTGAGAACGCATCCATGAGTCTGTACTTGGAAATGAAATAAACCACTATATAGGTCAGGTTTCTTTGTTGTTATCTTAGCTGTTATAATTGAAACTGATTCCTGCTCACGTGCTTAAGTAGTTTGGTCATATTCTGCCCTGGAGCATTTAAATAAAAAAAAACCAGACCAAACACACCTTCTGTGCCCCATACAATTAACACATACTGTTTCTGAAGTGTCCTTGTATATCCTCACCTTAGATCCACCACTGCTGGTGTCAGAGGATGGAAACTCCACTCCTTTCTTCAGCAGTTCTAGGTAAACTTCTTTTACTTCGCTCACATCCACCATCCCTTGAAAACCTCGCGCCCAAACCTGGTTTTGAAATATCAGGGACAGCAACAGCCACAGAAATGGTCAGTCAGTGAGTGGGTCAGACAAATGCCTTTAAAACATGTCCTAAAGACAGGTCATTCCCTTCTTGCACTCTGGATAACTCCGTTCAGTGCAGCAGGAACCACAACAGCTCCGAAGTTAAGGTCTGCTGCAGGAAGGGAGTCCCAGGATTCAAACAGGCTGCTCAATTAAACATTTCCCACCTAGCAGAGACACTGTGAACACTCACAGGGTACTCCAGGCTCACCATGATAAAGGTCAGGATTTTCTCCTGCATGTCAATGGGCAGGCTGTATCTTGGGTTCAGCAGTTTCACCAGCTTGTCTTTGCAGAAATCCTTCTTCACAACTAAAGACTGGAATCTCGGGCCACAGTTATCCATACACATCTCGAGCAGCTGCACACACAAAAAACCTTCTGTTACACAAAGAATAGGGGGGAAAAAACCCCACAACTTGACTGCTTTTCTTTCTTTTTTGTTTAATTTGTTTCAAGGAGTTATGGGGAAGAGTAGGGATGGATAGGAACAGATTACTGCTCAGTAGAATGCCTGATGAAGTTACTCCAGGGAAAACAGCAGCTCTCTGTGTGCTCTGTTATACCCACACAGTTCAAAGGAGCTGTGCCAGCCAGAGTGACACTATTTTTAACAGAGAAGCACAGTCACACTTGTTTCTATGTCACAGCAGCTACTGAACACACGGTACCCTAACAGCAGGAAATCTGCCCGTATCTTAAAAAAATGACTTGTACAGATTTAGCAATAGAATTAATTCACTGCCTAGCACGTAGGTACCCTGGTCTGACAGATTCTGAAGAGCTCTGCAAGAGAAGAAAATCGGATTACTAAATGCCTGTCCTCTCTCTACCCTGTAAGTGAGAGACTAATGATAAAATAGGAAAGAACAAGTTCACCAACTCGGAGCACAATTTCCCCGTGCGTTTCAAAGGTCACATTGATTTGAAACAGATGAGCTGAAATATTCCAATTGTCAGATTCATCTTCATGAAGGAAGTCTACTTCCAAAACCCTGCTTGAAATGCTTAGAGCAGGATCCCTGCACGCACTGTGCCTGCTCTATCAAACAGCAGGACGTGGTAAGGACATAACACCTCTCCCTGGTACATCTGAAGGCGGCTGATTACAATTCTCACTTTGCAGAAGAGATGTCAAAAACTGCCATTACATCCCAGTCACCTGGGACTTGACAGGAAACTGGGGTCAGTCAGATCAGGTGCAGAATCAGGAACAGAACTCATCTTGCCTGGGCCAAATCTGAAGATGGATGATGACCCACAGAGGGAAAAATGGTCACTCTTGTGCTTCTTTCTCTTCAACTACAGCTTCATATCCCCTCCCAACGTAAGAGGGAAGATAGAAAGGTGAAAGCAAAGGGCTGACATTAACAGAAGGCTGCAAAATTTCACGTGTTTTGAGACAAAAGTTCCCCTGAATCATGTAACAGACAGGACATAGTCTCAAAAGGATAGACATTATTTAAAGGGATGATATTGTGATCTTGATAAAAGTAGGTTAAAACCACTTTCCTATTCAGAGCAGACTACATATGACTAAGTGAAATCATTTTAGTAACTCATTTTCCAACCTCACGACTCAGGGATTTTTCTCTCAGTGCGATCAGGAACTTACAGGAGAACAGGTTTAAGACCAGAAGAAAAGATATTGCCAAAATGAAAACAGGGTAGAACAAAGAGACACTGGCAGACTGCTGTGCAAAAAGCTAACTGAAAGATAATTACAAAAACATCTTGGCGCGAAACATTATTTTTCATAGAGAGTCCATGAAACACATGCAAATAAGCCAAGTCATTTGCCCGTGCAATACTTCAGAGATGGTCTGTGTGAAATATTTTCAACCTAGTGCATGGGAAATGTGTTATGCTACTCCCTGTTATTAATTCTCTACTTAAGGGACTGAGTATTTACCCGCTGAATGAAAGTACTGAACTAATGGTCTGGATCCTCCACTCAATTACGCCGCCCCAGCTCGCTCACTCAGAGTAAAACTAAGCTGCTATAAGAAAAAGAAGAATTTGACTCAATTATTTTTAACTGGACTATTCACGAACAAGCCACTTTCATGCTAATAACACCTTTCATTAGAATTTCAGTATGGGTATTTATCGTGCAAATAGGACTCCAATGCAAATAGGACTTCACAGTCCCAAGCACTTCCACTGGAAGGAACAGATCCAAGCTGGCCAAGCCAACCACTGCTCCACACAGCACAATGGGAATTCAACAGAAACATGTTTTAATAACAAGACTGGCAAATTAACTCCAATCAAACCATTAAACTTCCTGTCATTGACAAACAGGATGTGAGAAGTGTTGGGATTGACAGAGCTGCTGTGTTCCAGGATAACTGATCCCAGATATCTGCACTGAGCAAAAAGGGGGGCAAACGATGTAAGCCAAGGCCTCTGGTTTACAGGACTGAAACACAGAACTAAAATGATAAAAGGCATCTACAGAGAGGTGAAGCCAAACTGTGAGGCAGAAATAGAAAAGGGAGAAGTTGGTGAGCACAGCAGAAAGTCAACCACGTTCCTTATCAAGAGAGACCTCGCTCAGATTCCAGGACTCACTGCACACCTAAAGCAGCCAGGTTTGGTCCATAAAGCTGAGCAATGGATGCAGCTCGTGAGGGACACCTTTTAGACCCAAGGGGGCTGCAAGAAAACCCAAATGAACAGTTTGCTTCCTCACACTTCTGACTCAAGGGGAACAAGACATGAATCCATCTCCAGGATTACACTCCACTGAACGCATCCTGATGCCTGCCCAGCTGAGGTTGGGAACTGCAAGATGCTGTTTCCAAGGCCAGCATTTAAAGCAAACCGGTATGAGCAGCTCTTTCAGCTGCCACTCACCAATTACAGCGCAGGGGCTGGGTACATTCGATCAAGGTTCAGCATTTCAAAACCTCTGAATTTTCAGAAAGTCTTGAGTTTTTCGATTTCACATTTCAAACACTGAGATTTGGATTTCTTTTGCTCTCACTCAATGTCCTCTTCTTTTCCTCTTTGTCAGCATATACCATAAAGTATAATAAAATTGAGTAGTACTCTTTTAATTGAGGAGATGGAAGAGTCTCTCATGTTTTTGTTTTTTAGATCCTCTGCTTTGTGAAATGTTAATTTAACAAAAATAAAATCTGAAGGTCACATGTACCATGCTAAATTTTTTCTGCATCAGAAAAATTACACACGATTAAAAGGAAAAGTGGAAATATTCTTAGGAAAAAATACCCTTCAGAATTTAATTCTAAGCAATTATAGAATGGCTTATGTTGGAAGGGACCTTAAAGATCAACCAGTTCCAATTCCCCTGCCATTCACTAGATCAGGTTGCTAAGAGCCCCATCTAACCTGGACTCGAACACTTCCAGGGATGGGGCATTCACAATTTCTCCAGGAAAATGACTTCCTTTAAAATATTTTCCAACAACGTAATACAGAGGTGAAACAGTAATTTAATTTAAACTTCTGCCCACTGCTTTGAATGCAGGAGTGAGAGGGATACATTCAATAAACAACTGCCCCACGTGCTGTTCAGCTCCTAAGACCTTAAGGTTATCAGAACTGGGGCACTGCAGCAAATGCTTTACAAAACCCAGGGAGATCTCTGGAGGCAAGTGAACAGCTCTCACCGTTCATTACATCCACAGAATTCATGCACCTAAAGTCTACCAGTAATAAAAAGTCAAGTAACACACACACAGTCTGTTGGATTCCTGCCTGAAAGTTCTAATCCTCTTCACTCTGATTGTGCAAGCTCCAGTGCCAGCCCTGATCTCTCGGTGTTATCAAAGGCTGGGCATGAGGCAACTCCACGGCCTGACACACAAACACCTCCATCCATGTGACATAACAGGAACTTCAGCAGCTCAGAGCACCTGAAGCCAAGCCAAAGCCAGCACATTATACAGCTGGCACTCAGCCTTCTTCCTCCAAGTAAATAAAGAAGCATCCAAGAGCGAGGAGGAGGAACACACTGCTGAGATTTAACCCAGCTCAGTAACAGAATCAGGGCTAGCATGTGCAGTCGAGCTGCTTCCACGAAGATGTTCACACTCCACTCTGTGTGTATCCCCTGGGAATGAGCTCCTTAAGCAGTTTCATTAGAAATATTAAATTCTAGGATGTCAAGGTTGAGTACATAGAAGTGGATCAAAGTGCACTTCAAAAGAAATGTGATTTGTAGATCCTTCTTAGTTGTATCTAAAATAGGTAGGAGAGACAACCTGATGTAGAGTCTCAAAAGCTAGAGGACCACAATTACTGTAAGAAACACAGGCACTAACAGTTTATCCAAAAAGAACCCTTATTTTTGCAAAACTCTCGGAGGAAAACAATTTTTAAGAGATGACAGTTGCACAGGGAGGGAAGGGCTTGTGTTTAAAGAATTGAAAATTATTTCTTTTTTTCCATTTGCAATGAATTGCTGTTGTCATCTAAGCGTTTCAAAATGGAAAACAGGAACAATTTCATTAAGGCAATTAAAAAGATAAAAACACAAGATACAGCACATAGGAAGAGTGATGTGGGAAAGGTAAAAGCCACACATGGCCAGCAATGAGGTCATCAAAGGAAAGATTTTACATGTGCTAAAATTATGGCAGTACTGGTAAAAAAAAAAAAGAAAAAGGAAAGAAGCCAGAGGCAGAGGGACAGGCAAAGCATAAAAGATCTTATGTAAGATCTAAAGTCAGAAAGAGAAAGAGAGTTAGAGGAAAGGCTGGAACTTGTTTAAATTAAAAAAAAGGAAACAAGATTAAGGAATACAGGGAGAAGAAATCTGCCGACAGAAAACAGCAGCTGGACCAAGAGAGGATACGACCACCTGGCAGGCAAGTTACAGGCGTGCATGGGAGTGGGTGAGGACAGAGAAAGGGGCTGGAACAGAACAGGAATTGCACTCCCAGCTGAACCTGCTGCATGTTCCATCTGCAATACGAGCTTCCAGGGCAGTGGGATTAAGTTCTTCCTTGGACACACCTGGAACAAGACCCTTCTCCCACTTTTACATACTCAAAAGCTAAGCTACAATGTCACCTTGGGTATATCTGCACTGTAAATACCCAAGGAACAGCTCCTAAACCTAAACCCTGGATTATCAGCAGAGACTGGGTCAGATAACGAGAACAGGACGTGGCTGCAGGAGACAGACCTGACACAGGGATTGCAGGTACAGTGCAAACCCAGTGTTTCCATTATGCAAACACACAGAACACACAAAAATGTGACTCATGAGACAGTGGAGGAGGAAGCCAGGGAAGAAGTGCGGAAATGGAGTGAGCTGAAGGTCTATATCGACGTTTAACACAATTATCTCCATCTCTAACTTGTCAGGAGACACTTGGGCAATTGCTAAGTGACCTACAATTTGGTACTATCCATCACCCATCTTCCTTAATCACTTCTCAGCACATCTTGATACAGATAATGATTTTGCACAACAAATACCAAACCCATGAGTAATAGTACTCAAAGTGATGTAGACAGGCCTCTAAAACCTCAAAAAAGGAAATGGTGAAGAAAATACTTGTAGCTAATTAATGAAAGACTAAAATCCTCAAGAGCTTGAAATACAAATGCCATGACTCTTGTCACAGTTGCACTATTGGTAGTCAAGAGTAATTCAAGTCAGAAACTCAGAACTGAGGACAGTATTAGAACTTCCTGCGTTAACAAACTCCAGTAAACCTTAAATTGACTGAAATCACACCACCTCCCCAAACCCTGGAGCAGTTCAGGAGCACTGTCAAATTCTAGAGGCCGGGTCATGTAAAGCGAGGATATTCCCAGACATGCCAACCTTTAGCCACAAGACCTGAATTTCACAGCTCACCCTGCCTCTCGCTCCCTTACTTAACTCACCGTGGTTGCCTTTCCCTTCAAGTTTATCATTTCTATGTGATACCAGTTCCTTTTACCAAGCAGGTATCACACATTCCACCAGCTGCACACTTAGTGCACGGACTGCACATTCCACGTGCTTAGTTTGACTAAGATCAGCACCACAAGGTGAGTAATGGAATGGTCAAATGTAGTTTTTATGTAATATCCCAACCACCGTGTCTTTCACAAACAGGTGGGGCTCTCACAGAGGGACAGTCACTGGAGCAAATAACTATACAACTTTTACACAGAACAATTAAAAAAAAAAAAAACCCAAACCAGAATTTGCATCATCCAGGAGTCCATGGAATGCCAGCAAACCATCTGATCTGCACTGTGGCAGTGCTGTACACATAAACAAAGACTGAAAACATCCTGGAGAGTTGTGTCAGAGGTAATTTGCATGCCACCTTATCGTTTAGAATGTTTGCCTTCTTAGTGTCTAATTAATATAAACATAGCTGTACTTACAGACAAGGTAAGCCTGATCTCCTTGTGGTTACAGTTTTTTGAAAGCTTCTTCTTCAGTGCTTTGACTGCATCTTTAGGCCTGTGACAAGAAATTAAGGAGGAAAAGCTACCAGTAAAGTTTTCTAGTTCATAACTTCATCCAAGAACCAAAAATACCAGGCTGAGATACAGGACCAAATCCATCCCTGTGTTGACACCCACATAAACCCGAGCAATTACCCCACTGATTTCAGCAAAATCTCCTCAGCACTAAAGTAGAGCAACAAAGCAGCGAATCAGGTTTGTCACTGCAGACTGTGCATGACTCCAGAGACTTGTGCAGAGAAACAAAGTTATTCTCCTCTGCAAAGTCTGCTCCAAAACGGTATTTTTCCAGTGTTGTACAACAGAATTACTTATCTAGCTTTTATTGCCATGAAAGGGAATATCAGTTGCCAGCTGTATCGAGAGCTGACTGGTACTTTTCATGTATGGTGCAACTGGAAAATACTTTCCTGGGAGTGCTGTCAGGAGTAGGGGTGTCAGGGATAACTTCCAACCTTAAAATTGCAGGATGCACTTAATTCATCTGAGTAATCACCATGGATGGATGGACAACCCATTCCAGCCCAGAGATATGGGCATTTCTAACCCAGCCATTTTCATTTCTATATATACACCCCGTATCTTTTAACTATCTGTGTAGGAGGAAAGGGGTGGAAGATGGTATCGAGCTTATCACATGTGGGAAGCAGTTTTGCCTCATTAATATGGACTATCTATAGTGTGCAATTATTAGGGCCAGCCCAACGCTCATGATCAACATAAACAAGATGTCCTAACTTCTCTTTAGGATCTCTCCAGAATCTAAGATGGAGCAATAGGCACAATGTTCTACTAAGAGAAAAATAAGGAATCTTTGTTGAAGATGTTTGTTGAAAACATTTCAAAGTCAATGAAATTAAGTGGGTGTTTACCATTACTGCTTTTCTTAGTTTGAAGTGCTATACGTCATGAGAAAAAAGGAAAAAAAAGAAGGAAAAGAAGAAAATTTCTCTATTTTTCTTAATCTTATGCCATACCCAGGCACGTCAGTAGAGCATCAAGTGATGGATGGGAGCATGAGAGTGGAGAAGTTTCCCTTTGCAGAGAGCTGTACTACAATTCCACTCCTGCTTGCTTCCCTCGCTGAAGCATCTGGAAATGCTCTGGTCAGAAGCCGTACATTGCATTAAAATAACCATTTGCCTAACTCGATGCAGCAGTTCTGGTGCTCCTACTATCCAGTTACAGACTGTGACTCGTAGTAGCTGCCTAGGAGGAAGTTACAAGGAGCTCCTCTGCAAGCCAAAGCTGTGCACAAGAGGAAATAGTTTATTAAAAAAAGGCTCTGTTGCGTGGAAACTTTACATGAAAACTAACATTGAGGGTCAAAGCGTGCTGTTGCTTATGGCAGTAACCAGAAGGAAGTAATTATTACTGACATTCCAAGCATTAAGAGCCACGGGTGAAAGTGTGGAATCCAAAACAATGAGAGAAAGAAAGAAAAGTTGATACAGAAAAAAAGACACCTGTGCAGAAAGTAAGCCATACCTCACTGTCCTGGAGAAAGCTCTCCAGCTAGTGTTAAAACATGCCACTGCTAGAAGTGAGTTCTTGCAATGCAATGCTGAAGCAGATCTTACCTGAGAAGGAGTTTCCTTTTCCCCTATTTTATAGGTGGAAACAAGGAAGCTCAGAGCAGCAAGTGGCTGAGCAAACCTGCATGTGGCCGTTCAGTGCAAGAGACCACCTCAGTCCCGGGAGGCTTGGCCGCACACCTGGACGGGATGGATCCCACTGCACAGGACCCCAGCCCTCGCTTCGCCCCTGCTGCGGCACAGCCTGGCAGAGACACTGCGCGGTGGGGAACTCGAAGGCAAAAGCCAAGAGTTTTAAACAGTGTTGCAGGCAGCCAAGTGCTCAAAGCCTTTTTCCAGGTGGGTTTGCAGAGCACAGGGGTACCCGTTCAGCCTGACGAGCAGCAGAGGTTGTACAAAACACGTCAGACTCAGGTGAGAAACCTCTGTCATCGCCCTTCTCTAGCGTGGGTCTATGGGGAAGAACCTCCGAGCCTAATCCCTAAAAGCCCCGATGGCCTTGCGACAGGCAAAGCTTTTCCTTGGGGATCAAAGCTGTCTGCTCCCCGCGCTGCTTCGTTTCGGATCGCTTAACATCAGCGCCCTACGCTGGCTGCTCGATGTCGCCCTGCCCTCGAGCGACGCCGGTGCCACCTCCGGGCCCCGCTGCCCCCGGCCCCGCTCGCTCACCCCTCCTCCGTGGCGTTGATCACGTCGCAGATGTGCATGAACTGTCCCCACTCCTCCGTCTGCAGCGACCCGAGCGTCGCCCGCTCTGAAAGGCCAAGGGGAGCCGCGGGTCAGCACCCGGCGGGGACAGAGGGGGCGACGCGGGGGCACCGCTCGAGGCCACTCACCAACCAGGCTGCCCACGGCGGTACCGAACGGGTCCCGCGGAGCCTTCCCGAAAGCCATGGCCGCTGCCGGCAGCGTCCCGCGGGCTCTGCGGGGCGGCAGCCCCGGCCCCGCCGCCGGATCC